>CM026397.1:12869844-12931227 GCA_014843695.1 Archivesica marissinica | reverse complement strand
ATAATAATCAACAATACATGTCGGATTACACCATGCAATAATAATCAACAATACATGTCGGATTACACCATGCAATAATAATCAACAATACATGTCGGATTACACCATGCAATAATAATCAACAATACATGTCGGATTACACCATGCAATAATAATCAACAATACATGTCGGATTACACCATGCAATAATAATCAACAATACATGTCGGATTACACCATGCAATAATAATCAACAATACATGTCGGATTACACCATGCAATAATAATCAACAATACATGTCGGATTACACCATGCAATAATAATCAACAATACATGTCGGATTACACCATGCAATAATAATCAACAATACATGTCGGATTACACCATGCAATAATAATCAACAATACATGTCGGATTACACCATGCAATAATAATCAACAATACATGTCGGATTACACCATGCAATAATAATCAACAATACATGTCGGATTACACCATGCAATAATAATATATAAAACTTGTACGACTGGGTCCCACGGGCTTGTAAAAGTTGCCTATTAATTGTCGAATGGTTATTATCCTGATTAATTATTGCAGACAGATTGTTCGTAATGAGATATTAATAATACAGCTCTCCGTAATATACGTCAAGCAGAACCTTACATATTCCAAATGCTGACATTTCACATTTTATTTCAATAGTACGGAAATGTAAACGGTCTGATGAACTGACATTTCGTTGACATTGTTCTGTGGAGAGAGAGAGAGAGGGGAGTGTGAGAGAGAGAGAGAGAGAGAGAGAGAGAGAAAGAGACAGAGAGAAGAGAGAGAGAGAGGGATAGAGAGAGAAGAGGGAGAGAGAGATAGAGAGAGAATAGAGAAGAGAGAGAGAGAGAGAGTAAGAAGAGAGAAGAAGAGAGAAGATGAAGAGGGAGAGGGTAGAGAAGTGGGAGAGGGAAGAGGGAGAAGGGGAGGGAGAGATATAGAGAAGAGGAGAGAGAGAGAGGGAGAGAGACGGAGAGTGATAGAAGAGAGAGAGAGAGAAGAGAGAGAGAGAAGAGAGAGAAAGAGAGAGAGAGGGAAAGAGGGAGATAGATAGAGAGAAGAAAGAGAGAGAGGGAGGAGGGGAGGGAAGATAGAGAAGTGGAGGGAGAGGATAGAGAGAGAGTGAGGGAGAAAGAGAGAAAGGGAGAGAGAGATGGAGGAGAAAGGAGAAGGGAGAGAGGGGGAGGGAGATAGATAGAAAAAAGATAAGAGAGAGAGAGATAGGAGAAATGAGAGAGAGGGGGGAGAAAGAGATATAGAGAAGGGAAGAGAGAGAGAGAAGAAAGAGAGAGAGAGATAGAGAGAAGAAAGATATAGAGAAGAAAGAGAGACAGAAGGGAGAACGAGATAGATAGAGATAGAGAGAAGAAAGAGAGATAGAGAGAGAGAGAAGAGAGAGATAGGAAGAGAGAGAAGGGAGAGAGAAAGGGAGAGAGATAGAAGAGAGAGAATGGAAAGAGAGAGAGAGAAGAGAGAGAGAGAGAGAAAAGGAGAGGGAGAGAGATAGATAGAAGAGAGAGATTAAAAGAGGGAGAGGGAGAGAAGGAGGGAGAGAGAAGAGGGAGAGAGGGCATGAGAGAGATAGAGAAAGAGAGAGGGAGATAGAGAAAGGGAGAGAGATAGAGAGAGAGAGAGAAGAAGAGAGAAGAGAGAGATAAGAGAGAGGGAGAGAAAAAAGAAGAAAGAGAGAGAGAGGGAGGATGAGGGAGGGAAGAAGGAGAGTGGGAGGGAAGATATAGAGAATAGAGTGAGGGAGAGAGAGAAAGGGAGAGATAGAAGAGGGAGAGAGGGAGTGAGAAGGGAGAGGGGGAGGGAGATATATAGAAAAGAGAGAGAGAGGGAGAGAGAGAAAGGGAGAGAGAGAAAGGGAGAGAGAGAAGAGAGAGAGAGGGAGAATGAGGGAAGAGAGAGAGATAGAGAGAAAGAGAGGGGGGTGCATGATATTTTAGACCAATAAATTAATAAGAAAATTACATTTGGACCAGTTAATTTATTAAAATGGATAATTTTGTCTAAAAATAGTAATATTAGGCCTACAGGCAAAAAGTGCAGATCCTGATTTACACTTTGTGTAAGCCTATTTAGATGTATATAGTGTTGAAAGGGTATATGTCTAACTACAACTAGTGTGTGTGCCTGACATGGATGTGAGTTTTATAAATAACGCTTCAATAATGTCTTCTTACAATTATAGTTAATGTTTCCACGAGAGAACAAGAAAAACCGGTTACATATAAATATGTAATAGAAGGACGATTGAAGATACACTCTGCATAATGCATGCTCGGATAGTGTATTGAGTGAATGCATATAAATTATAAAGTGCATATTTTAGTAATTAAATGCAAACATGTTGATAATAACATGAAACCCTGTCCAACATAGTGGTATATACCACATCCCTGCTGCAATATCCGAGAATCATATGGGAACCAATTATTTTTGCCGATTTTCAACTACGTAAATATGTTGACCTGGCCATTTCTGGATTCCACCTCAAGCCTGTATTTCTACGCGCACTTCAGTAAAAGCTTGGAACTAGTTCCCTGAAAACAAATGGACAATTTTAATACCGACAATACGAATACATAGCAGTAATTCTTATCACATAAATTCCCATTCGTCCAGAACAATCATTATACATCAGGTTTTTAGACTGTCGCAATCTTAATATGATATTGTTCTTCTTTCCTTTCATGTTTGTATAGGATTTGTGATTGGAAGTTATATGTTGATATAACGTGTCAAAGATAACATACCATAAGACTGTTGATATAACGTGTCAACGATAACATACCATAAGACTGTTGATATAACGTGTCAACGATAACATACCATAAGACTGTTGATATAACGTGTCAAAGATAACATACCATAAGACTGTTGATATAACGTGTCAAAGATAACATACCATAAGACTGTTGATATAACGTGTCAACGATAACATACCATAAGACTGTTGATATAACGTGTCAAAGATAACATACCATAAGACTGTTGATATAACGTGTCAACGATAACATACCATAAGACTGTTGATATAACGTGTCAAAGATAACATACCATAAGACTGTTGATATAACGTGTCAACGATAACATACCATAAGACTGTTGATATAACGTGTCAACGATAACATACCATAAGACTGTTGATATAACGTGTCAAAGATAACATACCATAAGACTGTTGATATAACGTGTCAAAGATAACATACCATAAGACTGTTGATATAACGTGTCAAAGATAACATACCATAAGACTGTTGATATAACGTGTCAAAGATAACATACCATAAGACTGTTGATATAACGTGTCAACGATAACATACCATAAGACTGTTGATATAACGTGACAAAGATAACATACCATAAGACTGTTGATATAACGTGTCAAAGATAACATACCATAAGACTGTTGATATAACGTGTCAAAGATAACATACCATAAGACTGTTGATATAACGTGTCAAAGATAACATACCATAAGACTGTTGATATAACGTGTCAAAGATAACATACCATAAGACTGTTGATATAACGTGTCAAAGATAACATACCATAAGACTGTTGATATAACGTGTCAACGATAACATACCATAAGACTGTTGATATAACGTGTCAAAGATAACATACCATAAGACTGTTGATATAACGTGTCAACGATAACATACCATAAGACTGTTGATATAACGTGTCAACGATAACATACCATAAGACTGTTGATATAACGTGTCAAAGATAACATACCATAAGACTGTTGATATAACGTGTCAACGATAACATACCATAAGACTGTTGATATAACGTGTCAAAGATAACATACCATAAGACTGTTGATATAACGTGA
Source organism: Archivesica marissinica (assembly GCA_014843695.1). Lineage (NCBI taxonomy): Eukaryota > Metazoa > Mollusca > Bivalvia > Venerida > Vesicomyidae > Archivesica > Archivesica marissinica. The sequence continues at coordinate 12,927,355 of CM026397.1, read as the reverse complement.
CAAAGATAACATACCATAAGACTGTTGATATAACGTGTCAACGATAACATACCATAAGACTGTTGATATAACGTGACAAAGATAACATACCATAAGACTGTTGATATAACGTGTCAACGATAACATACCATAAGACTGTTGATATAACGTGTCAAAGATAACATACCATAAGACTGTTGATATAACGTGACAAAGATAACATACCATAAGACTGTTGATATAACGTGTCAACGATAACATACCATAAGACTGTTGATATAACGTGACAAAGATAACATACCATAAGACTGTTGATATAACGTGTCAACGATAACATACCATAAGACTGTTGATATAACGTGTCAACGATAACATACCATAAGACTGTTGATATAACGTGACAAAGATAACATACCATAAGACTGTTGATATAACGTGTCAACGATAACATACCATAAGACTGTTGATATAACGTGTCAACGATAACATACCATAAGACTGTTGATATAACGTGACAAAGATAACATACCATAAGACTGTTGATATAACGTGTCAACGATAACATACCATAAGACTGTTGATATAACGTGTCAACGATAACATACCATAAGACTGTTGATATAACGTGTCAACGATAACATACCATAAGACTGTTGATATAACGTGTCAAAACATTTCACACGAATGCCATAAATACTGCTCATTGTTCACGACAACGTAAATATAATCATCGGCCCCAGTAAACTCATAACAAATTAAATTCTAAAGATAGACAATTTTAGTCGGAAGTAGTAATACATGGTTCTAAGTGCTGATCTGCCGACATGATCTGCCTGACATGATCTGCCGACAGGATCTGCCGGACATGATCAGCCGACATGATCTGCCGAACATGATCTGCCGACATGATCTGCCGGACATGATCTGCCGACAGGATATGCCGGACATGATCTGCCGATAGGATCTGCCGGACATGATCTGCCGACAGGATCTGCCGGACATGATCTGCCGGACATGATCTGACGACATGATCTGCCGGACATGATCTGCCGACAGGATCTGCCGGACATGATATGCCGACAGGATCTGCCGGACATGATCTGCCGGACATGATCTGCCGACATGATCTGCCAACATACTATATATTTGATTACCAACTTTCCACATTATCAACAGACGGATCTGTAGTCCAGTGGTAACACGCTGGACTGGTAATCCAGGGATCGCAGGTTCGATCCCCCGTCTGACCCTAATAAAATTAACAGTCTTTCAGATGGGACGCTAAACCGAGGTCTCGTGTCGGTGCTGTACACTGTGCACGTAAAAGAACCAAAGGAGATTCTGGAATGGGTCTCTGTCTGTATCATGCACTATCCTCCAAAATCTAAAATGAATAATATCTTCAGGAGGCGTCGCTCATACGGGCAACTAAATTATTAATTGCAATTTGATATAATGAAAAGGAATAATAAATTTTAAAACATTATATTAATCACTCTCGAGACCCCATTCCTCATAGAATACATCATCATTAGGGAGAGAGAAGAGACAATGTGGAAAGTGTATTTCTTATTGTTTCAATTGATGTCATTTAGAAGTTCACACATATATTTTTAATAGTTCCATCGACGTTTTGTTTTATTATTTTACTGTGCTGTTAATTTTGTTAATATTTGAGCAAAGTCATCAAAATAGAAAATCGCCGCGTACACTGGTCATGGGTACCGGGGCGTATGACGAGACCGAGGGTCGAATTGTCTAGGGTACGATTTGACCACGTACATACGTGTACATGATTGTATATATGTCAGAGTTGCATGGGACGTATCTATGGCAGAGTTGCACGGGGCGTATCTATGTCAGAGTTGCACGGGGCGTATCTATGTCAGAGTTGCACGGGGCGTATCTATGTCAGAGTTGCACGGGGCGTATCTATGTCAGAGTTGCACGGGGCGTATCTATGTCAGAGTTGCACGGGGCGTATCTATGTCAGAGTTACACGGGGCGTATCTATGTCAGAGTTACATGGGACGTATCTATGTCAGAGTTGCACGGGGCGTATCTATGTCAGAGTTACATGGGACGTATCTATGTCAGAGTTGCACGGGGCGTATCTATGTCAGAGTTGCACGGGGCGTATCTATGTCAGAGTTACACGGGGCGTATCTATGTCAGAGTTGCACGGGGCGTATCTATGTCAGAGTTGCACGGGGCGTATCTATGTCAGAGTTGCACGGGGCGTATCTATGTCAGAGTTACATGGGACGTATCTATGTCAGAGTTGCACGGGGCGTATCTATGTCAGAGTTGCACGGGGCGTATCTATGTCAGAGTTACATGGGGCGTATCTATGTCAGAGTTACATGGGACGTATCTATGTCAGAGTTGCACGGGGCGTATCTATGTCAGAGTTACACGGGGCGTATCTATGTCAGAGTTGCACGGGGCGTATCTATGTCAGAGTTACACGGGGCGTATCTATGTCAGATTTGCACGGGGCGTATCTATGTCAGAGTTGCACGGTGCGTATCTATGTCAGAGTTACACGGGGCGTATCTATGTCAGATTTGCACGGGGCGTATCTATGTCAGAGTTACATGGCACGTATCTATGTCTTGTTGCACGGGGGTATCTATGTCAGAGTTACACGGGGCGTATCTATGTCAGAGTTGCACGGGGCGTATCTATGTCAGAGTTGCACGGGGCGTATCTATGTCAGAGTTGCACGGGGCGTATCTATGTCAGAGTTGCACGGGGCGTATCTATGTCAGAGTTACATGGGACGTATCTATGTCAGAGTTGCACGGGGCGTATCTATGTCAGAGTTGCACGGGGCGTATCTATGTCAGAGTTACATGGGGCGTATCTATGTCAGAGTTACATGGGACGTATCTATGTCAGAGTTGCACGGGGCGTATCTATGTCAGAGTTACATGGGACGTATCTATGTCAGAGTTGCACGGGGCGTATCTATGTCAGAGTTGCACGGGGCGTATCTATGTCAGAGTTGCACGGGGCGTATCTATGTCAGAGTTGCACGGGGCGTATCTATGTCAGAGTTGCACGAGGCGTATCTATGTCAGAGTTACACGGGGCGTATCTATGTCAGAGTTGCACGGGGCGTATCTATGTCAGAGTTGCACGGGGCGTATCTATGTCAGAGTTGCACGGGGCGTATCTATGTCAGAGTTACATGGGACGTATCTATGTCAGAGTTGCACGGGGCGTATCTATGTCAGAGTTGCACGGGGCGTATCTATGTCAGAGTTACATGGGGCGTATCTATGTCAGAGTTACATGGGACGTATCTATGTCAGAGTTGCACGGGGCGTATCTATGTCAGAGTTACACGGGGCGTATCTATGTCAGAGTTGCACGGTGCGTATCTATGTCAGAGTTACACGGGGCGTATCTATGTCAGATTGCACGGGGCGTATCTATGTCAGAGTTGCACGGGGCGTATCTATGTCAGATTTGCACGGGTACACGGGGCGTATCTATGTCAGAGTTACATGGCACGTATCTATGTCTTGTTGCACGGGGGTATCTATGTCAGAGTTACACGGGGCGTATCTATGTCAGAGTTGCACGGGGCGTATCTATGTCAGAGTTGCACGGGGGTATCTATGTCAGAGTTGCATGAGGCGTATCTATGTCAGAGTTACATGGGACGTATATATGTCAGAGTTACATGGGGCGTATCTATGTCAGAGTTACATGGGGCGTATCTATGCAATCGGCTGCATATGACCACTACTCACTGTACCATTTATGTATGTATTTATGAGTACACATTTATTTAACCGACATAAGCTAAATTATTACAGTGGTCTCTTCCTGTACCGGATTATACAGATGTACCGTCTGTAATTTCTCGGGAGCCAGGCTGTATCCCCTGGTAATTACACTATGGCCAGCTTGTATCCTCTGTAATTGGTAGGCTCAGCGGGGAGTGATTCCTCTACTTGTTAGCTTAGACAGGTCTTAGCTGTTATGTTGTGCTTAGTAGAGCACACCGTGTCCATGAACAGTGTGTGGCATCCGTGGTCCAATGGTAGAGCGTCGGATTTGGAATCGAACGGTCCGGGTTCGATACTCAGTCAGGCCAAGTATGTAGTGTCATTGAGCAAGGCACCTCACACACATTGCTTAGTACTGGTTAACCTCTAGCTAAGCATGTCCAGGAAAACATGTATAGGTCCCCGCAAGGGGTTTGACATTAATGGAACATACATACAGCGTTAGGATAACATTGAACTAGGATGAATGCTTTTTGTATTCGCTTGTTTTAGGGAAAAGTCGCACACACATGTTTAGTCATGTGGCGATTCTCCAGCTATTATTGATTGAAGAAGATCCAGCGTACCTATTCGATCAGTATGTCAGGCTCGGTCGGGTACCGGGGTAGACCAACCGACATTCCGCCAACTAGCTGCATAGCTTCATCTAGAAATAACTCGACACCCACAGTGGGGTTCAAACCCATCTTTAGTACGCATAATACAGTTAGAATTTATTAAGCTGATAATTGTCTAGCATTTTTCTAATTACTTCTGCGCCCATGTTTGACAATCTAATGCTATAAATGTGAGTTGGGACATATTACGGTAAATATACGCTGGACTTGTAATCCAGGGATTGCAGGTTCGATCCCCCGTCTGACCCTAATAAAATTAACAGTCTTTCAGATGGGACGTTAAGCCGAGGTCTCGTGTCGGTGCTTTACACCGTGCACCGTGCACCGTGCACCGTGCACGTATCGTGATGAAAGGGCCCCCTGTTTGAGCTACAGCCAGGGGACCCATGCAACCGTAGTCTGCCCCTGTCGAGTACCACTATGCTGCCAATAGGCTAAACATAGTTTATTTCAAACCATACAACACATACATATTATACAGTTTACACAAAACTTAGATACATGAATGAAAAAGGATTATAACCGAAAGCTATTGTTTATAGAGGTCTTCTCCTATAGCAAGGTACTTAATGCAGTTACGATATGACAGTGTTGTAATATTTTCTAAATTATTAATTGCAATTTGAAATAATGATAAGTAATAATAACTTTTAAAACATTATATCGCTCTCGAGACCCCATTCCTCATAGAATACATCGCCATGAGGGAGAGAGAAGAGACAAAATGGAAAGTGCCTTTCTTATTGTTTCGATTTATGTCATTTAGAAGTTCACACATATATTTTTAATAGTTCCATCGATGTTTTGTTTTAGCATTTTACTGTGCAGTTAATTTTGTTAATATTTGAGCAAAGTGAAGTCCGGGCCAGTCATCAAAATAGAAAATCGCCGCGTACACTGTGCATGGGTACCGGGGCGTATGACGAGACCGAGGGTCGAATTGTCTAGGGTACGATTTGACCACGTACATACGTGTACATGATTGTATATATGTCAGAGTTGCATGGGGCGTATCTATGTCAGAGTTGCACGGGGCGTATCTATGTCAGAGTTACATGCGGCTTATCTATGCAATCGGCTGCATATGACCACTACTCACTGTACCATTTATTTATGAGTACACGTTTATTTAACCGACAGAAGCTAAAATATTACAACGGTCTCTTCCTGTACCGGATTATACAGATGTACCGTCTGTAATTTCTCGGGAGCCAGGCTGTATCCCCTGGTAATTACACTATGGCCAGCTTGTATCCTCTGTAATTGGTAGGCTCAGCGGGGAGTGATCCCTCTACTTGTTTGCTTAAACAGATCTTAACTGTTATGTTGTGTTTAGTAGAGCACACTGTGTCCATGAACAGTGTTAGGATAACATTGAACTAGGATGCATGCTCTTTGTTTCGCTTGTTTTAGGGTAATGTCGCACAAACAGGGTTAGTCATGTGGCGACTCTCCAGCTATTATTGATTGAAGAAGATCCAGCGTACCTATTCGATCAGTATGTCAGGCTCGGTCGGGTACCGGGGTAGACCAACCGACATTCCGCCAACTAGATGCATAGCTTCCTCTAGAAATAACTCGACACCCACAGTGGGATTCAAACATACAGCGGTGAGGTTAAAGTGATGTGAAGTCATCGACCGTAACCACTCAGCCACGGAGTCCCCTTGTATGAGCTGCATACAACAGTAATAAGGAAGGATTCAACATCAGATTAACATATAATTAGGTTACACATTGATGTGTATTATAGCTGACATTAATAATCAACACCTCATCTTTAGTACGCATAATACAGTTAGAATGTATTAAGCTGATAATTGTCTAGCATTTTTCTAATTACTTCTGCGCCCATGTTTGACACTCTAATGCTATAAATGTGAGTTGGGACATATTACGGTAAATATACGCTGGACTTGTAATCCACGGATCGCAGGTTCAATCCCCCGTCTGACCCTAATAAAATTAACAGTCTTTCAGATGGGACGTTAAACCGAGGTCTCGTGTCGGTGCTTTACACCGTGCACCGTGCACCGTGCACCGTGCACCGTGCACGTATCTTGATGACAGGGCCCCCTATTTGAGCTTCAGCCAGGGGACCCATGCAACCGTAGTCTGCCCCTGTCGAGTAAATATACAGACGGATCTGTAGTCCAGTGATAACACGCTGGACTGGTAATCCAGGGATCGCAGGTTCGATCCCCCGTCTGACTCTGACTAAAATTAACAGTCTTTCAGATGGGACGTTAAACCGAGGTCTCGTGTCGGTGCTTTACACCGTGCATGTAAAAGAAGCAGAGGAGACTCTGGAAAGTGTCTCTGTCTGTATCATGCACTATCGTCCAAAATCTAAAATGACTAATCTCTTCAGAAGACGTCGCTCATATGGGCAACCGGTAGCGACGATAAATAAACGTAAAACACACTCACGGTAAATAGTCGTGTGTGTCTTATGTTTATTTATCGTCGCTACCGGCTTGCCCATATAAGCGACGCCTCCTGAAGAGATGAGTAAGTTTTGGATTTTTGGAGGACAGTGCAATGATACAGATAGAGACCCATTCCAGTGTCTCCTCTGGTTCTTTTACGTGCACGGTGTACAGCACCGACACGAGACCTCGGTTTGAAATCCCATCTGAAAGACTGTTAATTTGATTAGGGTCAGACGGGGGATCGGACATACTATCCCTGGATTACCAGTCCAGTGCGTTACCACTGGACTACATATCCGTCTGTCGATGCTCTAGCAGGGGCGGCTTAGTAACTGGAATTCATGAGTGTGTTTCTTGTTTGGGGCGATAGCCTAGGTCACATAGAGACTCTCGGTAGCATGGCCAATTAGCCATGCACATTGCAGAGTGTATAATTATATATAGTATGGATAAACACATAGTACACTGTATAGTAGCAAACAAAGCATTGTTATGCTTTTTATCATAGCTCCCTTTATTCTGGCCCCTAAAATCCACAAATAGTATCAACATGGCGTATTTCCACATCGGTGAGTTACAAATGCTACTCTCACAAAAATAAATACTGACATCTCGCTTTCTGTATTACATAAGCTATGAAAAACCCATGCCAAGGCCTATTATTATTTCGCCATTATTACACTGCTAATGATATCAAAAACCACTTATTCTTCTTCCATTCTTACACACTTACAGACTCCTTATACAATCCATTCTAACGTTGAATATACCTCCATATACCGTCAATGCTAACGTTGAACATACCTCCATATACCGTCAATGCTAACGTTGAATATACCTCCATATACCGTCAATGCTAACGTTGAACATACCTCCATATACCGTCAATGCTAACGTTGAACATACCTCCATATACCGTCAATGCTAACGTTGAACATACCTCCATATACCGCCAATGCTAACGTTGAACATACCTCCATATACTGTCAATGCTAACATTGAACATACCTCCATATACCGTCAATGCTAACGTTGAACATACCTCCATATACCGTCAATGCTAACATTGAACATGCCTCCTTATACCGTCAATGCTAACATTGAACATGCCTCCTTATACCGTCAATGCTAACGTTGAACATGCCTCCTTATACCGTCAATGCTAACGTTGAACATACCTCCTTATACCGTCAATGCTAACGTTGAACATGCCTCCTTATACCGTCAATGCTAACGTTAAACATGCCTCCTTATACCGTCAATTCTAACGTTGAACATACCTCCTTATACCGTCAATGCTAACGTTGAACATACCTCCATATACCGTCAATGCTAACGTTGAACATGCCTCCTTATACCGTCAATGTTAACGTTGAATATACCTCCATATACCATCCATTCTAACGCTGAACATACCTCCTTATACCGTCAATGCTAACGTTGAACATACCTCATAATACCATCACGGCTATCAATTTCACTCCTAAAATACACCATTAATTTTATTTAAAATTTGGAAAATAAACATCTAATGATCACCAAACCAAAGTGTTACCAATGCTCGAATGTCAAATATGTCCACCAATTGATATACGAGTTGTAATTATCGTGATAATACGTCTGGGTTTATATTAGCTAGGAAGTACCACATTTGCTCAGAACATTACGAATATCTGAAAATAAAAATCCAAGTCAATATGTGTTACGCAGTTTTCGAATTCAATCGACGATATACGGGGTATGGCTCATTGGTGTTTTACGTTTATTTATCATCGCTACCGGTTGCCCATATGAGCGACACCTCCTGAAGAGATTAGTCATTTTAGATTGTTGGGGGTAGTGCAATGATACAGACAGAGACCCATTCCAGATTCTCCTTTGGTTTTATTTCGATACACGGTGTAAAGCACCAACACGAGACCTCTGAAGGACTGTTAATTTTATTAGGGTAAGGGAGGGGATCGAACCTGCGATCCTGGATTACCAGTCCAGCGTGCTACAGCTGGCCTATAGATCCGTATGGCTCATCAGCAAGGTAGTCGCATTTACAATATGGCCGGTGTAATCCTATTGTGTCTGGTGGTTGGTAATTAGACCAACAAACCATTGTGTATGTGTCTGGTCTGCCGATCGACATTGTACGCTGATAATGATTACGCACAACACACTTCAAACGGGGTATCAGTCTGAGGTAGTCGATGGAGACAAGGTTGCATTACGACACTCCCAGTGGGACTCGAACCTACAGCGGTGACATATATTGGCCCTTAGAGGGTCCTAAGGAGGATTAGTTCATCACTATATATCACTCTCAACATAAATAAGGAATGTGTGTGTGTTTTACATTTATTTATCGTCGCTACCGGTTACCCATATGAGCGACGCCTCCTGAAGTGATTAGTCATTTTAGATTTGTTGGAGGATAGTGCAATGATACAGACATAGACCCATTCCAGAGTCTCCTCTGGTTCTTTTACGTGCACGGTGTAAAGCACCGACACGAGACCTCGGTTTAACGTCCCATCTGAAAAAACTGTTAATTGTATTAGGGTCAGAGGGGGGATCGAACCTATGATCCCTGGATTACCAGTCCATCATGTTACCACTGGACTACAGATCCGTTGTCTTGTGTATCGGATGAAGGTAAACAAAAAACCAATACCCCTGTAGCTCCGCCTCCAATACACACATGCGCAATGACGTCGGTAAATCACTTAATGTTGTAAATACGTACTAATAAACGTTAACATGCTTAGTGTTTTAAAGCTGATTTACTAAAATAAATTCATTCAAAGTTTGAAAAATGCTGCCATCTCATTGGACCAAAAAGTGTTCTAAAAGCATATAAATTTTACCTCTAAGGCAAGTGGACAGTTTCGTTTAGGTGTCATTATATATACTGAGTCAAAAAAGAAACGATACGAAACTAAAAATGACGTAAAACGGATAAAACCATAGAAAGGTTTAATATATTATTACGTATCAGTACCGGGTATCTTATTGCAACATCAGCCAACCATAAACACAGGTAAATAAACACCCGATAATCCTGGAACGCCGAATTTCCGATTTGCACGTGCTCCTCAACAAAGACAACTTCCTACACATGTACAAATCGGAAAACCGGTTTATTGTACTGGTATTGCATTATCGTCGAGGAAAAACACCTTACATACCCATTGTTACCTCTAACAAAATGCCTAGGCTAAACCGCAATCAGAGAATGCGTGCCATTGGCATGATTGACGGCGGTTTACGTCAGCGTGACGTCGCAAATCGACTCGGGGTTACGCGGATCACGATAACACGTCTACTTCGACGTTATCGAACACATGGATCGGTGGACGACCGTCCAAGATCTGGTCGACCACGTGTGACGACGCGTGAACAGGACCGTCACATTCGGACGTCACATTTACGTGACCGGTTCCTACCTGCTACGCACACAGCTGCCGTTACTCCTGGGATGACCAACAATCGCATCAGTGCACAAACAGTCAGGAACCGGCTCGGTGAACGTGGCATTCGTGCCTATCGGCCATACGTTGGACCCATCCTGACACGACGTCACCGTGACGTACGGCGGGAATGGACGACGGAACGTGCTCGCTGGACTCGGTTACAGTGGAATTCGGTGATGTTTAGCGATGAATCGCGGTTCTGTTTGCGTCGAGCGGATGGCAGAGAGCGGGTATATCGCAGACGCGGTGAACGTTACGCCGACGCATGTGTACGTCAGGTCGATCTGTTCGGGGGCGGAAGCGTTATGGCGTGGGGCGGTATCACCTTCGGCAGTCGCACTGATCTGTTAGTGGTGGACGGGAACCTAAACGCCCAGCGGTACTGTGATGAGATCCTTGCGCCAGTTGTTGTGCCGTTCTTTAACGCCAACAGAAACGTCACACTGTTCCAACAGGACAACGCCAGGTGTCATACTGCTCGGATTTCCACCACATTATTGGAGCAGAACAATATTGAAACCCTGCCGTGGCCTGCTTTGTCACCAGACTTGTCACCCATAGAACATGGGATACGTTAGACCGCCGCGTCAGACGACGTCAGCCGGTAACGTTAAACCAACTGAGGGATGTTTTGCTTCAGGAGTGGACACATATTGACCAGCAAGAGATTCAGACACTCTTCCGTTCGATGCGACGGCGGTGCATTGCAGTGAGAGACGCAAATGGTGCCCATACTCGGTATTGACGTCTGTGTGAAAACTCCATTAGACCCCTGTCCGACGAATTACGTCATCACGCAGCAGACAGTTTCGGAGGCTCATTATGCTTTATGTGCTCCTCTTTCAAACATGTTGGACTATCATATTATGAATTTTCAAAGAATTTTCTTAATAAATGTTGAAATTATAGAAACATAAACACCAGGTATCGTTTCTTTTTTGACTCAGTATATATCTACACTCAACAAAATTCCTAACCGGTCCCCTGATGTTTGATCGTATTTCGAGCAAACTTATAGCCAAATAATATCAATATTCATATAATCTTATTGGTTATATTTTATTACAGATTGTTATGCATGATTTTCTGTATAATCATTTCGGATAAAATGTATTAAATGGCAATAAGAAAATATGTATGTTGTATGATTATTAATTGACTCCAAATATTATAAAATACCATGTGACCGATTAGGAATTTTGTGTTTGTTGAAATTTGAGTGTATCTAGGCTATGTATTGTAATACTGGATACAATATGCATGCACACCCTGGACACAATATGTATGCACACTCTGGATACAATATGTATGCACACTCTGGATACAATATGTATGCACACCCTGGATACAATATGTATGCACACTCTGGATACAATATGTATGCACACTCTGGATACAATATGTATGCACACCCTGGATACAATATGTATGCACACTCTGGATACAATATGTATGCACACTCTGGATACAATATGTATGCACACCCTGGATACAATATGTATGCACACTCTGGATACAATATGTATGCACACTCTGGATACAATATGTATGCACACCCTGGATACAATATGTATGCACACTCTGGATACAATATGTATGCACACTCTGGATACAATATGTATGCACACCCTGGATACAATATGTATGCACACTCTGGATACAATATGTATGCACACCCTGGATACAATATGAATACACACTCTGGATACAATATGTATGCACACCCTGGATACAATATGCATGCACACTCTGGATACAATATGTATGTACACCCTGGATACAATATGTATGCACACCCTGGATACAATATGTATGCACACTATGGATACAATATGTATGCACACCCTGGATACAATATGTATGCACACCCTGGATACAATATGTATGCACACTCTGGATACAATATGCATACACACTCTGGATACACCCTGGATACAATATGTATGCACACCCTGGATACAATATGTATGCACACCCTGGATAAATATGAGCACACCCTGAATACAATATGTATGATACCTGGATACAATAGTATGCACACCCTGGATACAATATGTATGTACACTTCTATACAATATGTATGTACACCTTTGTGACACCTGGATACAATATGTATGTACACCTGGATACAATATGTATGTACACCCTGGATACAATATGTATGTACACCCTGGATACAATATGTATGTACACCCTGGATACAATATGTATGTACACCCTGGATACAATATGTATGTACACTCTGGATACAATATGTATGTACACCCTGGATACAATATGTATGTACACTCTGGATACAATATGTATGCACACTCTGGATACAATATGTATGCACACTCTGGATACACCCTGGATACAATATGTATGTACACTCTGGATACAATATGTATGCACACTCTGGATACAATATGTATGCACACTCTGGATACAATATGCATGCACACTCTGGATACAATATGCATGCACACTCTGGATACAATATGTATGCACACTCTGGATACAATATGCATGCACACTCTGGATACAATATGTATGCACACTCTGGATACAATATGTATGCACACTCTGGATACAATATGTATGCACACTATGGATACAATATGTATGCACACTCTGGATACAATATGTATGCACACTCTGGATACAATATGTATGCACACTCTGGATACAATATGCATGCACACTCTGGATACAATATGCATACACACTCTGGATACAATATGTATGTACACTCTGGATACAATATGTATGTACACCCTGGATACAATATGTATGTACACCTTGGATACAATATGTATGTACACCCTGGATATAATATGTATGTACACCCTGGATACAATATGTATACACACTCTGGATACAATATGTATGCACACTCTGGATACACCCTGGATACAATAGGTATGTACACTCTGGATACAATATGTATGTACACCCTGGATACAATATGTATGCACACTCTGGATGCAATATGTATGTACACTTTCTATACAATATGTATGTACACCCTGGATACAATATGTATGTACACTTTCTATACAATATGTATGTACACTCTGGATACAATATGTATGTACACCCTGGATACAATATGTATGTACACTCTGGATACAATATGCATGCACACTATGGATACAATATGCATGCACACTCTGGATACAATATGTATGCACACTCTGGATACAATATGTATGTACACTCTGGATACAATATGTATGCACACGCTGGATACAATATGTATGCACACTCTGGATACAATATGCATGCACACTCTGGATACAATATGTATGCACACTCTGGATACAATATGTATGCACACTCTGGATACAATATGTATGCACACTCTGGATACAATATGTATGCACACTCTGGATACAATATGTATGCACACTCTGGATACAATATGTATGCACACCTGGATACAATATGCATGCACACTCTGATACAACTGGATACAATATGATCACACTCTGGATACAATATGTATGCACACCTGGATACAATATGATGCTTTTCCCTGGATACAATATGTATGCACACTATGGATACAATATGTATGCACACCTGGATACAATATGTATGCACACTGGATACAATATGTATGCACACTCTGGATACAATATGCATACACATGTACACCCTGGATACAATATGTATGCACACCCTGGATACAATATGTATGCACACTCTGGATACAATATGTATGCACACCCTGGATACAATATGTATGTACACTATGGATACAATATGTATGCACACCCTGGATACAATATGTATGTACACTCTCTATACAATATGTATGTACACCCTGGATACAATATGTATGTACACTCTGGATACAATATGTATGCACACCCTGGATACAATATGTATGTACACTCTGGATACAATATGTATGTACACCCTGGATACAATATGTATGCACACTCTGGATACAACCCTGGATACAATATGTATGTACACTCTGGATACAATATGTATGCACACTCTGGATACAATATGTATGTACACTCTGGATACAATATGTATGTACACTCTGGATACAATATGTATGTACACTCTGGATACAATATGTATGCACACTATGGATACAATATGTATGCACACTCTGGATACAATATGTATGCACACTCTGGATACAATATGTATGCACACTCTGGATACAATATGTATGCACACTTGGATACACCCTGGATACAATATGTATGCACACTCTGGATACAATATGCATGCACACTCTGGATACAATATGCATGCACACTCTGGATACAATATGTATGCACACTCTGGATACAATATGTATGCACACTCTGGATACAATATGTATGCACACTCTGGATACAATATGTATGCACACTCTGGATACAATATGTATGCACACTCTGGATACAATATGTATGCACACTCTGGATACAATATGTATGCACACTCTGGATACAATATGTATGCACACTCTGGATACAATATGCATGCACACTCTGGATACAATATGCATACACACTCTGGATACAATATGTATGTACACTCTGGATACAATATGTATGTACACCCTGGATACAATATGTATGTACACCTTGGATACAATATGTATGTACACCCTGGATATAATATGTATGTACACCCTGGATACAATATGTATACACACTCTGGATACAATATGTATGCACACTCTGGATACACCCTGGATACAATAGGTATGTACACTCTGGATACAATATGTATGTACACCCTGGATACAATATGTATGCACACTCTGGATGCAATATGTATGTACACTTTCTATACAATATGTATGTACACCCTGGATACAATATGTATGTACACTTTCTATACAATATGTATGTACACTCTGGATACAATATGTATGTACACCCTGGATACAATATGTATGTACACTCTGGATACAATATGCATGCACACTATGGATACAATATGCATGCACACTCTGGATACAATATGCATGCACACTCTGGATACAATATGTATGTACACTCTGGATACAATATGTATGTACACGCTGGATACAATATGTATGCACACTCTGGATACAATATGCATGCACACTCTGGATACAATATGTATGCACACTCTGGATACAATATGTATGCACACTCTGGATACAATATGTATGCACACTCTGGATACAATATGTATGCACACTCTGGATACAATATGTATGCACACTCTGGATACAATATGTATGCACACTCTGGATACAATATGCATGCACACTCTGAATACACCCTGGATACAATATGTATGTACACTATGGATACAATATGTATGCACACTCTGGATACACCCTGGATACAATATGTATGTACACTATGGATACAATATGTATGCACACCCTGGATACAATATGTATGTACACTCTCTATACAATATGTATGTACACCCTGGATACAATATGTATGTACGCTATGTATACAATATGTATGCACACCCTGGATACAATATGTATGTACACTCTCTATACAATATGTATGTACACCCTGGATACAATATGTATGCACACTCTGGATACACCCTGGATACAATATGTATGTACACTATGGATACAATATGTATGCACACTCTGGATACAATATGTATGTACACTTTCTATACACTATGTATGTACACCCTGGATACAATATGTATGTACACTCTGGATACAATATGTATGCACACTATGGATACAATATGCATGCACACCCTGGATACAATATGTATGCACACTATGGATACAATATGTATGAACACTCTGGATACAATATGTATGCACACTATGGATACACCCTGGATACAATATGTATGCACACCCTGGATACAATATGCATACACACTCTGGATACAATATGCATGCACACCCTGGATACAATATGTATGCACACTATGGATACAATATGTATGCACACCCTGGATACAATATGTATGCACACTATGGATACAATATGCATGCACACCCTGGATACAATATGCATGCACACGCTGGATACAATATGCATGCACACTCTGGATACAATATGTATCCACACTATGGATACAATATGAATACACACTCTGGATACAATATTTATGCACACCCTGGATACAATATGTATGCACACTCTGGATACAATATGTATGCACACTCTGAATACAATATGTATGCACACCCTGGATACAATATGTATGCACACTCTGGATACAATATGTATGCACACTCTGGATACAATATGTATGCACACTCTGGATACAATATGTATGCACACCCTGGATACAATATGCATGCACATTCTGGATATAATATGCATGCACACCCTGGATACAATATGCATACACACTCTGGATACAATATGTATGCACACTCTGGATACAATATGTATGCACACCCTGGATACAATATGAATACACACTCTGGATACAATATGTATGCACACCCTGGATACAATATGCATGCACACTCTGGATACAATATGTATGTACACCCTGGATACAATATGTATGCACACCCTGGATACAATATGTATGCACACTATGGATACAATATGTATGCACACCCTGGATACAATATGTATGCACACCATGGATACAATATGTATGCACACTCTGGATACAATATGCATACACACTCTGGATACACCCTGGATACAATATGTATGCACACCCTGGATACAATATGTATGCACACCCTGGATACAATATGTATGCACACCCTGAATACAATATGTATGCACACCCTGGATACAATATGTATGCACACCCTGGATACAATATGTATGTACACTTTCTATACAATATGTATGTACACCCTGGATACAATATGTATGTACACCCTGGATACAATATGTATGTACACCCTGGATACAATATGTATGTACACCCTGGATACAATATGTATGTACACCCTGGATACAATATGTATGTACACTCTGGATACAATATGTATGTACACCCTGGATACAATATGTATGCACACTCTGGATACAATATGCATGTACACTCTGGATACAATATGTATGTACACCCTGGATACAATATGTATGTACACTCTGGATACAATATGCATGCACACTCTGGATACAATATGTATGCACACTATGGATACAATATGTATGCACACTCTGGATACAATATGCATACACACTATGGATACAATATGTATGCACACTCTGGATACAATATGTATGCACACTCTGGATACAATATGCATGCACACTCTGGATGCAATATGTTTGCACACTCTGGATACAATATGTATGCACACTCTGGATACAATATGTATGCACACTCTGGATACAATATGTATGCACACTCTGGATACAATATGTATGCACACTCTGGATACAATATGTATGCACACTCTGGATACACCCTGGATACAATAGGTATGTACACTCTGGATACAATATGTATGTACACCCTGGATACAATATGTATGCACACTCTGGATGCAATATGTATGTACACTTTCTATACAATATGTATGTACACCCTGGATACAATATGTATGTACACTTTCTATACAATATGTATGTACACTCTGGATACAATATGTATGCACACCCTGGATACAATATGCATACACACTCTGGATACAATATGCATGCACACCCTGGATACAATATGTATGCACACTATGGATACAATATGTATGCACACCCTGGATACAATATGTATGCACACTATGGATACAATATGTATGCACACCCTGGATACAATATGTATGCACACCCTGGATACAATATGCATGCACACTCTGGATACAATATGCATGCACACTCTGGATACAATATGTATCCACACTATGGATACAATATGCATACACACTCTGGATACAATATGTATGCACACTCTGGATACAATATGCATGCACACTCTGGATACAATATGTATGCACAACCTGGATACAATATGTATGCACACCCTGGATACAATATGTATGCACACTATGGATACAATATGTATGCACACCCTGGATACAATATGTATGCACACCCTGGATACAATATGCATGCACACTCTGGATACAATATGCATGCACACTCTGGATACAATATGTATCCACACTATGGATACAATATGAATACACACTCTGGATACAATATTTATGCACACCCTGGATACAATATGTATGCACACTCTGGATACAATATGTATGCACACTCTGAATACAATATGTATGCACACCCTGGATACAATATGTATGCACACTCTGGATACAATATGTATGCACACTCTGGATACAATATGTATGCACACTCTGGATACAATATGTATGCACACCCTGGATACAATATGCATGCACATTCTGGATATAATATGCATGCACACCCTGGATACAATATGCATACACACTCTGGATACAATATGTATGCACACTCTGGATACAATATGTATGCACACCCTGGATACAATATGCATGCACACTCTGGATACAATATGTATGTACACCCTGGATACAATATGTATGCACACCCTGGATACAATATGTATGCACACTATGGATACAATATGTATGCACACCCTGGATACAATATGTATGCACACCATGGATACAATATGTATGCACACTCTGGATACAATATGCATACACACTCTGGATACACCCTGGATACAATATGTATGCACACCCTGGATACAATATGTATGCACACCCTGGATACAATATGTATGCACACCCTGAATACAATATGTATGCACACCCTGGATACAATATGTATGCACACCCTGGATACAATATGTATGTACACTTTCTATACAATATGTATGTACACCCTGGATACAATATGTATGTACACCCTGGATACAATATGTATGTACACCCTGGATACAATATGTATGTACACCCTGGATACAATATGTATGTACACCCTGGATACAATATGTATGTACACTCTGGATACAATATGTATGTACACCCTGGATACAATATGTATGCACACTCTGGATACAATATGCATGTACACTCTGGATACAATATGTATGTACACCCTGGATACAATATGTATGTACACTCTGGATACAATATGCATGCACACTCTGGATACAATATGTATGCACACTATGGATACAATATGTATGCACACTCTGGATACAATATGCATACACACTATGGATACAATATGTATGCACACTCTGGATACAATATGTATGCACACTCTGGATACAATATGCATGCACACTCTGGATGCAATATGTTTGCACACTCTGGATACAATATGTATGCACACTCTGGATACAATATGTATGCACACTCTGGATACAATATGTATGCACACTCTGGATACAATATGTATGCACACTCTGGATACAATATGTATGCACACTCTGGATACAATATGTATGCACACTCTGGATACACCCTGGATACAATAGGTATGTACACTCTGGATACAATATGTATGTACACCCTGGATACAATATGTATGCACACCCTGGATACAATATGCATGCACACTCTGGATACAATATGCATGCACACTCTGGATACAATATGTATCCACACTATGGATACAATATGCATACACACTCTGGATACAATATGTATGCACACTCTGGATACAATATGCATGCACACTCTGGATACAATATGTATGCACAACCTGGATACAATATGTATGCACACCCTGGATACAATATGTATGCACACTATGGATACAATATGTATGCACACCCTGGATACAATATGTATGCACACCCTGGATACAATATGCATGCACACTCTGGATACAATATGCATGCACACTCTGGATACAATATGTATCCACACTATGGATACAATATGCATACACACTCTGGATACAATATGTATGCACACTCTGGATACAATATGCATGCACACTCTGGATACAATATGTATGCACAACCTGGATACAATATGTATGCACAGTAACTGGATACTATTTCCCTCATATTCCTTATTTGCTGTTCTCATGGTGGGCTATTTTAGTCAATTATCACAGGCAGTTAATTAGCTAAAGGCTGCAAATGTACGATTTACACTGAACAATCCTGAACATTGAATTGCTATGGCTTTAAGTCACGCATGCAAACTGAAATTAAATGAATCCATTTGGGTAAACGTATTAAGGGAAAACCATCAACACGATTAATGTTACTCTTGAAAGGCAAAGCTTACTAAAACATAAAACATAAACATAAAACATAAACCATAAAACATAAACATAAAACATAAAACATAAACCATAAACATAAAACATAAAATGCGCTGAAAGAATTTTGAAAATCACACTTCATATAAAGACGTTATGACAGGGTGATTATCTCTAATAGAAAATTATGGGGGCGGCCATCTTGGATTAACCAAGTCACGGGACTCTAACAAATCAAAGTATTCGGTTGTCTGATTAGCGCAGTGCTTAGCGCTCTCGCTTCTCACCAATGCAACCCGGGATCGACCCTCGGACCGAGAAGTATGTGAGCTAGTACGGTGGTCGCCAGCTCAGACAGGTGGGTTTTCTCCGGGTACTCCGGTTTCATCCCACACGAATGACCACATTTACGAGTTCACCCGCGCCAACGAGAGTGATTAATATGAGTTGTTAAAGTATAAACGTTATTTATTTTACAACGATTGCGAAGCAAGTTCTAATAACTTATATTAATAACTTTCGTTGCCGCGGATGAAAGCGTAAATGTGGTCAAGTGGAGATGTTAATAATAAGTGTTGGACACTGTACATGTACAGTGATCATGATAATGTGATTGATTAGCACAGGTGGCTGCTTAAATAGAGGTCAAATGTATAATAAAGCAAAATATTAGGAATCTGGAAACTGGCTGTTTAATACAGGTTGGCTGCTTCTTAGAGGTGACCACTAACACAGGTTTGACTGTATTGGAATGGGTATGCATTCTGTTATTGGTCATCCGTGTTATAGAGATAGATGTAAGACTATGTTTTAAATGATACTATTAATTATGTTCCAATGTTTAACAGTAGAATACGGAACCAGACCTCATTCCTGATGGAATCCATCGCTACGCGGGAGAGAGAAGATGCACTGTGGAATTTAAATGCCTTGCTTAAAGGCACAATCGTAACAGCTACAGCTGGCCTTTCCCACATGAAGCGAATGCGCTACTACTGCGCCATCACGACTCCCACATGTATACACAATAATACAAGCTGTGCATGGCAGATTAGTTACTTCACAGGCAGTAATATTTCCCAAAATGAATAAATGAAAACCAAAGAATTGCTCGACTGTTTTGGGTCCTGATATCACAAGCAGACATTGCTTGGCCTATGGGATGCTAATCTGATAAACACTGATAACGCACTGAATACCTTGTCGTGATGATACAGTGTGTCGAATCCAGTCCAAATACCTATGTATGCACAGCAGATTACATAAAGGTATTTATGTTTAAGTGAATATTGAGAAGGAAGCTGTGGAAGTCGTGATAGCGCAGTGGATGCGCGTTCGCTTCAGGTGCGAAAAGTCCGGAGTTCGAGCCCCGCTGGAGCCGTTACGATTGTGCCCTTAGGCAAGGCATTTAAATTCCACATTGCCTCTTCTCTCTCCTTCGTGGCGATGGATTCCATCAGGAATGAGGTCTCGAGAGTGCTCGAGAGTGTTTCGCAATCGAGCTGAAATAAATTTGTATAAACTAAAAACTATAAACTAAAACAGTGGTTTCCGGTTCAAAAGCCCAATCTTTTAAAGAACATTTTGATATACCATAGGCATGACACTATACATACAAACATCTTATCCAATATCCAAGCATATTTAAAAATGACATCCCGTCACTATCAGAGTCATCATGGACCAGTTGTGTTTAGTTGGTTATTGTGAGTTTAAAAGAAAAATTGAATTTGGAAGATTGTGACATCGATGCTAATGAGTTGCAAGATGAAGCTGTTGCCAAGTTAACTTATCTTCATACACAAGTGATGCTAAACGTCCATGTTGCCTAATTGTTGTATCCAGACTTTCAGAGAAGAACAAGCCACCGTGACCTAGTGATTAAGATCGTTGACTTGCGGACCATAATAATTATTACTCTGATAGTTGTCCGCCTCCGTGGTCGAGTGGTTAAGGTCGCTGACTTGTATACCAATGTAACCTATCATCACTGATGGTCACGCGTTCGAGCCCCGCTCAGGCCGTGTCTCATTTATATGAAAAAGTTGGCAGTTTCTTACGGAGGTTGGTGCACCAAGTACTGGTTAACCGCTGGAGCCTGCCCAGGAAAGGTGTTGTTAGGTAAACTGCCCGCCGGCGATATATCCCAAAATGGTGCTGATGCAGGCGTAACACCCGAAAAAAATAAAATAATAATAATACTCTGATAGTGACGGGAAGTCATTTGTAATATTTATTATGTTTGGATATGGCCTAGATTTTGTATAGTGTCAAAAAGTCTATGGTTTATCAAAATGTTCTTAAAAATTAAAAACAACTTTTGTTTTGATCCAGACTCAACTTGTCCAGACCCCACGCGTCTGTGGAAAAGACTCTGATTAAAACGCGTACTTTTAGACTACACTGACTAAATAGGAACTTTCTAAGATCATTAATAACTATCAACTGAAATAGGATTCGTGATTGATATTAACGCTAAGATTGTCAGGAAATACTGTAAACTTTGCATGTCATATGTTCAATCTTTCTAATGACGCTATTGATACCCCAGTTGTGTTTAGTTGGTTATTGCGAGTTTAAAAGAAAATTTAATTTAGAAGATTATGGAATCGATGCTAATGAGTTGTAAGATGAAGCTGATACGTCACTGTTGCCTAATTGTTTTATCCAGAATGCCAGAGAAGAAAAGAAATTTAGTTTAATCTTAGTTTAACTCTTTCAGCGCCGAATAAATTCAGAGCATGTGCAAACAACATAGATCCAGATCAGCCGCGGCGATACGCCGCGTCTGATCAGGATCGATGTTGTTTGCTATTCGGACAGGTGCTTCAGCTCCACTATCTGAAGAGCAATCTGCAAATAGCCTGATCAGACGGCATGTTCTGTTCTGTCCGATCGGGTTCTCTACTTTTTTACAAAGTCGCTTTTATGCGACATTGGCGGTGAAAGAGTTAATCATATTTTCGTGCTCGATTCGTTTTACATATACATGTGAATACAAAATATGACAAATTAAACAAAGACAAACGGGTCAGGCCACAAGTTCTAGCAACATTAGTTACGGCCCTTCCCGACAAGACAAGAAATAGCCACCGTGCTAGTGGCTAAGATCGTTGGCTGAAACACACTTGTCCCTCCTCACTCATGTATGTTCGAATTTATTTATACAAATTTATTTTAGCTCGATTGCCAGTTCTTACAACTTATATTAATCTCCCTCGAGACCTCATTCCTGATGGAATCCATTGCCACGAAGGAGAGAGAGGAGGTAACGTGGAATGTAAATGCCTTGCCCAAGGACACACTCGTAACAGCTCCAGCGGGGCTCGAACTCAGGACCGTTCGCACCTGAAGTATGTTCGAATCCTACCGAGGTGTGGAAACTATCAAGCTGGCTTGTGGAATGTCGGTGGTTTTACCTGGGTGCCAGTCAGTGCGTACCTGAACTACTGTTTGGAAGGTACATGATGTCTTCCTCCACCAACACTAGTCGGAGAGTCGCCAGTTAACCTAATATGTTAGTGTGACTTTACCCCCCCCCCCAATACATACTGTAGGCTTTAATTTCTGTAAGACCAATGATATATCAAAGACCCAGCAAACGGACTCACATGCCACAAGGTCGTCAATCTCAATGTACATTATCAAATTCTCATAATTACGTAACATTAATAACATAGTAACAAACCGTTAATCTTTACGCAACCGTTAATCTTTACGCAACCGTTAATCTTTACGCAACCGTTAAATTTTACGCAACCGTTAATCTTTACGCAACCGTTAATCTTTACGTAACCGTTAATCAGTACGCAACCGTTAATCTTTACCTTTCCGTTAATCTTACCGATACCGTTAATATTTACGCAACCGTTGATCTTTACGCAACCGTTGATCTTTACGCAACCGTTAATTTTTACGCAACCGTTAATCTTTACGCAACCGTTAATCTTTACGCAACCGTTAATCTTTACCTTTCCGTTAATCTTACCGATACCGTTAATATTTACGCAACCGTTAATCTTTACGTAACCGTTGATCTTTACGCAACCGTTAATCTTTACCTTTCCGTTAATCTTACCGATACCGTTAATATTTACGCAACCGTTAATCTTTACGCAACCGTTAATTTTTACGCAACCGTTAATCTTTACGCAACCGTTAATCTTTACGTAACCGTTAATCTTTACGTAACCGTTAATCTTTACGTAACCGTTAATCTTTACGCAACCGTTAATTTTTACGCAACCGTTGATCTTTACGCAACCGTTAATGTTTACGCAACCGTTCATCTTTACGTAACCGTTAATCTTTACGTAACCGTTAATCTTTACCTTTCCGTTAATCTTTACGTAACCGTTAATATTTACGTAACCGTTAATCTTTACGTAACCGTTAACCTTTACGTAACCGTTAATCTTTACGTAACCGTTAACCTTTACGTAACCGTTAATCTTTACGTAACCGTTAATATTTACGTAACCGTTAATCTTTACGTAACCGTTAACCTTTACGTAACCGTAAATCTTTACGTAACCGTTAATCTTTACCTTTCCGTTAATCTTTCCGTTACCGTTAATCTTTACACTACCGTTAATCATTAAGGACACTAGCTTGACGGCAAATACGTGACAGTATGACTGAGGCAACGACACGTGAGAGCTAATCAACGTGAATAGTGTCATATAGCTATATAAGATGGAACACATGTCACCCATGAAGAATCTAATGACGTCATTTAGAATAGTTACATGGTGTAATGCGTCATTAAAGTTGAGCAAAAATTGCCAAAAAAACTAGCATAATAATGATGAATGTGTTTCACTGGCGTAAATCCTGATAATTACAAATATATATTTATATATATAGAATCAAGTGTGCGTGTCCCAGCATTATGCTAGGGAAGGTGTGTGAACTCACTCGGGCCTCTGTCAAAAGACAGTAACACATTATCTAACACTTAACTCATATAATATATCTGCTAAGCACCGCCTAGCGTGATGATGCCCGTTGGGGGACAACTATTCTTTGCAAGAGATAGAATTATGACTAGAGCATCAATCTTATTTTCCGTCGGATTGTGTATAATACGTTATATACAGACACCAAAATGAACGTGTGCACATCAGCCGTAGAAATAAAATTTATATCCTTTTAGTTTATACAAATTTATTTTTAGCTCGATTGCGAAACAAGATATTTCAACTTATATTAATTAACGCTCGAGACCTCATTCCTGGTGGAATCCATCGCCACGAAGGAGAGAGAAGAGGCATGTGGAATTAAATGCCTTGCCTAAGGGCACACTCGTAACGGCTACAGCTGGGCTCGAACTCCGGACCATTCGCACCTGAAGCGAACGCACTACCACTACGCTATCACGACTTCCTATGATACATATAACAGTAAACTATTGCATGATTACTGCTGCCATTCGACAGACCGCTCAGCTAATTTGGAGCCACACATTAGACAAGAGTAACAACTGGACTTAACACGCATACATATTGAAATAAAACTTAATAAACACCCCCAGCAGCCAGCCATTGTAGCCAGTGACACGCGACTGGATTCATTTTCTTAGAAAATCGATGGTTATATATTTGTTTATAATCCTATTAAATACAAATATTCCTAGAAACAAGTAAGCACATTATAGGGCAAGCGATAAGAAAGTAGAACAGTATTACTGGTTAATATAATCATTATTAAGGAAGTTCTAAGGATACCTGTGCTTATTTCTTGGATCATTTTTAACATCAGACGTTTATCCTGCTAATTTGTTGGATATCTGTGACATCATATTGTAATCGTGTTAATTTGTTGGTGTTTGATCTTATTCACACCAGTAGGTTCATCTGTGTCATATCATTTGTTAGTCTTGCTAATTTGTTGCATTTCGTTCATATCAGTCTTGCGAACACTCGCCCATACGGTTCGCCAGTGTCGAGGGTAATGAAACGCAATCATCACTTTCATTAACCATGACAATACAATAACACATAATTATTACCTAATGCTCTATATAACTTGTAATTCGTTATTTTTGCCTGTTTCATTGCATTTTTTATCCTTCGCTCAGGTCTGGGCAACAGTTCGAACTGTTGACCGGGCAATAGTTTGAACTGTTTCATACTAGACTTTTGAACCAATCATACTCTGAGTATGCTTTCACTGTGCGCAGTAGGATGCGCAATAGGGTGTTATGGAAGTCAAAGTAAAAAATACGTCCCGAATACAATTTAGCTCTGACTGCCCTTGAAGTCATCGATATACATTATGTGAAGCCCTCCTTTCCGTTAATTAATTCCTTTCCGTATTTATTGCATACTTACCGGCGTACCGGGTTTTAGACCAAAACCAAGCGTTTACAAATGATGATTGATTAGTCATCAGCCGACAAACTGGGAAAACCAGAAATTTATCTTGAATTATGGCCCAGGCTAGGTTTGAAGACATGACTGAGGATGAACTCCATGTTTTATTAGAAAATAGGGACTCTCTGAGTACAAAAAACGTTATAAAGCATTAGGTAATAAAACAGTTATTTCATGGGTGTTTGGGGAACAGTCAAAACTATTGTCCCTCAGTATCAGGGAAGACATTTCTTCCCTGATACCTCGGGACAATAGTTTTGACTGTTCCCCAAACACCCATGAAATAACTGTATATTATATAATCACTACCAAACCAAGTCTTAAAATAGAGCTCAGCATGACCATACTAATATTAACTGTCTTTTAGTGGGGCTATAAACCGATGTCGCATGTGTCGGTGGTATACTAGCCTTGGAACAGGCCTGGAAACATTTTGCCTGGTCAGTCAAATAAATATATTTGAACACCGAGACTATTAATTGGGCCGTATTGAGCTTCTGAACATGTCATTTTGCCAGAGAATAAAAAGTGAAAAAGCGACAGACTGGAACCCAGGCTAGTGCTATTCGACAACCACCGAAGCTTCTATCCTGGAATATTGGAGCGTTTTCTGTATATTGTGCTATCCTCCAATACATATTTACATCGCTATGCATTTCCTTCGATGAACGTATGTGTCCTGGTTGTATACAATTTCTGTTTTTTTTCTTCTGTTTTTACGTTTATTTATCGTCGCTACCGGTTGCCCATATGAGCGACGTCTCCTGAAGACATTACATTATTTTAGATGTTGGAGGATAGTGCGTGATACAGACAGAGACCCATTCCAGAATCTCCTCTGGTTCTTTTACGTGCACGGTGTAAAGCACCGACACGAGACCTCACGATGTAAAGCACTGACTCGAGACCTCGGTTTAACGTCCCATCTGAAAGACTGTTAATTTTATTAGGGTCAGCCGGGTGATAGAACCTGCGATCCCTGGATTACCAGTCCAGTGTGTTACCACTGGACTACATATCCGTCTGTGTATACAATTTCGTATGAGGGTTTCCAACTAATGATATGCAGGTGACATGCGCAATCGATGTTATGGACATGCGCATTCGCGGTGATAGACAGCGATCGTCGCGAGAAAAGGCGTGTCTTACATATTACGCTGTTCCAAGGATGATCTAATTATCAGATACCCGCCACACGATAAGTCGCAAATTTGGACTAAATACCCTTTAATTGGAAAGTGTGATATATGTGTCTGTGTCTCACTGAAAAGAATAAATAATGTAAAAATCAGTAAGAATCGCGAGTTAATAGTTTCCATCGGGGTATGAACTACATTGGATGTGCTTAATGTTACCATGGATGCCTTCATCCTCCACGCACTTTAAGCACACTCAATGTAGTTCATAGCCCCATGGAAACTATTAACTCACGATTCATTCCTTAAATAAAATTACAAATATTCGTATTGATGAAAGCATAGAAAGTATAAACACAACACACGAAACCATCAAAGTGTCAAAGATGCATAGGTGAAACATAAACAACATTATAAAGAATAAAATAAGTTTACTTTGCGTGTCCAATACTACAGGGTGCATACTGTGACCTTGACAAATACCATTTCCAGAACAGGAGCCGGCCACAAGGTATTTAAGAGACTATAGTGTTCAGTACCGATAGTATTAATAACTACACATTGATACAGAGAACTATGATGGAACACTATGGTCCCCATAAAAAACCATGTGATCGGCTCCTCTGATTTTAAGTGTGTTCACGACGAAATGTTGTCAAGTCCATCATATCTCCTTTAGTTCGAATCTCACTGGGGACTTCGAGTTATTTTATGTGTAGAAGCTATCCAGCTGGCTTGTGGAAGGTCGGTGGTCCAACCAGGGCGCCCGTTCATGCCTATAGTACTGCTGGGAGGCACAACCGTGATCTTCCTCCACAATTAATAGCTGGAGAGTCGCATTATATACCTAATCTAAGCTGTTGGTGTCATTTCTTTCATTAATATTATCTGTATGATAGTATGTACAATACATTTATGGAATTAGAAACCTACACAAACTCAAAATATTTTGACTTTTGTTGAGATATTTCGGGGCCTCTCACAAACAGTACTACTATTATCAATTCACGTCAATTTGATAGAGTATTAAATAAGTTTATGAACTGTTCCAATCATTCAGAGCTCGTAAACACTGAATTAACGAGAGGTTTAATAGAATTACATCTCCGTTCAAATTAAGTCGTGATAGTTCAGCGGTAGCGTGTTCACTTCATGTGCGAAATGCCCGGAGCTCGAGCCCCGCTGTAGCCGTTACGATTGTGCCCTGAAGGCAAGTCATTTAAATTCCACGTTGCCTCTTCTATCTCCCTCGTGACGATGGATTCCATCAGGAATGAGGTCTCGAGCGTGATTAATATAAGTTGTAAGAACTTGTTTCGCAATCGAGCTAAAATGAATTTGTATCAACTAATAATGCGCGAAACAAGTTCTTGCAACTTTTATTAATCGCTCTCTATACCTCATTCCTTGTGGAATCTATCACCACGAAGGAGAGAGAAGAGTCAATGTGGAATTTAAATGCCTTTTCTAAGGGCACAATCGTAACGGCTACAGTTGCCGTTCACACCTTACGCGAACGTGCTACCACTGCTATATCTGCAATGAGAGACATCGGTCAGTTACTGCCCCTGAATACTCCCTAAAAGTAGATAGGTCCTATTTAGTGTTTTCCTCTGTTTTTATCGTTGTTTCCTTTGCACAGCATGCTAGCAATTTTATTCCACTATCGCTTCTTATGATTATTAAATTACTATATCTCGACAGATCTCCTACAGTATGTGCAATGAATACGTTTGTGAAACGATGTTATCCGTTAATCAACACGATTGTGATAAAATCACATTTATCATACCGCAACATCTGGTTAGGGAACAACAGTAAATACAAAGGATTCCAATTAAAAGGACATATTTACATCTTGGGATAAATCGGACTTTATCTGCCAAGGGAAGTAATAGCACATTACAGCTATCTCTCATTGAATTAACGCGAATTCTAACTATATATAGGGAGGATAAATTATTTGAAAAGCTTACAAATTCAAATTAATCGGAGTACTAATTGATTTAAAGTTCTCGTCAATCAAATGCATGCGCAGTCGAATATTTAAAGCGACACTACATCGGTGAAAAAGCAAATGTCTGAATAATGTAATTTGCTAGTATATGGTATAATGTTGTTTCAAATATTTGCCTCAAAAACTGAGTATTTCAACAAATAAGCAAACGTCGTATACGCGGTTTGTTGACATAACAAACTAATGTAAATAGGGTCGACATTCATGGGTAATACAAAGCGTTTATCCTGAATATCACGAGTTATGCTACATATTTACCGTGATATCTCACATTTGTGCCTATGCATATTTATTTGTAGACTAATCTTAATTAAATTATCTCTAAAGGAAAGTATCGCGTGTTTAGTATTGACTTCAATGACAACAACAGTCAATTCAGGAGCCTGGATGACCGTTATATAAAATCCTACTTTCACGTTTCAAGGTTTGTATACTACAAAAACACTGTTAAATTGATTCAATGTTAGTGTTCGATGTATGTGGAGAAGGTTTAGTAACAATGCATTTATAAATACGTGAAAAATAATGCATTTTATTTGCTTTTTGCGAGGTAATGTCGCTTTAAAGAGAAATGCAGTTTCTTGAATAGATGTGCACATATTTGAGAGTCTTCAGAACTTGCGTTCCATATGTATTGGCTTTAAGAAAACGTCCAAAAAACAAGATATAATAACATTGTTCATAGATTTTTATGTGCAATAAAACCGTGGGAAACTACGGGAAGTTAAAAACGTCTCCAAATGAAATATCCATAATGTGTTATTGTACTGGAAATGTGTCTGGAATGGTAAGAGCTTTACATGACCAAGCACTTAAGTCTTACAGTGTCTGTTTTATGTTATCTTCATTTCGATAAAAATCAAATTAACTTCAATAACAAAAGCTGTAATTGATAGAATGGTAATCATTAAATGTGCGATGCTCGTGGGAGGAGTGGGGGGTAGATGCTCGTTGAGTAGATGCTCGTGGAAGGGGGGGGGGTAGATGCTCGCGGGAGGAGGGGGGTTTAGATGTTCGTTGAGTAGATGCTCGCGGGAGGGGGGGGGTAGATGCTCGTGGGAGGGGGGTAGATGCTCGCGGGAGGGGGGGGGTAGATGCTCGCGGGAAGGGAGGGTTGTATTATTCTTACAAACATGTGGAATCATTGCGTCTTCGAGTTTGTATATATATAGTTAGTTTAACATTCATTTTGCTCGATTGCGTAAGTTCTAACAACATTCGTTTAACGGCTCTCGATGCTATTAATTTTACATAACGGACACTTCCGAGTAACATTCTAAGAACCGATAGACACATAGTTTTATCAATACATGACAACTAATATGTGACCCACCATGACAAAATCAGTCTTAAGTCTAAATAAATAAATAATGAGTTAACTATAACATCATATAAGTATAAGCTTTCTAGTGATATCAGTATCATTCATGTAGCTTGTTTCAGTCCAAAGTTATGACCATTTGAATAATGGACTTCACGTGATTAATATTCCGAGAAAACACAATAAGCTATCTTTACTAACTGGGTTTATTTGTTTATTTCAATTTTTTCTCTCTTTGTATATAAATAACTTGTAGTGTACATGCTCGGCCGACCTCCCCATGGCGTGCACCTCTCTGTCAGGGATCATCTCGCAACAGCAACGTAGGATTCTAGGATCTTCTGGTTGTCGATCTTGCAATAAAGGACACACTCTTCACCACCGCTGTTTTACGGAGGTTATGTTGGTATGGACAGACCCTGGAGCGACAGAGACGACCAAACGTCTATCTGCCAGATCCGTTTATATGCTGCTGCGGGGTGACTAACAATGGAAAGTGTGGCCTTACAATGGACCATCTTCGACAGAGAAACACAGGACTTGTCACCCTGGACCAAGGGAGGATAGGCTCCCTTAATAGCACAATTCCAAAATTCATTTCATAAAATGTGGTATGCCATTGAAATCACGTGACTTACGATTTACTCATGTACGATCCTATATATAATACTCATCATCATCATCATCATCATCATCATCATCATCATCATCATCGTCATCGTCGTCAGCAGCAGCAGCAGCAGCAGCAGCAGCAGCAGCAGCAGCAGCAGCAGCAGCAGCAGCAGCAGCAGCAGCAGCAGCAGCAGCAGCAGCAGCAGCATCATCATCATCATCATCATCATCATCATCATCATCATCATCATCATCATCATCATCATCATCATCATCATCATCATCATCATCATCATCATCATCATCATCATACATCATATCATCATCATCATCATCATCATCATCATCATCATCATCATCATCATCATCATCATCATCATCATCATCATCATCATCATCATCATCATCATCTCATCATCAGCAGCAGCAGCAGCAGCAGCAGCAGCAGCAGCAAAGCAAGCAGCAGCAGCATCA
The DNA here is from genome assembly GCA_014843695.1 of Archivesica marissinica. Classification (NCBI taxonomy): domain Eukaryota; kingdom Metazoa; phylum Mollusca; class Bivalvia; order Venerida; family Vesicomyidae; genus Archivesica; species Archivesica marissinica. The sequence goes on along the minus strand of CM026397.1, from coordinate 12,895,053 downwards.
TCATCATCATCATCATCATCATCATCAATCATCATCATCATCATCATCATCACCATCATCATCATCTCACATCATCATCTCATCATCATCATTCATCATCATTCATCATCATCTATCATCATCATCCATAATTATCATTCATCATCATCATCATCATCATCATCCATCATCATCCACCATCATCATCATCCATCATCATCCATCATCATCATCCATCATCATCCATCATCATCATCCATCATCATCAACCATCATCAGCCATTATCATCCATCATCATCATCATCATCATCATCATCATCCATCATCATCAACCACCATCATCATCATCATCCATCATCATCCATCATCATCATCAACCATCATCCATCATCATCCATCATCATCCACCATCATCATCATCATCATCATCATCATCATCATCACCATCATTAACCAGTATTAGGTGCCAACTGTTTCCTGTAAACGGTCTGAGCGTGGCTCGAACCCGTGACCACCATCATCATCATCATCATCATCATCATCATCATCACCACCACCACCACCACCATCATCAGCAGCAGCAGCAGCTTCATCATCATCATCATCATCATCATCTCTCCATCATCATCATCATCATCAGCAGCAGCAGCAGCAGCAGCTTCATCATCATCATCATCTCTATCATCTCCATCATCATCATCATCATCATCACCATCATCATCATCACCATCATCACCATCATCAGCATCATCAACATCATCATCATTATCATCACCATCATTAACCAGTATTAGGTGCCAACTGTTTCCTGTAAACGGTCTGAGCGTGGCTCGAACCCGTGACCACCAGTGATGTTAATTAGAATAATTCTAACCATAAGTATAGGTGTGAATATCATCCAGGTATCTGTAGTCCAGTGATAACACGCTGGACTGGTAATCCAGGGATCGCTGGTCTGACCCTAATACAATTAACAGTCTTTCAGATGTGACTTTAAACCGAGGTCTCGTGTCGGTGCTGTACAACGTGCACGTAAAAGAACCAGAGGAGCATCTGGAATTGGTCTCTGTCTGTATCATTGCACTATCCTCGAACAATCTAAAATGACTAATCTCTTCAGGAGGCGTCGCTCATATGGGCAACTGGTAGCGACGATAAATAAACGTAAAACACACACCCAGGTGTGTGTATACTGGTGTTCGCCATTTCTGGCTGTGAAATGAAGAAGACGAACAACAACTAGGGAACTGAGACATACGGTCCGTAGAGTGGATCTAAGTGCAGAATTGTTCCACTCTTTAGAACTTCAATTATTGTGTTTGAGAAATGCATTTCGTTTATGTATGTAATTCTGGATTAAGCCAATTTATTAAATGAAAGCTGTAGTGTGTGCACAGTTGGATAGGAAATTGAGATGGATTGTTCCATTTCTTAACGCACCGCATTCCAGAACGAACCGCTGTGAATTGGAATCATATAACTATTGACTATAATGTCTGTTGCATGAACAATGCTGGGCAGGTTTGAAATTACATTACGTGTTGGCAAGATCTGCAGGCTAATGTCCATTTAATGTCATTCTGGACACAGTTGCACCGTGACCGTATGGGAGTCTAGGCATTAATAGACGATATATTTACGGTGGCTGTGTATATAATTTCTAGATGTCCCCTGTGAGTAGCCTGGGAACATGCGTTGATATATTTTGCATGGTCAGTCATATAAATATATCTTTAACACGGATACCATCAATTGAGCCGTATTGCATTTCTGATCATATCAACGGTGTCATTTTGCCAGAAGTAAAACATCGACAGACTGGATCCCAGGCGACCCTGTATGGAAAGTCTGACCATACCAAGGACGACTATTTATTCATTTGAACAGTACCACATTACCAGTAGATGTCAGAGGAATACCCGACTATAATCTGAATTCTGTGTTTGAGGCATCCTTTGGAGTCGGAGTTATTAGTTGTGCTCTTAAAAAAGTTGGCGCAGCGCCAACTGTTAATTTTGTTTAGTTCGATTGCGAAACAAGTTCTTTCAGCTGATATTAATTACTATCGATACCTCATTCCTGATGAAATCCATCGCAACGATGGAGAGAGAAGAGGCAATGAGGAATTTAAATGCCTTGCCTAAGGGCACAATCGTAACGGCTCCAGCGGGGATCGAACTGTGGGTCTTTCGCACATGAAGTAAGCGCGCTAACATGACTTCAACTGTCACGCGCCAAAGTGTGAATTTCCTATCTGTAGTCGTTACGATTGTGTCATTAGGCAAGCAAGGCACTTACATTATAAATTCAATATGTCTCTTCTCTCTCCCTCATGGCGATGGTTTCCATTGGGAATGAGGTTTCGAGAACGAGTACACTAAATTGTACGAACTTGTTTCACAATCGAGCTAAACTAAAATGTGTATAGACTAAACTAAATGTCCATAAAACCTCATAATATTATATGTGGGCGTTGTTTTCTAATACAGATTGTTTTACATTCACATCATTCCGACCAGTTTATATGGTGGGCTCTTGGCATCCGATAGTTTTGTGTGCGTACGCATGACTGTGGTTAAACCAATTGATTTTGCTCTCCTTGTCAGCATTACTATAGTGATTATCACATCCTTCCACATTGTCGTGCTAACCTATACTTGCCCATTGCAATTCTTATCATTTCTACGAACGATATTGTTTTCTTTACAGTCACCTCCGCCGAGGCATTTGGGCCACTGGTTTCTCTAAGTTGATTAGGTTGTCATCTAAGTTGTTCATGTTGACAATTTGAAAGTCATCTTCGTTCTTCTCAGGGTGACAAATCCTGTATCCTATCTTTCGAAGGGGTCCCTTTTAGGGCCACATCCGCGATTTGTCAGCTCACAGCAACAATAATGGTTCCAGTTTCTTCGCTGGGTTCCTAGCGCCATCAAAAAGTAAACGTCCCATCTTGAAGGAACCGGCTAAAACAACACCAGCCATCCGACGTCGCCAGCACCGAGCATTACTGTCTCGCCAGGTAGGTAAGTTAGTAAGTTTATACTCTTATAGAGTCACGCGACTTCTGTTTTTCCGATAGCGCGGCTTCCGTCAGCGAAGTCCTTGACCCATATTCCTGCTGTGAGCTGTGCCTAGGTTACGACGTGCACGTTGCGGAGAAGAGACCTGCGATCATTTATAGCCATCATATTACTCTATGTCGCTAGAACATTTCATGCGTATTCTCCCAATCAGTTAAATGTTCAAGTAAAACAAAACATCATAAACGCATGTTTCCACGCCTCAAGTTCAAACAAAATCTTTATTTTATTAGATATGTTTTTCATGTGTACAGGTCCATTGTGTATAACTAGGATCTTTTTTAATTGGTAGGTTCTAGCATAGCATGGCTGCGTCTTGTTAGTAGCGCAGATTGGTGACGTTCATCCGAAACCGTGTCCATCGTAACGAACTATACAAGTTCATCTTCATGTATCGGTCCTTCGATGTTTAGCACAGTATCAGAACTAATAACATGGACCAGATGCATCTCATTCTTACAGTACAACGTACGAATTCTTTGGAACAAGATTGACTTTCATGTGCGTGTGTTTTACATTTATGTATCGTCGCTACCAGTTGTGTATATGAGAGACGCCTCCTGAAGAGATTAGTCATTTTAGATTTTTGGAGGATAGTGCAATGATACAGACAGAGAACCATTCCAGAATCTCCTATGGTTCTTTTACGTACACGGTGTAAAGCACCGACACGAAATATCTGCTTAAAGTCCTATCTGAAAGACTGTTAATTGTATTAGGGTCAGACGGATGATTCAATCTGCGATCCCTGGATTACCAGTCCAGCGTGTTACCACTGGATTACAGATCCGTCTTTGAGCTAAGCTTGTTATTTATATGTCTTTGCGTTCACAGAAACATGGCTAAATCCAAACATGCCTTACAACGACTTCCCTTGCCCCTGGCCGTTATAGATTCCCACAGAGGAAGCTCTCCAGCTGAGTTGCTATATGTCGGTGGTTCTATCCGTGTGCCTGTTCGTGCCTGACATACTGCTCGGAGTGCATCCGGGGTCTACCTCCACCAATAATAGCTGAAGTGTCGCCATATGATCTAAGCTGTTGGTGCGACTTTCACTCCTAACATCAATCACACACTTATGTCGACATCAAGCCTCTCGGCAGTCATACTCCCGAGAGAATAAGGACAGTATTTGAAGGACACTACAAAATATATATAAACTTCGAACCCAGATACTTGGAGTGTATTTGGATCGAACTGATGCGTTCCCATTCAAAGCATATCCTTTTCTATCACCCTCCAAACACAGATGCCTGTTTTACAAATCTAATTCAAGACTATCTTACTTTGGCTCTAGGTATATATCGGACATAATTGTCACTGGTGGAGTCAAATCCGTACATTAGTCGTCAACTCCATTCTATCTGTCAGCAAGTTAGTTGTGGAAGTCGTGACAGTGCGAAAGGTCCGGAGTTCGAGGCCCGCTGTAAGCGTTACCATTGTGCCAACGTCCACGTTGCCTCTTCTCTCTCTCTAGTGGCGATGGATTCCATCAGGAATGAGGTCTCGTGAGTAATTAATATAAGTTGTAAGAACTTGTTTCGCAATCGAGCTAAAATAAATGTATATAAGCAAGTTAGCTTAGAGCAACGTTTTGCTGAACCAACCCAGTTCACCGATTTCACTGAGTCGTTTTCTTTTATATTGGACATCATATAATGTCACGCCTTCTTGTGTAGGAGGATTTATTTTAAACAAGAATCAACTGTTTCATTGCCCTATTTGTCACTATTTAAGTCAGTTACAAACATTGCGTCAGGTCTTTTAAACAGTTAGTATGGTTATACGACCGAATATATCACATCTCACTCAACCCAGGCGTATGATATTAGTAAGGCCTTTGATAAAGTATGGCATAGCGGTCTCCTATTCAAATAGAAAAATGGAGAAAATCTAAATAAGTTACTAGCTTCCGATTTAATCCATTTGTTCTTGTATATTAATGTTACAACATGATGTAAATATTGATAAAATAAAATATGCTTAAGCTAAATTGAAAAATGCTGGATTGGGTGGTTGTTTATTGAACTGGATTTCTGACGATCTCTCTAACAACATTTAATATGTTGTTCTATCGGGTACCCACGAGCACCACAGGTACACTTGCATGAGTACGTTGTATAAATGATGATATTGTATTTTTATGTATCTTTATGTATGTAATTTGCATTTATTCATTTAAATGCGTTGCAAACTAATTGTAGCCATAAAATGAATTTTCGGTAAATACCATGTATTGGGGAGAGCCGTTTCATAATGTGGAAAGCACTTGTGGCTCAAACCAAATGGCTATGTACATTTTGGCAATAAATTATGTTTAAACAAAAAAAACACAAAAAACCAAAATATCGGGTACCCACTCTGTTCCCCCAATGCTCCATTCTTGGCCCACTCTTGCTATTAGTGTTTAATTGGTAGTCCGCTTAATCCTCCGATATCAGAAACTACGGCCATTTCACTTAAGACTCTTACACCAGTTTATCCCGAACTTCTTATGCAAGATCAACCTATCTCCCATTACAAACTATTCACAAACATTTTGGTGTCCAAAATTGCTCTTGGCATTCTCATATCAACTCCCTCAAAGAGCGGACCTGGAAAATAATGCACACCATGCGAAAACTCAAGCTTCAACTCGATAGAAGATCGCTATATTCCACTGACTTATCTTTCACACTACCACTTATTGAATAAGCTGACGTTGTGTATACCAACTGCACACACTGTGAGAAATCTGAACTCGACACAATTCAACATGAAGCTTCCGGTATTGTTTCCGGTGCTACTAATCTTGTATCGCTTCATGAACTCCATATTAAAGTTCCGTGGGAATCCATTGAGTGTCAAAGATATATCAATAAACTAATTATGCTCTACAAGATGAGGATCGGTCTAACTCCTGATTATATATATATTTCCTGATTATATATTTCGTTCATGATTATATATGTCTTCTATCATTTCACCAAGTGTATGGGAAACTTATAGGTATCATTTTCGCAATGCTATATCCAATCTATACACACAATAACTGTCTATACAACAATGCGTTTCTGCCAACAGCTCACCACCCCTGGCAAAACTTACCATCCCTGTCTTCATTCAAATCGCACTAAAGAGTAGTGCCACACAATGCTATATATATATTTCTAACGTAGGCGACAGGAAATGGCAAGTATATCATATACTCGGCTCCGTACTAATTGTAGCTCTTTAAACTAACATTTGTTCAATAAAACATTTCTCCCTCACACCTTTGTGTTGTCTTCCAGAGAATAATCGTCATTCTTGCTTTGTATGTCACTACTATAATGACATCACTGTTCGTCTATTAGTGGCTAGTTCAAAGTATTGTTCTATACCATTATATGCACTATCATATAGAGACTGGAATCGTAGCAATGATATCAACCCAAACATATTTGAAACAATCCAAAACCTGATTAAAACCGGGAAAGCAGACGGTAAGAGTAGTGGTTAAGACAAAACATTACCCGCACGGTCACAGGATTGTTTTGCGACCATTTGGATCCAGAAATTGCTGAATAGTGGTTAAGACTAACATTACCCGCACAGTCACAGGATTGTTTCGCGACCATTTGGACCCAGAAATTGCTAGTCAGCGGAACGATATATACCTACATTAATTTGTTATAGTATTTTATAGTATGTTTTTGGGGTGATGTATGTTTACGGGCAAATGTTTATTAAGTTTCTCTTACCGAAAAGAATTGATAGCAAATGTAATACTGCAGAAAATATCGTCTACTCTCTAACTCTCATGTCATTGACTGAAATTTAGGTCGTGCTTGCAAATACAGTGCCGGAGTGCCGTCTTCCTTCAACGATATATAGTTCCCATGTAGCATCACCATTCCTACTGTGGCGGTCATCTTAGATTGCAAGTTTATCAGATAGTATTATTTTTTTTTAAATTTAAAACTTTATTTATTTTATAACGATTGCGAAGCAAGTTTGAACAACTTATATTAATCACTCTCGTTGGCGCGGATGAAAGCGTATATGTGGGCATTCACGTGGGAGTATCCGGAGAAAACCCACCTGTCCGATATGGCGACCATCGTACAATCTCAGATACTTCCCGGTCCGACGATTGAACCCGGATCGCATTGGTGAGAAGCGAGCGCGCTAACCACTGCGCTAATCGGACATCCTCGGATATTATTTAACTTGCATAGTAGCGTATTTTAATTATCTTCGTAAACTATTTATTTCCCACCCCATCACCCTGATTCATTCCTTCTTAGAAAACTCTATCATTATTATTTCACAAAAATAGAAACTAATTTGCATGTATATATTCTAACTATGAAAATGGAATTTAAAAATAGGTGCAAGATAATTTCTTATACATTTTAATCAGTACACCATTGTCCAAAACTAACTTAATATTTGAACGTGTACATTGTATTTCAATACTTTTAACATGATACCAAAATTGTATATAGCAAACTAAAATTAATTATATTATTGCAAACAATTACTAGGCACATCCTAGGTCAGTTCTAGATCGTGCTGGCTTTGGTATATTTATAATGGTGTGTGTGTTTTACGTTTATTTATTTATTTATCGTCGCTACCTATTGCCCATATGAGCGACGCATCCTGAAGAGATTAGTCATTTTAGATTTTGGAGGATAGTGCATGATACAGACAGAGACCCAAATCCAGAGTCTCCTCTTGTTCTTTTACGTGCACGGTGTAAAGCGCCGACACGAGATCTCGATTTAACGTCCCATCTGAAAGACTTGCGATCCCTGGATTACCAGTCCAGCGTGTTACCACTGGACTACAGATCCGTCTGGTTTATATTTATACTGGATAACTGATCATTTAGTATAAAGTAGCAAGTTATGGAGTGTTCGTATTCATTTGTATTGTCACACAGTCGGAGCGGATGCAAGCCAATAACGTCCAGCTGTGTTATATCTCCGTTCCTGACACTCACATATAATACGACTGTGGCGTTAATTGACTACGTAATACACAGCACTCTGACACAAGTAACTTCTTAATCATGTTACAACTGGTTTACATCCTTGTTAGATAATGAGCAACATGTTTAAGAATGTGTTTTACACAGCTATTGTTTAGATTCTTTTTATATTTAAGTTTATTTAACGTCGCTACCGGTTTCCCATTTGAGCGACGGGCAGTTTACCTGTCAATTATTATATTTCCCTGACTGTCTGTTGGTAGACCTAATTATGCCGTAATGTCAGGTGTGTCTTGTATTATTCCATCGATCTGTAGGCCTATATAATATAAACGGTCAAACATGTGTTAGCGGTCACCTCTATTAAGCAGCCACCCTATATTAAGCAGCATGTTTCAAGATATCCCAATATGTTGTTTTTATTATATATTTGTTATGTTATATTTCGGGTTTTACGCCTGCATCAGCACCATTTCGGGCTATATCGCCGGCGGGCAGTTTACTTAACAACACCTTTCCTTGGCAGGCTCCAGCGGTTAACCAGTACTTGGTGCACAAACCTCCGTAAGAAACTGCCAACTGTTTCATATAAATGAGACACGGTCTGAGCTTGGCTCGAACCCGTGACCATCAGTGATGATAGGTTACAGTGGTATACAAGTCAGCGACCTTAAGCACTCGACCACGAAGGCGGTTACAATTTGTTTATATTGCATTTTTAGTTTTCTTTTATAAATCATCTTAGTTGCATGCACGGCTGTTGTCTTATTCTTTTATTATGTAGCTTCTTATGTTCATCTAATGGTGCTGTCACACTATAACGTTTTAGAGAAACTTATACATATCGTGTGAAAACTCATAAAATAATGTCAACACGTCGGCATACGCCCAAAAAAGCATCGACAATTCTACCGTATGAATACATTGGGCGTATGCATAACGTACTGAACGTTTTTGTATCGTATGTGTAACCTATTAGTTACCTATCACTAACTTATATATAACTTATGACAGCGTATCACAGCGTATAGCCAGTGTAAGTCCAGCGTTCTCGACTTATGCCCAACGTATGAGTAACTTATGAGAAACCTATGCGCAGCGCGCTCGGCGTGTTGCCAACGATCACTTGACGTTCTGCATAAATACGTCGCCGATTTGAACAGTCCTGGGTATCGGGTCCTCATCAGGTTGTGCAATACCATGCATGCTTTGACGATGATCTTGGCGGTGGAGGGGTGATGCCGACAGGCAACGTGTTTTCCATCAAGTGCCCCGCATCTATGGGGGAAGTTCCACGTTTCATAGAACCTGTCCGCAATGGCACGCCATTCATCAGGAGTGGTAGGGCAAATCACCACCTCGTCCATGTATTCATCCATGATGGCCTGACAGACTTCTCGGACGAGGAGTGACTGGGTGTTGTGAGGGACCCTCCAACCGAACTACATCGTGGCATACTTGCTCCCATATGCAAGGTGACGCAACGTCAGGGCAAGCTACATGCCAGGCTCCAGGGGCCCCCTGTATCAGGTGTGTTGCTTGGTGATCCTGGGGCCCACTCGGGGACATCCGCATGAAGTTCTTGAAAGATGCTTGATCCTCGTTACGGAGTTCCACAAGAACCTGGTCGTACAGGCCAAACTGCCGTCGCCGCCCTATCCATGGCCTGACCCAGACCCTCCCCCGTTGTTGAGCCCTTCTCGTCCGCATCTTGTTGGCACGGATCTGGTGAAGTGCCAATTCGATGATGTCATACTGATGTTGGAGAACGACTAGTTGGTATTATTGTCGAAGCCTCTTAGGATCGTCCATCTTCTCTGATGATCGGTGGAGAAGTGATGGTGAGCTACACTCATGTCCCTATATACAGGGACCGCACAACGCCAACAATACGCTAGTTGTACGGTAGAAACACATTCGATAAGTTACTCCATCGTCAGGCATACGTCTAATACGTCGGAATACGTCAATATACGTTGCATACACGTCAGCTATAGGTTATATGTAGTAAGTTACCCATAGGTTAGCAATACGTTAGCTGTACGGTGCACCTTTATGCCAACGTATCTCGACATATGAGTAACCTACATCTAACCTACTTAGCGCATGTCTAGCGTATGTCTAGCGTGTACCTAGCTTATGCCTAACATATAAAGAGGACGTCGGCATACGCCCAAATTTGTTAAGCATGCACAAACAATTATTTCGGCCTCAGCGTACAACAACGTATGTCAGCTTATACCAGCGTGCTGTTAACATATACAACTTATACCAAACCTACCCTTAACTTATGTCAACGTACACCAGCGTGTTGGTGAAAATTCACATACGTCGGCATACGTTACTGCTATACGTTATAGTGTGACAGCACCATTATGTCTAATTTTACTGTTCGACTAAATAAGCATGTTTTGTTTTAGCATAGAGTGTCTAATTTAATTCAAATGTTTATTTCCCATAGCTGTTTTACTCTTGTTATTCATATACACATGTTGTTATATAGTCGGTTATAAAAGCTCATCAGAGCTTATGTTATTTGTGATATGTCTTGCCGACTCAAAATAAAATTTATCTTATCTTACACTGAATTGCATGTTAGCCGCCTAGTTATATAGATGATCTATACTTATGGTCATGTGTTTTACACTGAATTGCATGCTTTTTTGTTTTTCTTGTGAAGCTCAGCGGCTTCGTTTATTTTATATCAATATATACAGTATGTACACATTATATCAAAACAGTATACAATATAACAATATATTCAAACAGATTTCAATAACATTGCAATTTATAATATGCATGTGAAAGAGGATGAACTGGTTTTTATTACTTCGTTTAATATAATTATTTTATAAATCATTACACTAAACTTTTAGAAGTCTAGTATTTTAGAAGAAGTATCAAAAGTCTTATTTTTTAAACAACCCATCATCCAGCTTACAAAGAAACGAAATATGAAGCGAGGATATTAGGACATTTATATAATGCAAACCATACATCCGGCCTGATAAGAATTTCTAATAATGAACCAAAACTATTAGGTTATTCTAATAGGCTGATGATGAACACTAAGCTATTATGAAATTGTCGTAGTAACGATGTTAGCTTTTTCTGAATTGCATGCTAGCCTCGTGTTCATTCAGGTAAGGGGCCTCCGCGTTCGAGTTGTTAAGGTCGTTGTTTTAAAATGACTTGCCCCTCATCGCTGTAGGTTCGAATCCCACTAGGGGTGTCGAATTATTTCAAGTCAGGAAGCTATCCAAGTGACTTGCGGTAGGTCGGTGTTCTACTCCTGTGCGCGTCCGTGCCTGAAATCCGTGCCTGTAAGCGAAATTAATTATGAAAGAGAACCATGTGCACCCACATGTCTATGATAAGGCACAACGTGTCTCTACTACACACGTTCACGTATAAATGCATTGCTACTACAAATTCTTCCGAATACAGACGGATCTGTAGTACAGTGGTAACACGCTGGACTGGTAATCCAGGGATAGCAGGTTCGATCCCCCGTCTGACCCTAATAAAATTAACAGTCTCTCAGATGGGACGTTAAACCGAGGTCTCGTGTCGGTGCTTTACACCGTGCACGTAAAAGAACCAGAGGAGATTCTGGAATGGGTATCTGTCTGTATCATGCACTATCCTCCAAAATCTAAAATAACTAATCTCTTCAGGAGGCGTCGCTCATATGGGCAACCGGTAGCGACGATAAATAAACGTAAAAATCAAACAATTCTTCCGAATACATTCGAACACAAATATTGAATCAATAAACAGAGTGTGTTTGTGGTCTATAAACTTTCAAAAGTGAATGTAGGATTTCATATACCAACCCTGCTCCTGAATAATTGACATGTCTTTGTCATTGTAGTCAATATTAAGCTCGTGATACTGTCGCTTAAGAGATAATAAATTAAACTAACATTAGTCTACACATAAATATGCATAGACACAAATGTGAGATATAACGGTAAATCTGATCCACGGGATACACAGGTTGTATTACGCATACATGTCGACCCTATTTACATTATTTTGTTATGTCAACAAACCGCGTATACGACGCTTGTTTATTAGTTGAAATATTCAGTTTATGAGGCAAATATTTGGATACAAATTATACCATAATAATATGAAAATACATTCTGTAGAAATTTGCGTTTTGAGTGAATGTAGTGTCGCTTTAAACATTTATCATTCCGTGCAAAATAGATGAAGCCATTTTAGATTTACAAGATTAATGTGTATCAGACCATAAGGATATAGTTCTCAATATTTTATATATAGTTAATTTTTATCTTAATACAATCGATATGTAGTGATCAATCATTCTAAATCAATAACATACATGTACAGTGTCGTATACTCTGTGCAGCCTATATGGGGAATGGGTATGATGACGGTCTCGTAATCAAGAGGTAGTGAGTTCGAACATTGATTGGTTGTACTAGGGTCATTCTCGTATGAACTTATTACGAGATACCACTTGCCAAAAGGACGTGGAAGTCGTGATAGCGCAATGGATGCGCGTTCGTTTCAGGTGCCAACGGTCCGGAGTTCGAGCCCCACTGGAGCCGTTACGATTGTGCCCTTAGGCAAGGCATTTAAATTCCACGTTGCCTCTTCTCTCTCCCTCGTGGCGATGGATTCCATCAGGAATGAGGTCTCGAGAGTGATTTATATAAGTTGAAATAACTTGTTTCGCAATCGAGCTAAAATAAATTTGTATAAACTAAAAGGACCAATCAGAAACCAAAACTAAATTACAAGCTGCTTCAACTAATTCAACTAAAAAAATGTCGGAATTTAATATAGGACAATGTACGGATATAACTCTGCTAAACCGGATTTGTTTGATTCTATCGTACCTAAATATAGTACCAACTAAATCCACGCTAACTTTAAAAACACCCCAATGTAGTTCATACCCCGATGGAAACTATTATCCAGATGGAAACTATTAACCTGCGATTCATTACTTATATTACATTAATTAGTATTGTTCTTTTCAATGACACAAAGAAATTATAGCACACTTTGTATTTAAAATGATTTTAGTCCAGATTTGAAATTACCGTGTGCCGGAACATGTAAATAAATCATGCTTGGAATAGTGTATGTGTGTTTTACGTTTATTTATCGTCGCTACCGGTTGCCCATATGAGCGACGCCTCCTGAAGAGATTATGCATTTTAGATGTTTGTAGGATAGTGCAATGATACAGACAGAGACCCATTCCAGAGTCTCATCTGGTTCTTTCACGTGCACGGTGTAAAGCACCGACACGAGACCTCGGTTTAATGTCCCATCTGAAAGACTGTTAAATTTATTAGGCCCAGACGGGGGATCGACCCTGTGATCCCTGGATTACCAGTCCGGTGTGTTACCACTGGACTACAGATCCGTTTGTAACAGTGTACACTGTAAGACATACCTTTTATCGAGACGAATGCTGCGTAACACTTCGAGTGCGCATGTCAGCTGCATATCATTAGTACGAACATGTTTACAACTAGGATACATACGTTCATCGAAGGAAATGCAATGTATGCTATATATATGCAATACACTTCAACATTTGACTTCAATACATGATGTGACGGATTATCCAATAGGGTACAGTAGACAATGCATGCGTGTGTCCAACGTTCAAGGGCATTACAATGGTATAAACGTGTGTTCCAAATAAAACCATTGCGTGCATTAGGGGCAGAACATTCCGTGAACAGTATTGAACTATTGTTACGTCTGGGTTCCATTCTGTCGATTTTTCACTAATTTACTTCTGGCAAATTGACATATTATAAGAAACTCAATACGACTCAATGAATGGTATCAGTGTTAAACATATAATTAGTAGTATCCGCATGGCTGTTTGATTGCATTGGTAAATCCGCCTAATGACAATTATCTTCGGAAACCGGTAAGAATTTAATATAGGAAAATGTACGGATAAAACTCTGCTAAACCGGATTTGTTTGATTCTATCGTACCTAAATATAGTACCAATCTCATATCCGGGGGGGGGGGTGCATTGATAACGAATACAATTATTATATTTCCCTGACTGTCTGTTGGTAGACCTAATTATGCCTTGATGCCAGGTGTGTCTTGTATTATTCCACGATCTGTTGGCCTATATAATATAAACGGTCAAACGTGTGTTAGCGGTCACCTCTATTCAGCAGCCACCCAATATTAAGCAGCCTGTTTCCAGATATCCCAATATGTTGTTTTTATTATATATTTGTTCCTCTATTATGCAACCACCTGTGCTAAGCAGCCACTTTCTGTGAGTCCATTGGTTGGCTGCTTAAGACAGGCGTGACTACAGTGTACATACTATAATGGTAAATGTAATAACATTACACTGTGATCAATGTAATAGCATTCCACTGTGATCAATGTAATAGCATTCCACTGTGATCAATGTAATAGCATTCCACTGTGATCAATGTAATAGCATCCCACTGTGATCAATGTAATAGCATTCCACTGTGATCAATGTAATAGCATTCCACTGTGATCAATGTAATAGCATTCCACTGTGATCAATGTAATAGCATTCCACTGTGATCAATGTAATAGCATTCCACTGTGATCAATGTAATACCATTCCACTGTGATCAATGTAATAACATTCCACTGTGATCAATGTAATAACATTCCACTGTGATCAATGTAATACCATTCCACTGTGATCAATGTAATAACATTCCACTGTGATCAATGTAATAGCATCCCACTGTGATCAATGTAATAGCATTCCACTGTGATCAATGTAATAACATTACACTGTGATCAATGTAATACCATTCCACTGTGATCAATGTAATACCATTCCACTGTGATCAATGTAATAACATTCCACTGTGATCAATGTAATAGCATCCCACTGTGATCAATGTAATAGCATTCCACTGTGATCAATGTAATAACATTACACTGTGATCAATGTAATACCATCCCACTGTGATCAATGTGTGTGATCAAAGTAATAACATTCCACTGTGATCAATGTAATAACATTACACTGTGATCAATGTAATAGCATTCCACTGTGATCAATGTGTGTGATCAATGTAATACCATCCCACTGTGATCAATGTGTGTGATCAAAGTAATAATATTCCAATGTGATAAATGTAATAACATTCCACTGTGATCAATGTAATAACATTACACTGTGATCAATGTAATAGCATTCCAATGTGATCAATGTAATAGCATTCCAATGTGATCAATGTAATAGCATTCCAATGTGATCAATGTGTGTGATCAAAGTAATAACATTCCAATGTGATCAATGTAATAGCATTCCAATGTGATCAATGTAATAGCATTCCAATGTGATCAATGTAATAGCATTCCAATGTGATCAATGTGTGTGATCAAAGTAATAGCATTCCAATGTGATCAATGTGTGTGATCAAAGTAATAACATTCCAATGTGATCAATGTAATAGCATTCCAATGTGATCAATGTGTGTGATCAAAGTAATAACATTACACTGTGATCAATGTGTGTGATCAATGTAATAACATTCCACTGTGATCAAAGTAATAACATTACACTGTGATCAATGTAATAGCATTCCAATGTGATCAATGTGTGTGATCAAAGTAATAGCATTCCACTGTGATCAATGTAATAGCATTCCAATGTTATTAATGTAATAACAGCCAATGTGATCAATGTAATAACATTCCAATGTTATTAAACTATTGATAAGAGCGCCCACCACCTCTTCGGTAGAATACTATTTGTTTTAATCGTTATTAGTGTCTATTAGGAAACTGTTATATTAGACCGTGAAGACACTATTTAATTATAAAATATGCCAGATATGTTTAAATATAAACTTCATTAGTAAATGTCATATACACGTATCCTCATTGTCGGCTATAATTATTTCTACTAATGGTACTAGGGATGTTTTTACTGTAGAACAAGAGACTTTTTGCATTTCTTATTGTGATTGTGGTGCATCTGTGGCATTTGTGTTTATTTGAAGAAGATATTTTGTGAATTTATTTCAGTACTACTTTCTCCAGCGCATTGATGAGTAAACAACCCTACATGATAGCTAGGATCACTACGCATTCCATTTTGAACCGGTGTCTGCTAACAATGGGAAATTGTAAAACACTTGCATTTCTTATTGTGATTGTGGTGCATCTGTGGCATTTGTGTTCATTTGAAGAAGACATTTTGTGAATTTATTTCAGTACTACTTGCTCCAGCACATTGATGAGTAAACAGCCCTACATGACAGCTAGGATCCCTACGCCTTCCATTTAGAACCGGTGTTTGTTTGTAATGGGAACTTGTAAAACACTGTCATGGTGTTGCCATGACGTACTGGTGTCTAACATCAAGCAGAAGCCCTAGATTTTACAGAACTGCATGCGTTATAAGTGGATTCTTGTTTGGAACTGAGAATTTGACTGTGACAGTTCATCGATATAGCACGAAGAAGGAGAAAATAAAGCATTGCGCATCCTATATAAACATGTAGAAATCAGCAGTCATTCAGCGGAACGAAAGGAAGTGAGTTTTATGTCTAAGATTAAAGTATACTTTATTTATTTTACAACGATTGAAAAATAAGTTGTAACAACTTATATTAATCATTCTCTTTGGCGCGGATGAAAGCGCATATTTGGTCGTTCATGTGGGAGGAACCCGGAGAAACCACATTTGTCCTATTTTGCAAACACTGTACCAGCTCACATACTTCCCAGTCCAAGGATCGAACTCGGGTTGCATTGGGGAGAAATGAGCGTACTAATCACTGCGCTAATCGCTCAGCCTGTTCTTATAAATATATATATATGCACACAACTGTATTTTCTTTCTTATATATATATTATATGTGTGTGTGCGTGCGTTTTACGTTTATTTATCGTCGCTACCGGTTGCCCATATGAGCGACGCCTCCTGAAGATATTAGTCATTTTAGATGTTGGAGGATAGTGCATGATACAGACAGAGACCCATTCCAGAGTCGTATCTGGTTCTTTTACGTGCACGGTGTAAAGCACCGACACGAGACCTCGGTTTAACGTCCCATCTGAAAGACTGTTAATTTTATTAGGGTTAGACGGGGGATCGAACCTGCGATCCCTGGATTACCAGTCCAGCGTGTTACCACTGGACTACAGATCCGTCTGTATATATTATATGTATATATACACTATATATATATATATATATATATATATATATATATATATAAGGAATAAAATACAGTGGTGTGCATCCTTATAATCGTGTAACTCTCTTTCGTTTAACACAAGATTTGTAAACGGGTGATCAGTGCTGTACATTCAAAATCTCAACCAACATAAAATGTACAATTTACTGGGTTTGGGTTTCTCATGAGTTGACCAGTGGTGTTCTTGGAAATGCGTGACAGGCATGGTGGAAGCCTCGTAGGTAGGGATAACCTAATCACTGGATAGGCAGTACTCTGCGATGCACTTCCTAGGATTCAGTATGTTCGACTCCTGGGACATCCAAGCCATACCAAGAGTACCTGGGGAAAAATGAAACCTGTTATTGTATTAATATCGTTATTATATAATTGTATATCAGATATAGGACTATGTATGAACTCTTGTTTTCTATTGTTTGCTTATTTTCTTCTTCATTTTCTCTTTATGTTAGTAATCATCAATCTTAGTTAAGTGTTTGTACAACTCATATATTCAGTCACTTGGTTTGTCACAATCTAGTCTTTTGGGGAGGGAGGGCCGTAACAATATTGTTAAAAAGTGTGGCCCAACCCATTTGCTTCAACATGTATTGACATGTGTGCAAAACAATAACATAAATCGTATATACTATGCATAATAATACAAGTGTGTTCATATATATATACCATTCATTCTATATATATATATATAGAATGAATGGTCGCCAAATCGGACAGGTGGGTTTTCTCCGCCGGGGTACTCCGGTTTCCTCCCACACAACAAATGACCACATATTACACGCTTTCATCCACGCTAACGATCAATAAGAAACCAAATTTAAATTACAACCTGCTTCAACTAATTATGAGAAGGCATCCACGCTAACTTTATGAAAACACCCCAATGTAGTTTATACCCCGATGGAAACTATTATCCAGATGGAAACTATTGACCTGCGATTAATTACTTATACGTATTACAAACGAGGGTTATTCTGCGATATACCATGGTTGGTACTTATGATTTCGATTCTAACACGACTTATTTCTAATAATTTTAGACGAGAATCAAAGGAGTATTTTCTTCAAATGTGCTACTCCGCTGCATTTGGCTTTCGAAATGTCCTCCCGCGTAAGGGGTGATGTTATTTTTTATGGAAATCTAGTGCATAAATGAACATATGTTGTAACTGATCAATAATTTTATTTATGTTGTCAAATAAAACTGTACAGAATAGTAACTGAAACGTTACTTAACAGAAAAACAAGACGGACAAGAGATTATCTGATTCTAAAAATAGCTCACTTCCGCGAATTCCCACGGTAGTATTTACAAACATCACGTGACTTTCATTCATAAAACTTTACACGCATTGTATAAATGGAATAGCCAAAACATGGTGCGCGCGCAGCATAGTTCAAGGTAGGTATATCGCAGAATAACCCGAGGTAGGTTTTACTCTATAAGTATGTATTTAGGCTGTCCGATTAGCGCAGTGGTTAGCGCGCTCGCTTCTCACCAATGCGACCCGGGTTCGATCCTCGGACAGGGAAGTATGTGAGATGGCACGATGGTCGCCATATCGGACAGGTGGGTTTTCTCAGGGTACTCTGGTTTCCTACCACACAAATGACCACATATACGCTTTCATCCACGCTAACGAGAGTGATGAATATAAGTTGTTAGAACTTGCTTCGAATGCAATACAATATGATTAAAGTAAAGCTAAACTATAAAATACTAATAAATGTTGTCCTTTATGACGTGAAAAAAATAAATCGACAGTGTAAAGCATTGGCATTGAACGACCTAAAAAGAAAGACAGTTCTCAGAATTAGTTGACGCAGTATGTAATTTAATTTTGGTTTCTGATTTATCTGTTTGGCAAGTTCGATCCTCCACTAAGACTTATCGTTTCTAGATATTGTAAAACAATACCCCAAAGCATGTCATTACTGAGTCACATTGACAAAAATACATATTTATTTAAGTCCAGCTCATACTTCAAAATACTAGCGATGGTTTACTTATCAGTAATGTCAGCGATATTTGCCATTTAAATATAATTTCAAGCGATGCCTAAATTCCGAACAAGATATTAACAAACTAAAAACAAAAATAAACTGCTATCGGGCGTTATGAAACCGTGCGATAACTTTGTATGATATATTCGTCTTTATTTGCGATTATTTATAGCGATATTTATTTGATTAGTTTATATAAATTTATTTTACCTCCATTGCGAATCAAGTTTTTACGACGTTATCTAGAGATTCATCGCTCTCGATACCTCATTCCTGGTGGAATTCCTCACCATGATGGAGAGAGAAGAGATAATGTGGAATTTAACAGCCTTGCCTAACAGCATCGTGAATCGTAAATATAGTCTTTATGTATCTTCCAATATTGAAGAGCATAGTATTACAAACATGTTACATAATACATTATCAGAACATTTATTTACATCGGCGAAATATTTTACAATTATATACATATTCATTAAGCAACAGAAATACACATCTATTTTAATATGCATGTAGTAATATAGTATCTAAACTATACTCGCAACATAGTATGTACATTTTGTAATACTTCGACCCTTACTCGTAAGTGATTGAAGTTAATCATTCATAGTTAATTTTGAACAAAGGGCCGTTATACTATTTAGCAAAAATTACGCACGATTAGTTAACATACATGAACAGAACAGAACAGAACATAAGTTTATTCATGACGTATACATAAGTACATAGTCATAATATATACATATAATTACATATAAATAAACAAGTGACCAATAAAGCTATCGTATAGCTACTGTAATCTAATTTAAAATAGAGGAACAACATTCTAGTTAGTTGTTTTGTGTAATTAAGAAGACAAAACGTTCAATATTGAGTTCCTATGGTTTAAAGCATTCTTAATAAATCGAGCCAAGTTTAATAAAACCTTTCTAGTATCACTGTTCATTAAAGAACACAATTTATACATACTTGGTCTCGTGTAGTAGTACTTTTTAATAAGTACTTTCCTCAAATATGAGTAACACGGACAAATTAAAATAAAGTGATACTCATCTTCAATATCTCTAACATTACAACACTCATTTCTCTGTATTCTATTGTTAGAGAATCTACATGTACGCATATCACTGTAGTATTGTATTACACATTTATAATGCATATATTAAGTATACCGTACATTACAATAAAAGACAATTTGAAAGTACATTCATTAGTTTCATTATGTCTTATAGTACTGCAAGTGTTACCCCCTTATCGAAACGAAACAATAAGAGAGTGTTGTGCATAGTAGGATAGATAGACATTCTGTTACGTATACGTGTTTAGTACTATCTTATAACCAATTCATGTAATAGGCAGACTGGAGAAACACTTTAAAACTTGCGACTCTCTGATCGTCTGTCAATTGAAATATTGTAAAACCACGAAACATTTCAACGAGTTGTAGAGATTGATAAGAAGCTTTTAAATGGACTGGTGCCTAGACACTTAGAGAGTTTCAATCAAAGTGTGGTTCTCCGTATGTCATTATATGGGCAAAACAACAGTATATGTTTACTAATATCATCTGTGACCAAGTGACACTTCATGCATTGAGTATCGTATTTATGAGAGAAAAACCTACACATTAGGATACAAGCTGATGTACAATGTGGCTGTAGGTAGCTGTATTCTCTACTAAAATACCACAGGTTACACGTTTAATATTCTGACTGGACAAGCGAGAAGGTATTTAGACTTGCATCGCATAGTAACCTACTATTCCAGTCGAATACTACTTTGCTTTTTACTGCCAGTTTGACCTTATATTTCCATACAGATACGCTAGGGAATACACCATCGTGTAAATAATCTAAGAACTGTGTAAGGTTATATTTTCCTAGAATTCTATACATGTATATATCAGGGACAAAGCCATTTGCAATTTTGGGAGAACTTATGAATGAGGTAATTCTATGTACGAACACGTCCTTGATTTTAAACTTGGTATCTAATCGACAGAGTTGACCAATTAATAGGAGTTTCCTTTTATCGATCAGTTGGACTATTGGATATATACCGAGGCAGCTCTGTTCTAGTAGATGCTTGGATCGATTGAATACGATTGATACATTGTACATGCAATTTACGCAAGGGGAATAACTGTGTATCGGGGACACCGTTCCATAATTCGCTCCCATACAATGATTTTGGCAATACAATGGATTCATATATTGTTTTACAAGTTACAGGATCCAAACCATTTCTATAAATACAACAGTCTACAATGCTGAAAAAAGATTTACGCAACCGATCACAGCTTATAGCTATAGTTTCACTTAAATCTAGGTGTTATTACATTGGACGCCTAAACGGAGGTAACTGTTGGTTTCATGAATGGTTTCGTCACCCATCTTCCATGATCTCTCTGAAATCGTTGTGTTATTGAATACAACAGTATTGCATTTGATAGCGTTGTAGAGATAACGTTCATGTTTAGAGTTTGTATAGCACAAGTTGATTAACGCCTGTAAGCCATGCTGAACGTTCGATAGTACAGCGATATCATCGGCGGAGGTAGGGCATCCGATCCTGAAGTCTCCAATCCTAAAAACAATATGGGTTATTTTCTACTTCGTTCATTAGTTCGTTTATGAAAACGAGATAGAGGAGCGGGCTCATACATTGACCTTGGCGGGTTCCCTGTAGAATAGGGAACCACTCCGATGTGTAACAATTAGACGTAACACAACTTATTAAACACAAATTATCAAAAAATGACATAATAACCTTGAATAGCATAACATGAATACCAGCTTTATATAGTTTGACAAGCAATGATGAGATCCAACTCATGCCCAAGGCTTGTCTAGCGTCAAGGAAGCAAGCATAAATGGGAGAATGGTGTTCCTTACACTAGTTGATGCATTCTCTGAGCATGAATGACGTCATTAGGCAGTTTACTTTCATCTGAAAACCACCCTGAGATGCATTGAATATAACCTTTTTGTCATGTTCGATAAAACTTAACAGGACCTTCTCATACAGTTTAAGAATAACGGAGCACAACGGAATCGCTCTGTAGCTATATTGGGATCAGTTTTCTTTTTGCTACCGCCCTTATATAACATTATTATAACCCTTTTTCATTTCAGATGGTGTAAGTGAATAGGTAAACATGTAATGAAACAGTTGGGTTATGACTTTTATTAATAGTGAACCCCCATACATTACGTTATTACGACTTATAATTAGGGTGTGTGTGTTTTACGTTTATTTATCGTCGCTACCGGTTGACCATATGAGCGACGCCTCCTGAAGAGATTAGTCATTTTAGATTTTGGAGGATAGTACAATGATACAGACAGAGAACCATGCCATTGTCTCCTCTGGTTCTTTTACGTGCACGGTGTAAAACACCTACACGAGACCTCGGTTTAACGTCCCATCTGAAATACTTAATTGTTTAGGGTCAGACGGGGGATCGAACCTGCGATCCCTGGATTACCAGTCCAGCGTGTTACCACTGGACTACAGATCCGTCTGTAATTAGGGTGTATATCTTTTAGAAGTATTAATACTATGTTGTGACAAGTCATGCATACATAACAATGTGCTTCTTTGCATGTTATCATAACATTGGTTATTGTTAGAGGGTTAGTTTATACACATTTATTTTAGCTCGATTGCGAAACAAGTTCTTATAACTTATATTAATCACTCTCGAGACCTCATTCCTGGTGGAATCCATCGCCACGAGGGAGAGAGAAGAGGCAACGTGGAATTTAAATGCCTTGCCTAAGGGCACAATCGTAACGGCTCCAGCGGAGCTCGAACTCCGGACATTTCGCACCTGAAGCGAACGCGCATCCACTGCGCTATCACGTCTTAGATGGTTGTAGTACAGTTCTTTAATTGGTGTCGTAGCGTAGCTACTATACAACTATTTGGATTTCTTAGACATACAGTAATTGTAAATTATGTTCTTTATTTAACTCTCTCACCGCCAATGTCGCATAAAGACGAGATATATGCTGTTTGCACATTGCTTTAAATGTATTCGGCGCCGAAAGAGTTAAATATCTGGTACGTTTTACCCAAACAAATCCCATCCGTTATGCCAATATCATATCGCTTTAACCCATTCAACCCCAAGTAACTGACATGGACTGGTGCGTGATATTTTCAGACCAATAAATTAATAAGAAAATTACCTTTGGACCAGTTCATTTATCAAAATGGGTAATTTTATCTAAAAATAGTAATAATTATTACTGGCAAAAAAGTGCAGATCCTGATGAGACGGCTCGTTACGAGCCGGCTCATCTGGATCTACACTTTTCATAAGCCTAGTTAGAGGCCTGTGGGGTTGAAAGGGTTAAACTTGCTCCCAGATTGAGAGAGATAACTTAGTATGGATAATCCATACACATATTCGTTCTATTGTCTATTAAGTACGTTCTTACTTATTTCTTGCGTTAGGAAAATCCATTCAGTCTCCTGAAATTAAGATTTATTTTCGTTCGTTGTGAGACTTTAATAGCGAGTGTATTGTCAAATGTGACAGAATTCGTTATTCTAATATACTGTAATAGAGTGTCCAATTATAAATCGAGCAGTTAGAGTAATGGGATATCGAATAATGTTCCCAGTCTGACCACAGCTCGTGTCTGGTTGTTTATGGGTGCAGTTTTCATCTTTATTAAAGTCTCGTTTATGTACAATGCATACTGCACATCGCTTATGCAAACAGGCCTCATAGTTAGTTTATACAAATTTATTTTTGCTCGATTGCGAAATAAATTCTTACAACTTATAATAATCACTCTCGATAACTCATTATTGGTGTAATTCATCGCCACGAGGGAGAGAGAAGAGGCAATGGGCAATTTAAGTGCCTTGTCTAAGGGTATAATAACCACATTACGGGAAATCCTATATGATATCCACACTACGGAAACCCCATACGATATCCACACTACGGAAACCCTATACGATATCCACACTACGGGAACAGAAACCCCATACGATATACACACTACGGAAACCCCATACGATATCCACACTACGGAAACCCCATACGATATCCACACTACGGAAACCCCATACGATATCCACACTACGGAAACCCCATACGATATCCACACTACGGAAACCCCATACGATATCCACACTACGGAAACCCCATACGATATCCACACTACGGAAACCCCATACGATATCCACACTACGGAAACCCCATACGATATCCACACTACGGAAACCCCATATGATATACACACTACGGAAACCCATACGATATCCACACTACGGAAACCCCATACGATATCCACACTACGGGAAACCCATACGATATCCACACTACGGAAACCCCATACGATATCCACACTACGGAAACCCCATACGATATCCACACTACGGAAAGAAACCCCATACGATATCCACACTACGGAAACCCCATACGATATCCACACTACGGAAACCCCATACGATATCCACACTACGGAAACCCATACGATATCCACACTACGGAAACCCCATACGATATACACACTACGGGAACCCATACGATATCCACACTACGGGAACCCCATACGATATCCACACTACGGGAAACCCATACGATATCCACACTACGGAAACCCCATACGATATCCACACTACGGAAACCCCATACGATATACACACTACGGAAACCCCATACGATATACACACTACGGAAACCCCATACGATATACACACTACGGAAACCCCATACGATATACACACTACGGAAACCCCATACGATATCCACACTACGGAAACCCCATACGATATCCACACTACGGGAAACCCATATGATATCCACACTACGGGAAACCCATATGATATCCACACTACGGGAAACCCATATGATATCCACACTACGGAAACCCCATACGATATCCACACTACGGGAAACCCTATACGATATCCACACTACGGAAACCCCATACGATATCCACACTA
>CM026397.1:12812061-12868844 GCA_014843695.1 Archivesica marissinica | reverse complement strand
CGTTATATCAACAGTCTTATGGTATGTTATCTTTGACACGTTATATCAACAGTCTTATGGTATGTTATCTTTGACACGTTATATCAACAGTCTTATGGTATGTTATCTTTGACACGTTATATCAACAGTCTTATGGTATGTTATCTTTGACACGTTATATCAACAGTCTTATGGTATGTTATCTTTGACACGTTATATCAACAGTCTTATGGTATGTTATCTTTGTCACGTTATATCAACAGTCTTATGGTATGTTATCTTTGACACGTTATATCAACAGTCTTATGGTATGT
The DNA here is from genome assembly GCA_014843695.1 of Archivesica marissinica. Lineage (NCBI taxonomy): Eukaryota > Metazoa > Mollusca > Bivalvia > Venerida > Vesicomyidae > Archivesica > Archivesica marissinica. Next base: position 12,868,551 of record CM026397.1, on the reverse strand, counting down.
TATCTTTGACACGTTATATCAACAGTTTTATGGTATGTTATCTTTGACACGTTATATCAACAGTCTTATGGTATGTTATCTTTGACACGTTATATCAACAGTCTTATGGTATGTTATCTTTGACACGTTATATCAACAGTCTTATGGTATGTTATCTTTGACACGTTATATCAACAGTCTTATGGTATGTTATCGTTGACACGTTATATCAACAGTCTTATGGTATGTTATCTTTGACACGTTATATCAACAGTCTTATGGTATGTTATCTTTGACACGTTATATCAACAGTCTTATGGTATGTTATCTTTGACACGTTATATCAACAGTCGTATGGTATGTTATCTTTGACACGTTATATCAACATATAACTTCCAATCACAAATCCTATACAAACATGAAAGGAAAGAAGAACATTATCATATTAAGATTGCGACAGTCTAAAAACCTGATGTATAATGATTGTTCTGGACGAATGGGAATTTATGTGATAAGAATTACTGCTATGTATTCGTATTGTCGGTATTAAAAGTGTCCATTTGTGTTCAGGGAACTAGTTCCAAGCTTTTACTGAAGTGCGCGTAGAAATACAGGCTTGAGGTGGAATCCAGAAATGGCCAGGTCAACATATTTACGTAGTTGAAAATCGGCAAAAATAATTGGTTCCCATATGATTCTCGGATATTGCAGCAGGGATGTGGTATATACCACTATGTTGGACAGGGTTTCATGTTATTATCAACATGTTTGCATTTAATTACTAAAATATGCACTTTATAATTTATATGCATTCACTCAATACACTATCCGAGCATGCATTATGCAGAGTGTATCTTCAATCGTCCTTCTATTACATATTTATATGTAACCGGTTTTTCTTGTTCTCTCGTGGAAACATTAACTATAATTGTAAGAAGACATTATTGAAGCGTTATTTATAAAACTCACATCCATGTCAGGCACACACACTAGTTGTAGTTAGACATATACCCTTTCAACACTATATACATCTAAATAGGCTTACACAAAGTGTAAATCAGGATCTGCACTTTTTGCCTGTAGGCCTAATATTACTATTTTTAGACAAAATTATCCATTTTAATAAATTAACTGGTCCAAATGTAATTTTCTTATTAATTTATTGGTCTAAAATATCATGCACCCCCCTCTCTTTCTCTCTATCTCTCTCTCTTCCCTCATTCTCCCTCTCTCTCTCTTCTCTCTCTCCCTTTCTCTCTCTCCCTTTCTCTCTCTCCCTCTCTCTCTCTTTTCTATATATCTCCCTCCCCCTCTCCCTTCTCACTCCCTCTCTCCCTCTTCTATCTCTCCCTTTCTCTCTCTCCCTCACTCTATTCTCTATATCTCTCCCTCCCCGCCTTTCTTCCCTCTCCCTCCATCTCTCCCCCTCTCTCTCTCTTTCTTCTTTCTTTCTCTCCCTCTCTCTTATCTCTCTCTTCTCTCTCTCTTCTCTCTCTCTTCTATCTCTCTCCCTTTCTCTATCTCCCTCTCTCTCTTCTCTATATCTCTCACTGCCCCTCTCTCCCTCTTCTCTCTCCCTCCTTCTCTCCCTCTCCCTCTTTTATATCTCTTTCTCTATATATCTATCTCTCCCTTTCTCTCTCTCTTTCCATTCTCTCTCTTCTATCTCTCTCCCTTTCTCTCTCCCTTCTCTCTCTTCCTATCTCTCTCTTCTCTCTCTCTCTATCTCTCTTTCTTCTCTCTATCTCTATCTATCTCGTTCTCCCTTCTGTCTCTCTTTCTTCTCTATATCTTTCTTCTCTCTATCTCTCTCTCTCTTTCTTCTCTCTCTCTCTATCTCCCTTCTCTATATCTCTTTCTCCCCCCTCTCTCTCATTTCTCCTATCTCTCTCTCTCTTATCTTTTTTCTATCTATCTCCCTCCCCCTCTCTCCCTTCTCCCTTCTCCCTCCATCTTCTCTCTCCTTTCTCTCTTCTCCCTCACTCTCTTCTCTATCTCTCTCCCTCCACTTCTCTATTTCCCTCTCCCTCTCCCCCTCTCTCTCTTTCTTCTCTCTATCTATCTCCCTCTTTCTCTCTCTTCTCTCTCTCTCTTCTCTCTCTCTCTCTCTCTCTCTCTTCTCTTCTATCACTCTCCCGTTCTCTCTCTCTCTCTCTCTCTCTCTCTCTCACACTCCCCTCTCTCTCTCTCTCCACAGAACAATGTCAACGAAATGTCAGTTCATCAGACCGTTTACATTTCCGTACTATTGAAATAAAATGTGAAATGTCAGCATTTGGAATATGTAAGGTTCTGCTTGACGTATATTACGGAGAGCTGTATTATTAATATCTCATTACGAACAATCTGTCTGCAATAATTAATCAGGATAATAACCATTCGACAATTAATAGGCAACTTTTACAAGCCCGTGGGACCCAGTCGTACAAGTTTTATATATTATTATTGCATGGTGTAATCCGACATGTATTGTTGATTATTATTGCATGGTGTAATCCGACATGTATTGTTGATTATTATTGCATGGTGTAATCCGACATGTATTGTTGATTATTATTGCATGGTGTAATCCGACATGTATTGTTGATTATTATTGCATGGTGTAATCCGACATGTATTGTTGATTATTATTGCATGGTGTAATCCGACATGTATTGTTGATTATTATTGCATGGTGTAATCCGACATGTATTGTTGATTATTATTGCATGGTGTAATCCGACATGTATTGTTGATTATTATTGCATGGTGTAATCCGACATGTATTGTTGATTATTATTGCATGGTGTAATCCGACATGTATTGTTGATTATTATTGCATGGTGTAATCCGACATGTATTGTTGATTATTATTGCATGGTGTAATCCGACATGTATTGTTGATTATTATTGCATGGTGTAATCCGACATGTATTGTTGATTATTATTGCATGGTGTAATCCGACATGTATTGTTGATTATTATTGCATGGTGTAATCCGACATGTATTGTTGATTATTATTACATGGTGTAATCCGACATGTATTGTTGATTATTATTAATAGGTGGTGCTTTGGTGGACGGGGCTTCTTAAGTAACGGTTACTGTGGATGTGGGGCTCCAAAGGGTGTCCGGTTTGGAACTGTTCTTAAGTAACGGTTACTGTGGATGTGGGGCTCCAAATGGTGTCCGAGTTGGGACTCTTCTTAAGTAATGGTCACTGTGGATGTGGGGCTCCAAAGGGTGTCCGGTTTGGGATTCTTCTTAAGTAATTGTCACTGTGGATGTGGGGCTCCAAAGGGTGTCCGGGTTGGAACTGTTTTTAAGTAATTGTCACTGTGTGTGTGGGGCTCCAAAGGGTGTCTGGGTTGGAACTGTTCTTAAATAATGGTCACTGTGGATGTGGGGATCATAATGTTGCCAGATCTCTCTAAAGTAGAGTCATAATGTTTCCAGATCTCTCTAAAGTATAGTCATAATGTTGTCAGATCTCTCTAAAGTAGGGTCATAATGTTGCCAGATCTCTCTAAAGTAGGGTCATAATGTTTCCAGATCTCTCTAAATCAGAGTCACAATGTTGCCAGATCTCTCTAAAGTAGAGTCATAATGTTGTCAGATCTCTCTAAAGTAGGGTCATAATGTTGCCAGATCTCTCTAAAGTAGGGTCATAATGTTGCCAGATCTCTCTAAAGTAGGGTCATAATGTTTCCATATCTCTCTAAAGTAGGGTCATAATGTTGCCAGATCTCTCTAAGGTAGGGTCATAGTGTTGCCAGCTCTGTCTAACTTTAGAATCAGATTTTCATAAGTCAGGCCCGATCCCCACTCATATTGTCATGGAGAGACCCCAAATATGTTAGCGATATATACATGTGACGGACATAGCAACACATTTCGATGACGTCATAGTTTATAATGAATTTATCAATTAAATGTATAACACAAAAGCTATAGATACTCGTACAATACATACAATGATATTACATGTAAAGTAATAAAGCAACTGGTTTGGGCCACAAGTTTGCCAACACGAGTAAAGCGACCATACTCGGTGATTGTTTCCAGGCAAGAATAGTCCATGTTCATTATCTCTCAGCAAAATTACAGCATGCACTTGAACTTTTATAAATTCAGAAACTTAATGTCATTAAAACTTCATGGCCTTATTAAATGCAGATTCACGTTCATGTTCCACGATAAACATCGGCTTTATAAAGTGCCCAGACACTGCATTACCCTAATCCCCATCATCCGACAGACATTGTCTATTCGGGTTCATTAACGTAATTGCGGCCATGTAATAGAGATACATTACCTGTCAGGCTATGTTGTCTCCATGAAGATGAATGTGTTTACTGAATAAGCGCTGACATGGATGCATATAGACCTTTGCAAAAACACAACACGTTTCAATGGTAATAATAATTATTCTTCTAGAATGACGAACTCATTTGACCTCGCAAACCAAACTAAGAATTATGCACACGATTGTTTCAATGTGCCGTGTCAGTTAGTGAGAGAGTGAGTGAGTGAATGAGTGAGTGGGTGAGATAATTAGTGTGTCCGTCAGTCAGTCACTCACTCACCCACAGTCACTAACAGCCAGCCAGCCAGCTAGCCAGCCAGTCAGTCAAGGCAGGCTGGAAGTCGTGATAGCGCAGTGTTAGAGCGTTTACTTCAGGCGCGAAATGCCCGGACTTCGAGCCCCGCTGGAACCGTTACGATTGTGCCCTTAGGCAAGGCATTTAAATTCCACACACATCGTCTCTTCTCTCTCCATCGTGGCGATGGATTTCCACCAGGAATGAGCTCTCTCGAGTGATTAATATTGTAAGAACTTGTTTCGCAATCGAGCTAAAATAAATGTGCATATACTAACCGAGTCTCTTCTTGGTTCGCCTTTCTGTGGTAAGAGTTTCAGGTCCGCTCTCTTTTGAAAAACGTTAATTGATATCAAAAAATATTTATTTATTTCAGTATTTTTAATGAAGAAGAAGAAGAATGCTTTATTAAGACTTAAACTTTACAGTTTCTCGTCTGTAACATTTAAACATATTTACAATATAGATAGTACAATATTATGATATATGCAATCTTGGTGAGGGTGGACAAATGGTGTAATGATTATGGACATACATGGACAAGTAATGGCAATGTCATGATTGATTTTAGACTATGCAAAACATGATCATGACTGTATTAAGAGTGTAGGGAGTATTCAACTGGTAACTCATATATCCTAAACAAGTGAATTACGAAGGGATAAAGCTTCATGAATATATTTACTAAAGTTAACCAGCTCTAGGGCATTGTCACATTGAAATATTTGCAATAGTATAGTATATAAACGTTCAATATATTTTTTTCTTAATGTACTATACACCTCACATTTAAACATGAAATGAAACTCATCTACATATAATCAAGCAATGAACAATTTTACGTACAGGATATAAGCCGAAAACCTTGCTCAATGACATACGTGGCCTGACCGAGTATCGAACCCGGGACCGTTCCATTCCAAATCCGACGCTGTAACGCTGGACCACTGACGCCACGCCATTATTATGTGAACACCAATTTATTGTATTAGTGAGTAAAAATAATGTCGGGGTGTTAAAAAGTACATGGTTAACATTTAAATGAATAGATGAAGAATGTTCAAGAATATCTTAAATTATATATCATTTTATTATTTTAATTCATGTTGTTCATGGTGGGTTTAATCATATTTTAGTTGCTATTTTAAATATATAGTACATATAGACTTAACATTCATTATATGTGATAAAATGCAAAATGGGTTGGGCAATAAGTTCTAGCAACATTAGTAAACTGCCCTCCCCAATTCATGGTGGGTGAGGTGTTTACGCCACTTCGTGTTGACATATTTTTACCAATTGTGTACCACGTGCATTGGTGAAGCTGGCAATATAAATTCGATATACAGCTCACTCTGCTAGAATATAGCCCCTATGAGCCAGTGGTGGATTAAGAGGAGGACTGACTGGGCTGAAGCCAGGCCCCCCGATATTTAGGGGGCCTCAAATTAGTATTTTAAATCTGTAAATAACTGAATAAAATTTAACGAATTTATTTTAAATGACAACTTAAATAGATAGAACTTAGAAAATATCCTGAGCTTTCCAACGATGTATGTCTTTAATAATATTTTGTGTTTAGTCGATTGGAGCAATAACGTATAGCGCACTCTTCCTCGAGACTAATAGTCCCGCAATACGCATGGACAGTTTTTTTCTTCTGTTTTTACGTTTATTTATCGTCGCTACCGATATGAGCGACGCCTCCAGAAGAGATTAGTTATTTTAGATTGTTGGAGGATAGTGCATGATACAGACAGAGACCCATTCCAGAGTCTCCTCTGGTTCTTTTACGTACACGGTGTAAAGCACCGACACGAGACCTCGGTTTAACGTCCCATCTGAAAGACTGTTAATTTTATTAGGGTCAGACGGGGGATCGAACCTGCGATCCCTGGATTACCAGTTCAGCGTGTTACCACTGGGCTACAGATTACGCATGGACAGGTGGAATCCCTTCTTACCAACCAATGCGATAATGGAAAGTCGTAATGTCGGTGAATTTCCGCCAATCGGGGGTAATATGATAACGGTGTATTCAATAGAATTTTCTTGACGAAAGGCCCCTTGTTTGAGCTACAGCTAGGGGCCCCATACAACCTTAAACCGCCCCTGACATTAGCTGTAGCATATTTGATAACATTTCACTTTTTCCTCTCATTATTTTTATGTTTCCAGGGGCTGTGCTCGATTCATTCACTGAAATAATGACGCTGTCAATTCAAAGGAATACATCTATACTTATCATGTAAATAAAGAATTGTTATCTGACAAAGTGCATGTGTCTGAGACTGGAACAGGATTTCGTGACAGAATAATCGACTTTGCATCACAATCTGTTGACACATGGACAACTACATCCCTCGAAATGTAATACATAATGACCAGGGATAGGTGGCATTTATACACAGATAGTGATAGCACAATAGTTTCCTTGTACACATTCAAATAAAGAAGGGGTCCCAATTCCGTGTACACATTCAAATAAAGAAGGGGTCCCAATTCCTTGTACACATTCAAATAAAGAAGGGGTCCCAATTCCGTGTACACATTCAAATAAAGAACGGGTCCCAAATCCTTGTACACATTCAAATAAAGAACGGGTCCCAATTCCTTGTACACATTCATATAAAGAAGGGGTCCCAATTCCGTGTACACATTCAAATAAAGAAGGGGTCCCAATTCCATGTACACATTCATATAAAGAAGGGGTCCCAATTCCTTGTACACATTCAAATAAAGAAGGGGCCCCAATTCCATGTACACATTCAAATAAAGAATGGGTCCCAATTCCTTGTACACATTCGAATAAAGAAGGCCCCCCAATTCCTTGTACACATTCAAATAAAGAAGGGGCCCCAATTCCATGTACACATTCAAATAAAGAAGGGGTCCCAATTCCTTGTACACATTCATATAAAGAAGGGGTCCCATTCCAGAAGCGTCCCCTGTTATTTGACCTGTTCGGTATACATGATACCTCGGTTTATATTCCCATCTGAAAGACTGTTAATATTATTATTGTCAGACGGGGATCGAACCTGCGACCTCTGTAAATGCAGTCCAACATGTTAACAACTGGAACCATGACCAGTTTATAAGACAGTCAACATACACACACATATTGTTTTGTAAGTATAAGACAGACAGCATACACACATATTGTTTTGTAAGTATAAGACAGTCAGCATACACACACATATTGTTATATAAGTATAAGACAGTCAGCATACACACACATATTGTTTTGTAAGTATAAGACAGTCAGCATACACACACATATTGTTATGTAAGTATAAGACAGTCAGCATACACACACATATTGTTTTGTAAGTATAAGACAGTCAGCATACACACACATATTGTTTTGTAAGTATCAGATTCATTAGTTTATACAAATTTATTTTAGCTCGATTGCGAGACAAGTTCTTACAACTGATGGGCTGTCCGATTAGCGCAGTGGTTAGCGCGCTCGCTTCTCACCAATGCGACCCGGGTTCGATCCTCGGACAGGGAAGTATGTGAGATGGTACGATGGTTGCCAGATCGGACAGGTGGGTTTTCTCCGGGGTACTCCGGTTTTCTCCTACACGAATGACCACATATACGCTTTCATCCGCGCCAACGAGAGTGATTAATATAAGTTGCGAAAACTTGCTTCACAATCGTTGTAAAATAAATAAAGAATAACAAAAAAACTGATAATACTCACTCTCGAGTCCTCATTCCTGATGGAATATATCGCAACGAGGGAGAGAGAATAGGCAACGTGGAAATTGAATGCCTTGCATAAGGGCACAATCGTACCGGCTCCAGTGGGGCTCGAACTCCGGACATGTTTCACCTGAAGGGAACGTGCTATCACGACTTCCACAAATCACTGTCAGATTCAGTGGAATCTAAAGCCGACGGTTTGGAAACTGATCAAGATACCATCAATGCATGACCGGACGCGGAACATATTTATTGAGAGAAGTTTGTGTGAACAATCAATGGTCAGTATCATTGTTTGGTCAGATTTGGTTCTGTTTTTAATCAATAAAGAGCGGTTGTTTAAACATATCTCCTGAATGACATGGTGTACTACAGTTGATTGGTTTGGCACCGTCGTCTTCACACAGATACAGTATGTAGACAGCTATTTCTGGCAGGACAATCTAGTTATGTCATAATTCATGGATGGTGTGTTTATGATTCGCAAACGAATAATTCGAGTTCACCAATACATTGCCGATGATGATTGAGCTAATTTACTCTCGCCTCCGGCGAACCATGTGGGCGGGCGAATACATTGCCTATATGCCTGTGGTGCTATGTACTGGAACTCAAAAAGCATGAATAAGCGAGTTTAGTGTGGGTTATTTTCGGAGAAAGGAATTATATATTTTTTAATTTATCCGACAATAACATAATAGTATTTTTATATAAGCTAGTTTTAGCTTCCTACTTTATCCTTTGTATTATGTATTATGTATGCCGTTGTATATTATATGTGATTTATGTCTCGCAATAAATACTGTTTATACCAACCTGCTATTATATGTATCCTATTTTGTAATAAAAAGTAGTATAGTGTAGATAAATTACACGATAATATTGCCCACTCCTTTATTGCAATGGATTCCATCAGGAATGAGGCGATTAAAATACTGTTGTTAGAATTTGTTTCACAATCGAGTTAAAATAAGCTTTTATAGTTATTAGTTATGTATTAGTGGAGCTTCCGTGGTACTGGTACGTTGTCCGCACCGTAACCGACATATTATGGGTTCGATCCCAACCTGAACCACGGTGGTGGTTTTCTTTGGCAAAACTCTTCTCTCTACTTCGTGGCGACCGTTTCCATCAGCAATGAGGTCTGGGGATCGAATAATCTAATGTTGTAGTAACTTGTTTCGCAATCAAGCTAACATAAACGTGTATAAAAAGTATATGTCAGTCCTGGAAGATAAAGTTGTGCATGGGATATGCTAAATAATTATTATTACGGACGTAAGACAGACATACATTTTTTTTTGTCCAGTGTAAAAGCAAAACTATGTTCTTGAGAGAGACAGACAAGCTCACTGACTAATTGAATTGTTAGACAAGCTCACTAACTAATTGAATTGTTAGACAAGCTCACTGACTAATTGAATTGTTAGACAAGCTCACTGACTAATTGAATTGTTAGACAAGCTCACTGACTAAATTGAATTGTTAGACAAGCTCACTGACTAAATTGTTTTGTTAGACAAGCTCACTGACTAAATTGAATTGTTAGACAAGCTCACTGACTAAATTGAAGTGTTTACATGCAGTATTTGTATCTTGTTTGTTTGTTTGTTTTTGGGGATGAAAGTTGCACACACACTAGGTCATATACCGACTACCTAGTTATTATTGGTGGAGGAAGACCCATGCACTCATCCCTGCTGTGTTTCTGGCACTCAGACACGGACTTGCAACGGATAGAACCACCGACCTTCCGCAGGCCAGCAGGATAGCTTCCTAGCGTGAATGAATTCGACGCCCGCAGTGGGAGTGGAACATACAGCGATGAGGGACACGTTAATTGAAGTAAACGACATTTTTTAAAGTTAAACTTTATTTATTTTACAACGATTGCGAAGCAAGTTTTAACAACTTATATTAATCGCTCTCGTTGGCGCGGGTGAAAGAGTAAATGTGGTAATTCGTGTGGGAGGAAACCGGAATGCCCGGAGAAAAACTGTCCGATCTGGCGACCACCGTACAATCTTACATACTTCCCAGTCCGAGGATCGAACCAGGGTTGCATTGGTGAGAAGCGAGGGAATCGGACAGTAAACCACATTATCCACTGACCCAAGCATATTGGATAAAGATATATAGGTATAGGATAAAAGTATTTGTTGATAGAATAAGGTCTTCCGGTCCGGACCACAAGGGCATATCAGTGAGTTTACCTAGTTTCTCGTCGATGTTTCTGCATGCATGTTTCAATTTCGTTGGTTGCCTTTAGTAAGCATTACTTACTATATGACCATTGGCCAAATAACCAGGGATATAGTTGATGAGGTTTGAATTGTCCCGGTTACATTTTATTTACATAGTATTATAGTTAGTGTACTTTATTGAAAGAGGTAGAGTGTCTATGTACCCGAAATGAGTGTAAGAAACTATAAACTATAAACAATAAACTATGCCTTATGCCGGTTGCCCATATGAGCTACGCCATCTGAAGAAATTAGTCATTTTAGATTATTGTCGGATAGTGCAGCGATGCAGATATACAGTATTATTAGGGTCAGACAGGGGATCGAACCCCTGAATTCACAGTCCAACGTGTTAACCACTGGACCACTGACACATATGTGAGATACAGGTCAATCTACGCTAACAATATGAAACTATATTGTCACCGTTTTTATTAAACTGCCCGTCACTCATATAGTCAACCGATAGCGACGGGCAGTTTACACGCACATGTCCTAGTAGTACATGTATATGTTACTATATAATTCCGTGGGATTTTCATATAGATTTTAAATAATAAAACTTTTTGAGTAATTTGGACCATAAATTAATGAAAAAATGATGTTTCCATTTTTGGCATACATTTTCCCTCCTAAAATCCAAGATGGCCGCCGATGCCTGAAATGCGTCACTATACGGTTACTAAAATGATTTGAATGGAAGAGTTTGACTATCAAGTCAAACGTTTAGCCCATAAATATTCTACTTACATAGATGCTAACCAGTACTTTGTGCACCAACTTCCGTAAGAAACTGCCACCTTTTTCATATAAAGAGACACGGCGGTCTGAGCGGGGCTCTAACCCCTGACCATCAGTGACCACGGAGTATCTATTGTCAGAGTTGTTCACATTTCAGCATTACGCGAAAAAAGCTTTCAAGTAATCATCGCCCTGCCCTCATAAACGACAATACGGTCACAATGAGCGCAATGGTCATTAGCGAGATATATCCATACCTGCAGGCGATATTTCATTTAGTTCTGTATTAACAAATTACGAACCATGGATTATTTCCTGTTTAAATTGCCCGTACCAAGTAAATGACAATCATAAACGTGGACAGCCAATATTCTACCATTAAGTAAACACAACTTTTATTTCTGTGAAAAACCATTTATGGAAATCATGATAGCGCAGCCGTGGCGCGTACGTTTCATGTGTAAATGGCCCGAAACCAGCCGTTGCAAGGCACACTTAGCCTCCACATTACCTCTTCTCCGGCTGTGCGATTAGCGCAATGGTTAGCACGCTCGTATCTCATCAATGCAGCTCGGGTTAGATCCCCGGACCAGGAAGTATGTGAGATGTTACGGTGGTCGCATGATCGGACAGGTGGGTTTTCTCTGGGTACTCCGGTTTCCTCCCACACGAATGACCACACATACGCTGGCATCTGCGCCAATGAGAGTGATTAATATAAGTTGTTACAGTTTGCTTCGCAATCGTTGTGAAAACTAAATAAGAAAAGAACAGTGTATACCTTTTCTCCGTTCCTCATAGCGATGAATTCCACCAGGAATGAGGCATCGGGAGAGATTAATCTAGTGTTCCAAAAACTGTTTCGCAAAGCCATAAAAGCCATTTTACAAAGGCGATAATATCAACATGCACTTCCTGTGTTTTAGACCGATTGGTGATAGAGAATAATAGCACGAATTTAGTAAACATACATAATTTATATTGATCTCAATCGCTATTGTTATTCGGTAGGCCAATATTATTAATACGAGATGTATCCGATGCTTGTAACAGGCCTCGATATAAGTTCATTACAATTTTCAACGTTCACATGGGAGCCGGTCATAACATGCATGCTTTGGCACGACCTATTCCAAGTAAATACCGTTGTAATGTTATACGAGTATAGCATCAGCCGGCCTTCTCATCTAGATAACGTGTACGAGTCACGTGCAGACACACATACATACATACATACATACATACATACGTACTGTTCTATAAGGCGTGTTTCAGGAATTACTGTAAGCATAGGGATACCGCGAGCGATTCCACCACTCTACGTTTGTTTTGGTTGATTTATCATTAATTTGTGTATAAAGACGATTTACTCATTATGTGTCTCTGAGCGCTTACAATTAGTTTAGTTTATACAAATTTATTTTAGCTCGATTGCGAAACAAGTTCTTATAACTTATATTAATCACTCTCGAGACCTCATTCCTGATGGAATCCATCGCCACGAGGGAGAGAGATGAGGCAACGTGGAATTGAAATGCCTTGCCTAAGGGCACAATCGTAACGGCTCCAGCGGGGCTCGAACTCCGGACCTTTCGCACCTGAAGCGAACGCGCATCCACTGCGCTATCACGATTCATTCAATCCAAGTTGAGCTATGTATCCCATATGTAACATTCAAAATGTTAAGTCGGTCACATGACCATGTGGCATCCAATACCAGACGGTCACGGTTCCAACTTCAACTATTACACACTTACTATTTTGATTCTCGAGTTAACACATACTGACATGGGATACCTATATAATATTTGTCAGAAACAGTCCGGACAAATATTTGTTTCGTATGAAGCAATGTTTTGGTTTTGTTGAAAATGAGTTCAAAAAATAATGTTGTCAATTTTATATAATTATTTTGATGACATTTTTGATATTCCGATCGAAATACCGGAAATGAGAGATTCGTCGCATATTTTTAACATACGAATCAGCTTAGAACTTGTTTTTAGAACGTTTAGAACGAGATGCCTTCTTACGTGTTAAATTATACAAACATGAACAAAAATGGAATAGTTTTAGCACAAATTGTCAAGAAACATTTAAAAACATATTTCCTTTATTCTTTTTACCCACTCTTACACTCTTATTATTCCACATTTTGCTTAGCCTGGGAACAGGCGTCGATATATGTTACATGGTCAATCAAAAAAATGTATTTTTAACACCGAGACTATTAATTGGGGCCGTATTGAGGTTCTGATCATATAAACCAGAAGTTAAAAAGTGTAAAATCGACAGACTGGAACCAGGCTACATTTTGCTATCCGATAAATACGTATTGTTTACGTACATCAATCTATTTTTAGTGAATAGACATACCTTGTTTACGCAGAAAGATATCCACAGAAATTTCACAATACACTTTTTTTGGTCCGAAATATTCAGTTTGATAGAATAGAGCTCTATTCTAGACTACATGTGTATTATTAAAATTGATTACAATCGAATCATGACTGTATTAATGATGCGAATTCACTATGAGCAGTGGAAGTCGTGATAGCGCAGTGGATATGCGTTCGCTTCAGGTGCGAAAGGTCCGGAGTTCGACTCCCACTGGAGCCGTTACGATTGTGCCCCTAGGCAAGGCATTTAAATTCCACATTGTCTCTTCTCTCCTTCATGGCGATGGATTCCACCAGGAATGAGGTCTCGAGAGTGATTAATATAAGTTGAAAGAACTTGGTTTAAACAGTATTTATTCCAATAAATTTACATGTATAACACAACAATGTTACAAATTACATAAATTGTGAATGATTTGGATTGGAAAACAAGTTTTCAGAACACTTATATTAATTCCTCTCCTTGAGAGAACTTGTTTCGCAATCGAGCTAAAATAAATTTGTATAAACTGTACTATGAGCAGTATTATTCTTGTTAATGTGCTAAGAAAGCATTGTAATCTATGTTGAATGTGGAATAAAAAATAATTAATTGTTTTTTATTTGTTTCCAAAAATCTCCCGGGTGCCATAGTTTCACCACAACTTTATTCACAGTGGTTACGGTCCTTGATAGCAATACCCTGTATGTAAATCTCGCAATAGAATGAATTATTGATACATCATAGAGAGCGACCTTGCTTCTTATGACATTTTCAGTTGTTCCGTCACATTAAATCGGATTAGATCTGAACGACACTAGGGCATTCCAACCTCGCGCTTCATGTACTGCTTGCTAACAGGAGACAACGACTTAAAATGCCTAGCATGCACTGCGGTGATGGTTGACGTCACATTTGCCGAACTAAGAATTGTGTGAAATTGTAGAAGATGCGCTAGAGAATGCGTGTATCTATGAATTGGTAAGCTTATAGAGAAGCGACTTGTCACATTAATGCTTAAACTGGATCGACAATGACACCCACGATTTGAATAGCAATGACGTTAAGCAGACAATCCCAGCTCGTAATTCGTAAAGTTGTGTTATTACCATATACACTTCTGTTCATAGTAAGTGCTTTTCTAACATTGAGATTATCCACACTTAATACACTGTCGTGACGTCATACCTTTGTACTTGCAGTCCATTATTATTAATATTGGACTGCTTTCAAAAATCGTATTTTATCAAATCCTACTCGTACATGTACGAACTTAACAATTTTAAGTAGTAAGATCTTGTTATATAAGTGTGCGTTTTAAGTAGAATATAAGCCTCAAACGGATCCAATATTGGTACTGTAATCGGCTCACACAGTCCACTATTTTAGATATTGGATCGTTTTAGGCTTGTGTCCTGTCAATATAGTTGTTCACATGTTCTATCAACGGATTATTCAAAAATATGTAATATCAATTCGGACAAGTGGGTTTTCTCCGAGTACTTTTTCCATTACGAATGACCACGTAATACACGCTTTCATCCGCGCCAAGAGAGTGATTAATATAAGTTGTTAAAACTTGTCTCGCAATGTCGGTAAATAGCTATACTGTTAATGTTATTTGTTTGTAAAAATTCCGACAATAAATAAAGTTTGAATTGAATATAGATACAATATATTACTGTATAGCAACAGGTAGTGATTGTATAATGAACGAGTATTTAATTGAAAGTATTGATATTTTGGCAGCCCATATATGTGACATTTTTAATGCTATTTTAGACTTAGTTTGTTTTTCCCCGGATACTTGGAATGCGGGTATTATTGTCCCCTTGCATAAAAAGGGTGATGTTAACAATGTAAATAACTATAGGTTATTAGCTATTACCTTAGTGAGCTGTTTATCAAAATTATTTACGTCAGTGTTAAATAAAAGAATAGATACATTTTGTGAAAATAATCACGTAATATCAGACGCTCAGTTTGGATTCCGAAAGGGGCGTTCAACAGTTGATGCTGTATTTATTTTATCAAGTATTGTTCAAAATTATCTTTTCAATAATAAAAGATTATATTGCGTGTACGTCGATTTATGTAAATGTTTTGATACTATTTATAGAAATGCCTTGGGGATGAAATTATATAAAGTTGGTATACAAGGCACCTTTTACGAATTATAAAAGATATGTACCAAAAGGTTAAGTCTTCCCTCAGGAAATGTGGTAACTATTCTGATTACGTTGAATACGCCATTGGCCTGAGACAAGGGGAGATAATGTCACCCATTTTGTTTTCATTGTTTGTTGAAGATTTAGAATTATATTTACAGTGTAACAACGAGTCTGGATTATTAATTGGTGATATGTCCCTATTGCTATTGTTGTTTGCCGATGATATGGTCATATTAGCAAAATCACCACAAGAATTGCAAACCAATTTAAATTTATTAAATGACTATTGTAAACTTTGGGGATTAGAGGTGAATACGACAACAACTAAGGTTATGGTGTTTCGGAAAAGGGGTGGATTACTGCCGGGACCTATAATGGAATTATATTGAAATAACAAATGATTTTAATTATTTGGGTACTGTTTTTAATTATACTGGTAACTTTGCCATGAATCAACAGTTTTTGTCAGGCAAAGCATTAAAAGCGTTGCATATTCTCTTCGCTAACTGTACAAAAATAAGCCTGAAACCAAAGCTACTTTGCCAGCTTTTTGAGGCCTTTGTGGGCTCTATTTTAAATTATAGTTCTGATATTTAGGGTTTCACCAAATCAAAGGAGCTAGAACGTATTCATTTGAAATTTTGTAAACGTATTTTAAATGTAAGAGTAACTACTTGTTCTACAGGCGTATATGGCGAATTAGCCAGATATCCACTTTACATAACACGTTATACTCGAATTGTAAAATATTGGTTTAAATTGTTACATACAGATAATATAATTTTAAAACGTGTATATAGCCAGACTGTAAATGATTGTGCAAATGGTTCCAGAAATTGGGTGTCCACACTTTATATGCTATTTTAAATAGTTATGGTTTCTCGAACATTTGGGAACATCCATATAGTGTACAGTGTAGCCAGTTTATAAGTTTGTTTAAACAACGTGTGATTGATTGTTTCATTCAAGGTTGGTTTGTAAGCAAAGAGACAAGTGGTGTACTAAACTTGTATGATAGCTGTATATTAAAATTTGAATATGAACCTTATCTAGATATTGTACCATGTATCTTACGTTTTTTAATTACAAGATTAAGAATTTCTGCACATTCATTACGAATACATACTGGTAGATATGGACAAAATAGAATTCCACAAAATGAACGCTATTGTTTGTGTTGCAATACACACGACCTAGAAGACGAATATCATTTTATACTTGTTTGCCCGTGCTATTCAGATTTGAGAAAACTTTACATAAAGAAATATTATTTTGTTAGACCAAATATGCTTAAGTTTATTGAATTGTTGCAATCTAATAAAAGAAATATCCTATATAATTTAGCTTTATTCTATAATAAAGCGGTTGACATTACAATAACGCTCTTTAATAATATGACATAAATCCAATATCAGCACTAATTATTGTTCATCCTCATAATTAGATGCATTTTCTTATTATTATCAGATTCTATATTCCACATGACCACGATAAAATTGTTGTATATATTTACATCATATATATTTGTATATATGTATTTGACGATGTACCATGTACAAGTTTTAATAAAATTTCTGTTCTGTTCTGTTCTGTATAATTTCCAGGAGAATTAGTTAAAGCTATGCCGTTTAAATTTCAAATATCAAATAGCTTAACAATTTCGAAACTGTTGCCATAGGAACAATGTTTCCAAGACCATCAATTTGTTAGAAAAAGATAATGCATGGTATATACTCAACTCATGGACTATAAAATCGAAGAATGAAGTGAACAATTGGAATTTATTATCTTATATATGTACATTTCTTAGGTTGCTTTTTAATATATTTATATACTATTGATCTAGCTATCTTTAATATATTTATATACTATTGATGTAGCTATCTTTAATATATGTATATACTATTGATCTAGCTATCTTTAATATATTTATATACTATTGATCTAGCTATCTTTAATATATTTATATACTAGTGATCTAGCTATCTTTAATATATTTATATACTATTGATCTAGCTATCTTTAATACATTTATATACTATTGATCTAGCTATCTTTAATATATTTATATACTAGTGATCTAGCTATCTTTAATATATTTATATACTATTGATCTAGCTATCTTTAATATATTTATATACTATTGATCTAGCTATCTTTAATATATTTATATACTATGATTAGCTATATTATATACTATTGATCTAGCTATCTTTAATATATTTATATACTATTGATTAGCTATCTTTAATATATTTATATACTATGATTAGCTATCTTTAATATATTTATATACTATTGATCTAGCTATCTTTAATATATTTATATACTATTGATTGTTTTTTTTTTTTTGTGTAGCTATCTTTAATATATTTGTATACTATTGATGTAGCTATCTTTAATATATTTATATACTATTGATCTAGCTATCTTTAATATATTTATATACTATTGATCTAGCTATCTTTAATATATGTATATACTATTGATCTAGCTATCTTTATATATTTATATACTATTGATCTAGCTATCTTTAATATATTTATATACTAGTGATCTAGCTATCTTTAATATATTTATATACTATTGATCTAGCTATCTTTAATATATTTATATACTATTGATCTAGCTATCTTTAATATATTTATATACTATTGATGTAGCTATCTTTAATATATTTGTATACTATTGATGTAGCTATCTTTAATATATTTATATACTATTGATCTAGCTATCTTTAATATATTTATATACTATTGATCTAGCTATCTTTAATATATGTATATACTATTGATCTAGCTATCTTTAATATATTTATATACTATTGATGTAGCTATCTTTAATATATTTATATACTATTGATCTAGCTATCTTTAATATATTTATATACTATTGATCTAGCTATCTTCCCTTAATGTCAAGCCCCTCGCGGCGATGTAGGCGTGTTGCACGTCAAACCGCAATGAAGTTAAAAGTATGAGTAGTTAAAAGCATAAATATAAGAAAGTAATGACAAATATGTTGGGTTAAGAGCTTAAAAGCTGCTATGCCTAACAACTAGGGGCTGGCATGATCAATACAGCAAACTGCCGTATTGAATTTCTCTATGATAGGAATATGGGCAATGTCCTGGGGATTCCAATGATAATTAGTTCTTGGAAAAAAGGACACCTTGTAGTAGTCTGTAGTTTCTGTAATTAACCTAAAGAATGGCAGTGGCATGCATAATTCAATTATTGGATATCCATAATTCGATATATTTATTTATCCAAAAAAATTAAAATCCATCATTTTATTTGTGGATATCCATAATTCGATTTATGGATATCCATAATTCCAGGCACGCCGTTTTGCTATTTATTCAGCATCTATGGATATCCAAACATAGAATTATGGATATCCACATATCGAATTATGGATATCCATAAATGCTGAATAAATATAAAAACGGCGCGCCTGGAATTATGGATATCCATAAATAACGAATATATAGCAAAACGGCGCCCCCATACATATTAAGTTGAACACTTCAGGATTTCTTTTGAGACATTGTGGTATAGACCTAATATATCAAGTTCATTTTTGTTTATTATGTCCAAGTGCCCATTTTCGTTTGCCGCCGGTCATATGAGATCCAGGGAGTATGGGGGTATGGTACCGGCAATAAATAACAGTGATGAACAATTTAGATATACCGAAGAGACTTGTCAGAGCTAAACAAGTTCCAGAGTTTGGTGCCAAAAATAGTGAGTTAATTGACTCTCCTGATTCCGAGAAAGACAATGTTGCGTACATACATAATAGCTTTACAGCAGTATATTTCTAAGCATAATATGTACATGTACATTTCAGTACCATTTGCTTTGGTTTTCAAAGCCTCCATAATTATGTATATTAGTGATTGTTCAATACCTCTTCCAGTCATGTAATGTGAAATGATTGTACTTAATCGATTGAATGATTGGTTGATTGATTGAGTAATTGAGTGATTGATTGGACATTATATACGATATTTTCTTCCAATTAACTCTTTCACTGCCAATGCCACATAAAAGTGACTTTGCAAAACGCAGAGAATGATCAGACAGAACAGTGGAGCTGAAGTACATGTCCGAATAGCAAACAACATAGATCATGATCAGACGCTGCGTTACGCCACGGTTGATCTGGATCTATGTTGTTTGCACATGCTCTGAATGTATTCGGCGCTGAAAGAGTTAAAACAGGGATAAAAATCTTACATATAAAATTAATTATCACACCAAAGTCATCAAAATGCGCGTATACAGGTTGCTAAATCGTCTCCGTTGCCTAGTGGTTAATGCGTCCGCCTATGGAGCTGGTGTCGAACCTGCCAAAGGTCGATGGTTCGAACCTCGTCAGGGGTTCGTTCTGATATGGCCGGTTGATGAGCCACCAGCTAGTTATATAATGGTTAGTTTATACACATTCATTTTATCTCGATTGCGAAGCAAACTCTTATATTATCTTATAGTAATTACTCTCGAGACCTCATTCCTGGTGGAATTCATCGCCATGAGGAAGAGGCAACGTGGTAATTAAATGCACTGCCTAAGGGCACAATCGTAACGGCTCCAGCCTGGCTCGAATTCCGGACCTTTCACACCTGAATCGAACGCGCATCCACTGCGCTATCACGACTTCCATCATATAGTGGTTACTGATTGCCTGGCGCCTGGCCTTCAATGATAGGGTTCGGGAAGAATCTCCTCTGGTTCTTTTACGTGCACAGTGTACAGAACCGACACGAGACCTCGGTTTAAATTCCCATCTGAAATACTGTTAATTTTATTAGGGTCAGACGGGGGATCGGGCATACGATCCCTGGATTACCAGTCCAGCGTCTTACCACTGGACGACATAACCGTCTGTCGATGCTCTAGCAGAGCCTGCGATCCCTAGATTACCAGTCCAGCGTCTTACCACTGGACGACAGAACCGTCTGTCGATGCTCTAGCAGAGCCTGCGATCACTAGATTACCAGTCCAGCGTCTTACCACTGGACGACAGAACCGTCTGTCGATGCTCTAGCAGAGCCTGCGATCCCTGGATTCCCAGTACATCGTGTTAACAACTGGATTACGTATACGTCTGTATTAGACCGACGATAATTTAGTAGCCCATCCACAAAGTATAAACACATACTCTCTTCCTGAAAGATATAATTGGAACTTTATTTATTGCAGAGGCTATTGTCGGACTTACATTGCGTAAAGTTGGTCGATATCGGAAATGCTGTGCCCTATATCACCCGCGTTGATTTAAGGGAGAACTTGTATTTTAATATATCTAAGTCACGAGAGCATAGGCCTATATACAGGTGGAATAATACATGTGTTAAGCTAAATCTTTGATCGATTGCTGATGGATGAACTCAGGGTTTAGTACATTTACTAACCATAACATATTTGTTGTACAAGTTCTGTCATGGGTACTTTATTGGATCTATTGTTTATGTGTTTCATGTTCTGGCCCATTAGGGTTAATCCCATTTATATGATCTCCGTAATATGTATGGTAGGGTTCGGTTATTGGATTAATTTTTGATACGACTCAGCAGGTTTGCACACACTCTTTGTTCCAGCAGGATTGGTTCAATCAGATATATTGTCAATTAGTTTATGCAAATTTCGCACCTGAGCACTATAGCTACCATGACGTTTACTTAGCGGCTCCCTCCGTGTTGTACCGTGCAGAACTGTCGTACAGCTGCCACAACGTTAACGTAGCATTTCCCTTCGTGTTGTGCCGTCCAGAACTATCGTACAGTTACCACAATGTTACCTTAGCGGTTCCCTTCGTATTGTACCGTCCAAAACTGTCGTACAGTTACCACAATGTTAACTTAGCGGTTCCCTCCGTGTTATACCTCCAGAACTGCCGTACAGGTACCACAATGTTAACTTAGCGGTTTCCTCCGTGTTATACCGTACATAACTGCCGTACGGGTACCACAACGTTAACTTAGCGGTTGCCTCCGTGTTATACCGTACATAACTGCCATACAGGTACCACACAGTTAACTTAGCGGTTCCCTTCGTGTTGTACCGTACATAACAGCCGTACAGGTACCACAACGTTAACTTAGCGGTTCCCTCCGTGTTATACCTCCAGAACTGCCGTACAGGTACCACAACGTTAACTTAGCGGTTCCCTCCGTGTTATACCGTACAGAACTGCCATACAGGTACCACACAGTTAACTTAGCGGTTCCAGAACTGCCATACAGGTACCACACAGTTAACTTAGCGGTTCCCTCCGTGTTATACCTCCAGAACTGCCATACAGGTACCACACAGTTAACTTAGCGGTTCCCTCCGTGTTATACCGTACAGAACTGCCATAGAGGTA
Source organism: Archivesica marissinica (assembly GCA_014843695.1). Taxonomy (NCBI): domain Eukaryota; kingdom Metazoa; phylum Mollusca; class Bivalvia; order Venerida; family Vesicomyidae; genus Archivesica; species Archivesica marissinica. The sequence goes on along the minus strand of CM026397.1, from coordinate 12,846,372 downwards.
CCACACAGTTAACTTAGCGGTTCCCTTCGTATTGTACCGTACATAACAGCCGTACAGGTACCACAACGTTAACTTAGCGGTTCCCTCCGTGTTATACCTCCAGAACTGCCGTACAGGTACCACAACGTTAACTTAGCGGTTCCCTCCGTGTTATACCTCCAGAACTGCCATACAGGTACCACACAGTTAACTTAGCGGTTCCCTCCGTGTTATACCTCCAGAACTGCCATACAGGTACCACACAGTTAACTTAGCGGTTCCCTCCGTGTTATACCGTACAGAACTGCCATAGAGGTACCACACAGTTAACTTAGCGGTTCCCTTCGTATTGTACCGTACATAACAGCCGTACAGGTACCACAACGTTAACTTAGCGGTTCCCTCCGTGTTATACCTCCAGAACTGCCGTACAGGTACCACAACGTTAACTTAGCGGTTCCCTTCGTGTTGTACCGTACATAACAGCCGTACAGGTACCACAAAGTTAACTTAGCGGTTCCCTCCGTGTTATACCTCCAGAACTGCCGTACAGGTACCATAACGTTAACTTAGCGGTTTCCTCCGTGTTATACCGTACAGAACTGCCATATTTGCTTAGTGACCCCGCAGAACGAACAGAATGTAGCAATAATGTATCAGTAAAACTAGTAGTAGTTCTAAGTTGCAAACTTCAAAGCAATTGCCCTTCACTGTTGCTGGTTCGAATCCCATTGGGGCGTCAATTTATTTCATGTGATGAAGCTATCCAACTGGCTGGTGGAAGATCGGTGTTCTGCTGGTGCCCACCATCGCCGGAAATACTTCTCCAAGGGGCCCCGGGGGATCTTCCTCCACTAAATTTGTGACCCTCCATCACAAATCAGTCACATGGGAATTTTTTTAAAAGCTGAGATTATGTGCTCATCTGAAAGGGCAATGCATTAGCTTTCCAATGATGTATACATTTTTTTATAGGTTAAAAACTGACAAAGATATGGACTTTTTAAGTTGCAATAGCTACGGCTTCAGAAATATGAATAAAGTCCCAAAATCGAGGTTAAAGTTGCCAAAACAAACTCCTTAGCAACGCACATTACTATGTGTACAATGAAAATGAAATTTGTAGCATATATATATTCATACATAACCTTTATTTACACAAAATTTCATCAAAATATTTACATGGTAACATACATAAAAAATAAATTCAAATGTTCAGGGTTTTCAACATTTTCCAGGTTTATGTTCAAACAAATCTCCATAATCAATGTTTACGATTCATTCACATGTACATTTCATATGCACTATCATCATCATCATATGTGTTGTCCAGATATTGTCAGAGTCTAATGAGGACTACGACTGTGTGCACTCATTGTCATCTTCCCACGATCACACGCACAGCCACGCCCACGCTTGCTTCCACGACCACAAGTAACCAGACCTTCGCCATCCGAATCATCTGGTGGCATTACATCTGGTCTTCGACACACAATATCTTTATATGGATTGTTTACAAATTCTCTTATTGATTTATAGAGGTACTGCTGCCTCTGAAGGGGGAGTTCTGGGGGTTAGATCCCTGGAACCTCTCCATCCGGAAATGTTGTATCTGGCAGCAGTACTCGAAAGGCCACCTCCTCTGCATCCGGGTCATTCTTGACAAATACTGTGCCAGGATGGTCAGCATCAAACCTGAGAAACAAATGTATATATTCAGTGATTTCATTAAACGGACATCGACATATAGGACGCCAGAAATTATGAATAAAAATGGAAATAATTGGGAGGACTGACTCCCCCCCCCTCAATTTTTCCGTCATACCAAGGTATCCCATTGCAGACAACTTATTGAAATGGTATATTAACATAATTGTTAATAAGAATTGGAAATATACTGCTTTTATTAACATAATTGTTATTACGAATTTGAAATATATACTGAGCACTTTTGTCCAATGTTGCCAAATTGAAAGCAGCTAATGTATAAGGATGGGACAATTCCTCATTTTTTAGGAAAAATCCCTAAAATATCAATGAGGAAATCAAAAAATCAAGGGGATGGGCATGTGCCTCTTCAACCGATTAGCGTAGTGGTCAGCATGCTCGTGCTTCCCACCAATGCAACCCGTGTTTGATCCTCGGACCGAGAAGATGGTATAATGGTCACCAGATCGGACAAGTGTGTTTTCTCCCACACAAACGCTTTCATCCTCGCCAACTTGAGTGATTAGTTATAAATTGACAAAAAACCTTGTTTCGCAATCGTAAAACAATACTATTTACATATCATTATAACGATTAACCTGTGTGTAGAAAATTGACAATTCCATAAACCAATACATACGTTGTGTTAATTCTCTCATATCCATTCTGCGTCTAATCATGTCCTCTGGAACAAACTGTTGATAACACGGTTCACCATTACCATACTTGCATGTACAACTGAAAGTAGAGCAATATTATTAATAATTTCCAATGAAATACGTTCGGTGATGCATCCGTGGTTCAGAGGTGTATCCCGGGTTCGATACTCGGTCAGGCCACATATTGAACAAGGCACCTTACACACATGTGGCGTCCGTGGTCCAGTGGTAGAACGTCGCATTTGGAATCGAACGGTCCCGGGTTCGATACTCGGCCAGGCCACGTATGTAGTGCCATTGAGCAAGGCACTTCACACACATTGCTTAGTACTGGTTAATCGCTTAGGTCGGCTAAACCTGCTCAGGAAAACATGTCTAAGTCCCCGCGAGAGGGGTTTGACATTAAAGGAACATACATACATTGGCTTAGTATTGGTTAACCGCTTTGCGTCGATAAAGACTGCACAGGAAAATATGTCTATGTCCCCAGGGTTTGTCATTAGCGGAACACACATACCGGTACACATTATATAATTATGTATCGATAAACTATAAATAAGAATTCTGCAGAAGCATACAACGCTAGTCCACATGGTTCGCCGGAGTCGAGGGTAAATAAGCTCAATCAGCACATACATCATGCATTGATGCCGTGTTTACCATCAATATCACTCCCTTGCACTAAACCTTACGGCGACCCTCACCCTGAGATTTGTGGCAGATGGCACATCCCTCCGACATTGTTCGCCCCCTCTATGTGTCTCTCTTCCATATATACCGGCTGTATAGACCAGCCTACATTCATAGTTTCCATACCCCGGTTCCCAGTACACTTTTTGCAGCCCTCCCCCATACTGATTCACTTCCATACCAAATAGGTTAAACATGTTTTAGCAAACCCACACACATTCTGTACTAATACACCTGATCCAATCCACTACCTTTTTCTTAATTTCCATTGTGGTAACCAAATGGCGCTGTCTAAAATGCGGACGCGTTAAGCGGGCGCTATATATATAGAGAGAAAATGCGGACGCTATGTAACATATAGGGAAAAAGCGGGCGCTATAGGTATTACTTGATAAAGGTGTTAGATAAGGTGTGCGATTAAACGAACTTATAATCGCCGTGTTTTTAGTGTGTCTGGTGTCTTTTCTTTCATTCAATTTGTTATTTTCTTATAAATTATATAATATTTCGTCTTTTTTTTAAAAAGAGTATGCGTTTCTTTGTCCCTTTCTGTTATTATTTTCGTTATTGATTTACTCGTTAATGAATTAAAACTATGAACTATTTGGAAACTAAATCGTATTTACTGAAATCATATCATGATAGAATTTGAGATTTTTATCGTGGGGAAATTAATGTGTTATCATCACTTTTTTATTTCGTTAATTTGATGAAGTCTTACTAATGTGTTTATTACCTTAAAACCCCAATAACAATTATTAAGCAACACATACATTTTCTATAGCGCCCGCGTTTTCCCCACTATATATATATAGCGTCCGCATTTTCCCTCTATATATATATAGCGTCCGCAGTTTGTTATATGTTCATTATGTATGTGATATCGACGCATCTGCAAATTTACCAGACGTACTCTTTAATGAATTAAACCTATGAACTATTTGGAAACTAAATCGTATTTACTGAAATCATATCATGGTAGAATTTGAGATTTTTATTGTGGGGAAATTAATGTGTTATCACCACTTTTTTATTTCGTTAATTTGATGAAGTCTTACTAATGTGTTTATTACCTTAAAACCCCAATAACAATTATTAAGCAACATATACATTTTCTAAGATACACATATCCACACAAATGATTGGTATTCTTTTCATACTATAAATTGCCAAAAGCAAATTGCTAATATCGTACCAGAATAAACAACTTATGTATTGTTAATAAGTGTGCAATGAATGGACAAGCGCTACCGTCTATATGATTATGCTGATTAATACTCCACTTTGATTGTGCTCACTGATCGGATTACCCTGATTGCGATAACCACATGTGTGACCATATCCTATACAGGTAGCCAGAGTAAATCCAGTTATCTAATTATGATCACTAATATACAATTATTGAGTGCGGACGCTATATATATATAGAGGAAAAATGTGGACGCTATATATATATATAGTGGGAAAACGCGGGCGCTATAGACGTATATTGATCATAGAGCAGATTGCATTGTATAATGCAGACGCTTCGATATCACTGTTTCGAAATGGCAGACACATTGAACATATAACAAACTGCGGACGCTATAAGATTAATTTCAAGTATTAGTATCATATTGATCATAGAGCAGACTGCATGGTATAATGCAGACGCTTCGATATCACTATTTCGAAATGACAGACACATTGTGTTCTGCCCTGTCTGGCAGTGTATAAACGAGACGATTGAAGTTGTATCTGCTTTATTTCATTTCGTCACATATGGTAAAAAAGCAGATACAACTTAAATCGTCTCGGTTAAAGGGCAGAACAGTAAAAAAGCTGTGGGGCCATGAAAGGAATTTTACCGGAAACCACTAAATCAAACACCTACACTACTAACTCCAATGGCTCCACAGATTCAACAATATCCAGTTTCGAATGATCTTGCAAGATTTTTGTTGAAAAAAGATCTGCTGTTATCTAGATTAACAAATTTCAATGACAGGCCAGATTCTTACCGTTCATGGAAGGCAAGTTTTAAGGGTGTTGTTAATGATCTAGGTGCAAATCCATCAGAATAAATTGACCACCTACTCATAAGATACTTGGGTGCAGAATCAAAGCAACATGCTGTTAGTCTTCATTCCGTATATGTCTGTGATCCAGCTATGGGGCGTGACCAAATTTGGAACCGTCTGAATGAACGATATGGCTCACCAGAACTTGTGAGACATGCAATAATGACGAAGCTCGGTCGTCTACCAAGGCTCAATGGAAAGGAACCCAAACGCCTATATGATATGGTTGACACTCTCTCGGAAGTGGAAGCATTGAAACAGGATCCCATGTATTCAGTGCAATTGTCATACTTCGACTCATCAGAAGGAATTCTTCCAATAGTACACAAGCTACCATATGGTTTACAGGAAAAGTGGGTAACAGTAAAAAAGCTAAAGTTTCCGAAACTGACAATCTAGAGTGTTTAAACCCAACCTCCAACTCTCAATAGACCATTTTCATCCAAGAATGGATTCAGATGAAGAATTATGCTGTGTGATGGCACAGGATTCTCCTGGTTGAGACAACGAACTTCATTGGGATAAAAATCTTGCTGATAGACCTTCACAATGAAATTTTGAGCTTTAGAAAGGTTCTCTGTGGTAGAAGCTTCAGGACATAAGTGCCACCCAACACATGGACTAGTGCCACTGAAAGATTGGCCAATATGCTGCAACCTGCTAACCGCTCTGGCTAAGCGAGCGAAAGAGGAAAATTTCTGAAATCTAGAACTCATGGAAGGTCCGTTTCCTTCCGAAGACTTAGTAATCTTGGAAATAACTTCTTGACGCACTTCTTTGTCATCTTCTGGGCTAAGTAGGGGATAGCACGAGTCTTGTTGATGCATAGAGTACACGCATTTTGGAGGACCCAACAACCACATGCTGTCTGCCATGTCATTTGCTGCAATACCTCTAGTTCCGGTATCTGCTGGATTACGGCTAGTGTCTACATAGCACCACTGTGCGGGTTGAGATGAATTCAAGATGCGTTCCACTCTGTGAGAGACATATGTGTGGAACCGTCTTGTGCGATTGCAAATATAACCAAGCACCGTCTTACTATCTGTGAAGTATCTCACTTTGTGTATCTCAGTATCGATTTGCTCAAGGATAAAGTCTGCGGTCTCAACCGACAGAACCGCACCACACAATTCGAGACGAGGGATAGTGTGACCCCGGGACGGGGCCACCTTTGTCTTACCCATAACAAAGCCTATCTAACTGGAAGCGTCTGGGCCGTGACTGACCATGTATGCCACTGAAGCAACAGCCTTTTCTGATGCGTCTGAAAATAAGAGGAGCTCATTGTAAGATGCAAGGCTTAACGAGTGACTAAAGTAAGTCCGCAGGACTAAGAGTTTTTGTAGAGATTTCAAGGATGCTGTCCAATCTCTCCACGTTTTGTGGAAATAGCAGGCACAGCTCATTAATGCATGACGAGAGAAGTGATGGTAAATTTGGTGGTTCGAATGCACAAGCTCATGGCGTGGAATTTGGTGGTTCAAACGCACGAGCTCATAGCGGGGAGAAGGGCTATGAGGGTCTTCCACAAGTTAAAAGCAAATGTACACAAATTCAAATAGTCTTGGTAGTAGATCTTGTGCAAAAGTCGTATTGGTAGATGTTTTTCATCAAGCTGATCGCTCTCGGCGTCTAAGAACATATGCTATATTAGACGAACAGAGCAATCGTTCGCTGGCACACTCTGATTTGTTCGAGACGCTTGGGTTGGTTGGTGATCCAATAGAATATACTTTAAACTCATGCTCGGGACCAAATATAGTCTGTGGACGAAAGGCGTTCAATTGTGTTGTTGAAGCAACCGATTGCTCTGCTGTATACCACTTACCCCCCTTACTAGAGTGTTCACATATCCCAAATGCAAGAGAAGAGCTTCCCACGCCAGAGGTAGCAGCATATTTTCCTCATCTACAGAGTATAACACCAAAGATACCGAGACTTGACAATGATGCCGAGATCCTGTTGCTCATTGGTAGGGATGTTGGTGCAGCTCACCATATCCACGAGCAGATTATAGGCCCAGATGACGTGCCCTTTGCTCAACGACTTGGGTTAGGCTGGGTGATTATCGGTCAAGTCTGTTTAGGTCAAATGCACATGGACAACATTGTGAACTGCAACAAAACTTACCTGTTGCAAGATGGGAGGTCCTCCATGTTTCCGCCTTGTGAAAACAATTTCAACGTCAAAGAGCATCCCGACTCTTCGTATTCTGAAGAGAGTCTGTTTGTCAGAAGGAAAGATGATAATAAGATTGGCCTTTCTGTCGAGGATAAAGCATTTCTAGTCATAATGAACAACAAGATGAAGAAAGATCCTTGCGGGAACTGGGTTGCCCCCTCCCTTTTCGTTCATCTAGACCAAAGCTACCAAACAATAGGTCACAAGCTCTTATAAGGGCTTCCTTGCTGCAGACATCCCTCTTAATGGTTTTATGGACCAGATCATTGGTAGAGGCCATGCAGAGGTAGCCCCTTCTGTATCTGAATCTCAAGAATGTTGGTACCTACCGTTGTTCGGGGTGTACCATCCCAAGAAACCGGACCAGATCAGAGGTGTTTTTGATGCATCAGCAAAATTTAATGGTATTTCTATCAATGATGTTCTCCTCCATGGACCCGATTTTATAAACAATTTGGTTGGCATTATCACCAGACACACTAAAAACACGGCGATTATAAGTTCGTTTAATCGCACACCTTATCTAACACCTTTATATCAAGTAATACATATAGCGCCCGCTTTTTCCCTATATATTACATAGCGTCCGCGTTTTCTCTCTATATATATAGCACACGCTTAACGCGTCCGCATTTTAGACAGACCCTAACCAAATGGTATTATCAAATCGAAACCAGGAAGCGAAATGATTCAGGTTACTCGGATCCATAGGGACGGTCGCTACTCGACCATCGCAATAGCCTGTTAAAATAATAAATGGAACATTCACATATCTAGCAAAAGCCTCAAACAATGTCTATTAAAACTCACCTGAATTGTGTAGCCTTTTCCCATTCAAGTGTTTCGAAATTCTCGCCTGTGCACATCGCATACTCTGTATCACAGCGTCATTCTGCAAAACTTTGTCAAAACAAAGTTCGTTTAGGGTCGAATTCGTCCCCAGAATCCAAGGAACTGCCTTCATCACTCGAGTTTCCTGATTCAATATCCTCTTCCCAAGAGTTTGAAAATATTCTGTCACTACATCGCCTAATTCTGAGGTATCATTTGCATTTAAATTCAACAAGTTCGCGATTTATGTATCCATTTTACAATCGGAACTGCGTTTTGAAAATATCCACAGCGCATGTGCAGAACTCAGTAGCCAATTAAACACCGCGTTTCAGGCCACATGCTTGGTAACAAAAGAATTGTTTACATCATAGGTGTTTGTTTCAACAGCTTTGATTGGTTAATACAGGGTTATGACGTTATATCTTTATCAAATTTGAATAGAGGGAACTTCCAGCTCTATTTTAATACCAAACACGACCGGGATTTCCCGATACTTTAGCCTGAAGTGTATTGTTTTCAAGGCCCATTTTTCACGGTTTTCATTGTTTTATGACTAATTTGTCAGAATTAATTAATTAGTGCTTTCACAAAATAAGGTTTTTTATGCAATTTTGTAATACTTTTCACAAAATAACCTTGCCGTAGTTGTAGTATACATATTTCTAAATATTTATATGCTGAAATCCAAAATATGGTGATTTTAGCCTATATCATGATTATTGGTCAATATCTTGAAATTGGATTTAGCGACTTCCGACTGGTTTTGTAATGGAGGGTCACTTAATAATAGCGTGAGGGCCGTCATATCACTTAAGTAGTTTGTGCGTTGTTAAATCCCAAACGCACTCAATCAATACAATATAGGATTATGTAGCATCTTCAACTATATTGAGAATTTGCAAACGGATTATGTGCGATGAAAAGAAGATTAATTTAGCTTTTATTCAGAATATGTACATATAAATGCATCGATAACATCATGATGGGGTGATTGTATACGCTAGTGCACATAAATGTCTGGGGGCCGATGAATTATTGCAATACAATGCAAAATCTTCACATTTATATACAGTTAGTACAATAATACAAGGATTCCATGTTGCAAATGATGCGAAAGGAAACATAATATATGTGTGTTTAACTCTTTCACCGCCAATGTCGCATAAAAGGGACTTTAGCAAAACGCAGATAACCCGATCAGATATATGTATGTTCCGTTAATGTCAAACCCCTCTCGCGGACCTAGACATGTTTTTTTCATGGGCAGGCTTAGCCGACCTAAACGATTAACCAGTACTAAGCAATGTGTGTGAGGTGCCTTTGCTCAATGCATACGTGGTCTGTTCGAGTATCGAACCCGGGACCGTTCGATTCCAAATCCGACGCTCTACCACTGGACCACGGACGCCACATTGTATATAACAGAAAGTACCGCCTAATCAGGCTCGTTGCTCGTTGCTCTTCAGACAGTGGAGCTGAAGCACCTGTCCGAAAGGCAAAGGCTGATCTGGATCTATGTTGTTTGCACATGCTCTGAATTTATTCCGCGCTGAAAGAGTTTAGTTTCATATTCCTGTTGAAAATTACTGTCACAAGTTAAAAACATATTCCGCTCGAATGACGCTCATTACGATTTAAAGACATATTCCAGCTGAACAAGGCTGTCATGATCATGATGTTACACTGTCGAATTGTCGAACAGAAGTGTTACCATAGACATAGAGGATATTTGTTTGTTTTGAGTGAATATGGAATATATCTCACTGAGAAGTGAGAAAAACGGATATGACAGTTAGACAGCTGGCCGTCTCGTCGCTCCAGGGTCAGTCCATACATCCACCACTTCCGATGGTGATCAGCGATGGTGAAGCGTGTGTCCCTTGTTGCAAGTTCAACAGCCAGAAGATCCCAGTATCCTAGGCTGCTGCGTGATGTGCCTTGACCGCGACCTGCACGCCATGAGGAGATCGGCCGGGATACAATTACGTATGAGGGTTTCCAACTAATGATATGCAGATGATTTGCGCACTCGATGTTACGGGCATGCGCATTCGCAGTGTTAGGCAGCGTTCGTAGCGAGAAAAGGCGTATCGTACAGTTTACGCTATTCCAATGATTATCTAACTATCAGATCCCCGCCACACGATATAACTCGCAAATTTTGAATAAATACATTTTAATTGAAAAGTGTGATATGTTTGTCTGTGTCTCATTGAAAAGAATAATTAATGTAAATATAAATAAATTTAAGCTTAAATGTTTTTGAAAGAAGGTTTGAAACGTCTCGACAACATTAATGACGTTTTATAATCTGTGAATTACAAAGAGAAACATGTATGGTAATATTGTGACGGACACTAATCTCAACGAACAATTATGGGAGAGACATACAGTCTTATAAACAAAACAACGCACATAAAAAAATAACAAGAATTGAGTATTAATCATTGAAATCAATATTAATCATTGAAAACTATTAAGATCTGTTTAGATATTGACACATGATCTACGACGTTCAAATGCTTTGAAAACGTATAATGATAATTTCCGAACTGCATTTTCATTTGCATTAACTTATCAAATTTAACCATATTCGGTATATGCCAATACTATTTATTAATGTAAAGTGTTCTTAAATCAGTATAAAGTGAGAATTCAATAATAAAGTGATATTCATCCTCTAACGTGTTACATACATTGCATTTCCTTTCAATGCAAGATGTACCATGTGGTTTTTTCCATCTACCACATTCAATTTCTAATCTGTGATGACATTCGTAACCAAGACAAAATAATTTTATACATTCCTCTGTTTATAAATATAACCAATTGTTGTCTTGTTCAACTAAAACAGATCTCGTTAGCATGTGTAGCTTCATTCAGTAAGCACTGATTCCTAGAAATTCGATCCGAAATAATATCGTCTAAATATCTGTTCATCTTCCACATATATATAGTATGATCCCATGTATTATAGTGTAGTGCAGTATGCTTTGCATGTGCAGTACCGTAGCCAGAGGCACATTTCAACCGAGGCAATCTAGGGGGTCCGGGGGCATGTTCACCCTTAAAATTGTTGGTGTATAGAAGCGATTTTCTGATTTAATGAGTTTAGACGTATAATTCTGTACTGACCTTTCAGCTCTCTAGCTGTATACATACTTTGTTATTTCTGTTACTTTATTTCACTTCTCATGTATGTATATACAATCCTTGAGCAAACAATGCCACAAATCATGCATTATGGATAGTTATACATGTATGTTCATTTGTTTTGTATTGTACATTGTATATATAGAATGCAATAAAATATGATTAAACTAAATGTATATACACGTGACATACAGGTATGTATGCTTAAGTGAATATTGAGCAGGAAAAGACCACATACGCTTGGGGTTTGGACAAGTTGTTTCGGGTTCAAAACCCAATTAATTTTAAAGAATGGCAATAATTATGTATGTTCAGCAGATTACATAACGGTATTTAGGCTTAAGTGAATATTGAGCAGGAAACTGTGGAAGTCGTGATAGCGCAGTGGATGCGCGTTCGCTTCAGGTGCGAAAGGTCCGGAGTTCTGATCTTAACGACCAACATTGTTTCAGGTGCGAAAGGTCCGGAGTTCGAGACCCAATGGAGCAGTTACGAGTGTGCCCTTAGGCAAGGCATTTAAATTCCACGTTGCCTCTTCTCTCTCCCTCGTGGCGATGGATTCCATCAGGAATGAGGTCTCGAGAGTGATTTATATAAGTTGAAATAACTTGTTTCGCAATCGAGCTAAAATAAATGTGTATAAACTAAAATAAATTTGTATAAACTACTAAACGTGACATTATTTAATTTTTTTTAGAATCATGAAATTTATTCTCAAAGTCAATTATTATTTTTATTCTTCCACCATATCAATAAACAATAATTCCGCTTACCGAGCCAATTAATAACGAAAGTATTTTGACAAAAACATAGACGTATACTGGCGCACAAGCAGTTAGGAATGTGGAGAGTGCTATGCATACAGATGACTATAAATAACAGATTGCTAAGTGAAATGTTGACGTCGTATTAAAGCGTCATTATTAAAGAAGACTAATATTAGTATTGCTACCACACTATAACATTATATAATATTAATCAGATGTGTTGAGACGATATACCTATATCTACAAACGCGAGGTTAATACTTTGCCGTTCATTGCCACTAACTGTTCCGTACATAAATTAGACAACGACTGTGGTCCAATGAAAAAGCCACATTTCTCACTTCTAAATCGTATAGACTCGGCCTACTTATGTTCGTTGTCTAAGTCAGATAGATCAACTTATTGACCCGTCTTAACGAAATAGACACGCTCGCTTCACGTGCCAATTCGTGATCTATCCTATACTCAACTCACGTTCAACGACTATAGAATGGTTTCATCCATATCAATTATATCGTGAATCCCGTGCGCAATGAATATGACCTGATAATGTTCTCACGGTATGTTGCTAAAGCAGTCTTATTACTGTACGCAATAGCATATTAGTAACTAATTGATTTTTGTAAATATTTCGTTTTCTTTTCCCAGACACAGATTTATTTGAGAAAACATATGTATTCAGTAAGAATGAACATTAGATGTTTAGGCGATCTATACAATCACTTGAACGTATATATTGCTGATTATTTCCGTAAATTGTATTATAATTGTGTTATTGTATATTAGTCATATAGTACAATTGCTGTCCCTCAGGCATGCATACCCAATGTTTATATTTTGTATAACAGAGCCATGTCATGTTGTTACATAACCTGTAACATGACGTAAATAAAAAGTTGTTGTTGTCGTCGTCGTCGTTATTGTTGTTGTTGTATAAAATAAAAAATATGTTGTTGTTGTTGTTGTCGTTGTCGTCGTCGTTGTCGTTGTTATTGTTGTCGTCGTCGTCGTTGTTGTTGTTGTTGTTGTCGTTGTTGTTGTTGTTGTTGTTGTTGTCGTTGTTGTTGTTGTTGTTGTTGTTGTCGTCGTTATTGTTGCTGTTGTATAAAATAAAAATATGTTGTTGTTGTTGTTGTTGTCGTTGTCGTTTCGTCGTCGTTGTTGTGTTGTTGTCGTTGTTGTTGTCGTCTTGTTGTTGTTGTTGTCGTCGTTAGGTGTTGTTGTTGTATAAAATAAAAATATGTTGTTGTTGTTGTCGTCGTTGTCGTTGTTATTTGTTGTTGTTGTTGTTGTTGTTGTTGTTGTTGTTGTTGTTGTTGTTGTTGTTGTTGTTGTTGTTGTTGTTGTTGTTGTTGTTATTAATATTAGACTCCGGGAACAGTGCACTATACGTTATTGCTTGAGTTGAGCTCTGTTTAAACTAATATTTGTTGTTTTAAAGTTCTTGTCGCTTATGCTGCAATGCCTACAATATATATGACATCTAAATGACAAATTAACCAAATTGAATGTCATTTACAACAAAATCCTGAACTACCAGAATAATAGAATCAAAGAACGGTATCTACCATCTAACATGTCTGTTAAGTATTTCCATATATAATTAATTACAACAAGAACTGAAAGATAATATAATTATTATTATATAATACGGTATAATTCGAATAAATAAACACGTCACGAGGAAAGTAGTCATGTCACGAGGAAACCCTTTAGTAGCGGGATTGCATTACTTATTCACGAGTTGTGAGCATACGGAACAACGCCTGTATGATGCTTTTATCGCGAATACGGTGAAAAACAAGCACGCTGCGACCATAACGAGAAAGACATAAGTATCGGATATTTTCCTAGTAATGTTTTGAAGGATAGCACCACAATAGATAGTTGGCATTGGATCTCAGTAAACTTATATCGGAGAAGCACTAAATAAGAACTCAATCCGCAGTGGACATTATATTTGATTTATTTCAGCAAAATAAAGCTGATAAAATGCTGTTATTTTAGTAAACGAATTAAAGCTCAAGCAGCTATATTTTTTGGCGAGTTGGATTTATACAGAAATAAATTGCACGTGTACTGTTAGATAGAGACGGAGGAGAAATTGATACAATGTACAGGAACGTGGGCTAAATACAGACGAATTCAAATGTCAAGGCATTTACTGAGTTGAGTATATACATATTATGAAATAATTCACTTATAAACATGCCTTGTAATATCATTAATACGTAATAACACTAACGAGGCTGTGCATATATACCAACATTCGTGCTATCGAAGAGACCAGTCAATTTGAAATAAGACACGAAACAGACAACGGAATAATTGACTGGAATGGAAAGACAACCCTAAGAATGAATGAGAGAACTAAATGAATTTTAATGGTGGCTTCATTTGGCAAATGTTTTGGACGACACGTGTTATTTGAGTGATTATGGTACGTAGTATTGTCTCAATTACGCTCTTACTTGTTGGAAATCTAGTAAACTAGCAAATAGACTTCGATGTGATACGTGTGACGATCAGCGGACTATGATATGACACTTTCATTAAAATGAGTAGGCGAAAATGATGAATGGCAAGCTCGAGAATGTCCATGCCACAAGTCATTTAAAGATATATTCCATTCGAGAATCCATTATAGTATTCTCGGCGTATAATTGATGTATTATGTTCCACTCAAATAAATGAATATTTCTGTGAACTGTAATGGATACACTTATTTCTTGGAATTGTATATTCAGGAGACAGATTTTGGACATGAAGAAAAAGAAAAGAACCTCCAAGCAATTCTAATAAGATTGAATTTAAAACTTGTGAAGAAATTAAAAGTATTTGAATGGAGTTACATGCACGTGCAATTGGACATAATCAATTCAAAGTTCAACGTTTATGTGGCATAAACATAAATGTTCATCGCAAAGTTGCAATTGGACATAATCAATGTTCAAATTGAATAGGTCATGTGCACAAACAATGTTCTAATTGAATTGGCCGTAAATAAGGTTCTAATTGAATTGGCCACAAACAATGTTCTAATTGAATTGGTCAAAACAATGTTCTAATTGAATTGGCCACAAGCAACAGCAATGTTCTAATTGAATTGGCCACATACAATGTTCTAATTGAATTGGCCACATACAATGTTCTAATTGAATTGGTCGAAACAATATTCTAATTGAATTGGCCACAGGTAACAAGCAATGTTCAAATTGAATTGGCCACAAACAATGTTCTAAATGAATTGGCCACAAACAATGTTCTATTTGGAAATATGAGTATTTTAACATGCTACATTTCACAGATATGTATATCATACATTATACAAGAAACTAGTATAAACAAGAAGATGGAATCTTAAGTTCAGTAGGCATTAATAAATGTCCGTATCCTATTGCTGAAGCATGCATGTAGCTTTAAAACAAAATAGAACATTATCGAAGCATACAAATAAACCATAATTTGTATGAGGACATTTAAACAATATGAAGAGATTAAGCATACACATTTAATCGTTTGGGAATATAAATGTTGTCCAATGGATTATCTTTATATTGTGTTCTGCTAAGCCGTACCTATGTTTGTCATGACGGATTACTACAGTTGTGGAAATTCATCTATATGCAGAAACCAGACTTTGGATTACCTGCTATCAACTGAACAGCTAAGTGTTAACAAACAGATCTCTAGTGAAGAGCTTGACATTACAGATAAGGGTGCTTCTCTTGATATAGGAAGTATTTTTGTCGGAAGTATTCTCTTCCTCTTGGTGTTATTCACGGTTGTTGGGAATATTGCAGTATTTTGGGCTGTGATAGGCAACAAGAAACTGCATTCTATTTCGAACATGTTCATTACGTCGCTAAGCTTAGCTGATCTTCTTGTTGGTACAGTCGTCATGATACCCGCGGCCTTTCAAGAGATGTTCCAGCGCTGGATATTCCTCGATGGTTTCTGTGTTGTTTGGGCAGGCTTTGATGTCATGTTGTGCAGTGCTTCGATCTTAAACGTCTGCCTCATTAGCTTTGATAGGTATATCGCAATTATGTCTCCATTACGCTACAAAGTGCTTGTTACATATAGACGAGCGTTTGCTATGCTTGCAGGTGCTTGGGGTATCGCCATAACCGCGTCTTTCATTCCACTTCTATCCGGAATCCACAACCCAGATCTTCCGTCCTTAACCAATCTCACATTGTTTTCAGAAACTCCGCAATGTCTTTTTATTCCAAGTTTAATATATGTTTTAATTGCATCAACGGTGACTATTTTATTGCCAATTATAGTGGCGTTTGTGCTGTATTACAGGGTTTCAAAGGAAGCGAAAAGACAAGCATGCTTTGTTGGAATTCTAATAGCACCAACTAACATGTTGCTAGGAACGAAAGTGGCAAACAAACATATCCGGGAACCTTTCACAAGAAAGGCAACAATTACTTTAGGCATAATTGTCGGAGCGTATGTCGTGACATGGGCTCCTTTTCTTGTGACAAACTTAACAGACGCGCTGTGTAGGTGTGTTCCGGTGAAACTGTTCACCGGATTCGTTTGGCTTGGCTACTGTAATAGTCTAATCAATCCAATTATTTATCCATTTTTTATGAGAGATTTCCGGAAAGTTTATTCGAAGGCTTTGTTACGTATATGCCCTTGTATTAAAGTTTTGCGTAAACATAAAAAGGATAAGGTTTTTCAAAGAGATTCTATGGAAGTGGCATCAACGAAGATTCAGTTCGAACATTCAGAGGACAAATTATAGTGGCATTCCTATATTAGGTTGAAAACAGTAACTAATTTATAAATGTGTTACCGTGTTTTGTTTATTGTAAACAATAAAATATATTACTGAAATTGTTTTATAGCTAACAACATGCCACCATCATATAGTCATGCGATAATGAATTTGATATTGCAACCAATGACTGTACACTACGAAGTCTGGAGTAGCCCAAATATGCGCATCATAAATGTATTCGATCCCGATGGACACAATGGCTGATAAACTAAATGCATGTATTACCAATCAGCTGTATCAAAACACTGTCGTGACGTCATACTTCTGTACTTGCAATCCATTATTATTAATGTTGAACTGCTGTCAAAAGGCCAGAGTATTATATTAAATCCTACGCGTATATGTACGAAATTAACAATTTTAATTAGTAGGATCTTGTTATATGTATGTATGTATGTATGTAAGTTCCTTTAATGTCAAACCCCTCGCGGTGACTTAGACATGTTTTCCTGGGCAGGCTTAGCCGACCTAAGCGATTAACCAGTACTAAGCAATGTGTGTGAGGTGCCTTGCTCAATGACACGTGGCCTGACCGAGTATCGAACCCGGGACCGTTCGATTCCAAATCCGACGCTCTACCACTGGACCACGGACGCCACAAAATATAAGTGTGTCTTTATGTAAGATATAAGTGTCAAACGGATCCAATATGTAAAATAGTGGTACTGTCTTCGCCTTATATCCTATAGATAATCTATTTCCGCGTAATTCAATTCAAACTTTATTTATTCCCAACAAATAACATTATAGTTATTTACAGACTTACAATAAATAAATAATGTTTAAAGACATTATACTCAACAAACTAATATAAACATTCACCATGTTAGAACATGAGGTACAGTAGTAGCTCGTATTGTATGAAACTACATCTATATGTAAAGTATGTGAGATGGTACGGTGGTCGCCAGATCGGACAGGTGGGTTTTTCTCCGGGTACTCCAGTTTCCTCCCACACGAATGACAACATTTACGCTTTCACCAGCGCCAACGAGAATGATTAATATAAGTTGTTAAAACTTAATTTTTTTTTTATATACGTCTAACAACGTAATGATCAATTGTTCATGTCATTGTCGCAATTATTGTCTGGGCTCCATTGGGGGTAATACCACATTTATTAGTCTCCGTGATAGGTATGGTAGTGGTCGGAGACACATCCCCTACCAACCGTACATTGATTGATTGATTCACGTAATTACAGTTATATGTAATAATTAATATATTTATATTTATTTATTTATTTAATTATGTCTCATCAATGTACAACAATAACAGAACAACATTAAAATAATACATGGTATAGTACATTGCCACTCATAAATGAGTTACAAGAGACGGTATTTATCAAAGTATAAAACACATCACATTATGCAGTTGTAATAATATAGTATGATATAACACATGTATATACATACATGTATTTGTAAACAACACATGATAACTCTGAAGAGCCTACTCTAATCTAACCTCAAATAAGCCTACAATCAAAATGATATCATAACATGCTGATGATTGTATGAGAGCACTATTGCGCATATTAAAAAATGTTTTGAAAAAGCAAATATCAACTCTGATCAGATCAGAATTGAACTGATTAGCATAGACTATTCAGCTGGTATTAAAAATACATTGGATTATTAAGAAAATTTGAAGCATTATGTACAAAGGTAAAAATAACGTCTTTGTAGAATATTAAAACAGGTTTTGGCACTTAATCTCATAATTTCTGCGTTGGAAAATATAAATATTAGCTTATCATTTGGAGAAAGAGCAGCAAAGTAAAAGTTCATCTGTGTTGCTTTCTTAAATAGGATTTGTCTTAAATCTTGATACAACATACATTCACAAATCACATGAGCCTCAGTTTCAATACAATTGTCACAAAAGGTACATATACGATTTTCTAATAACAAATGTTCATATCTACCTTCTCTAGTCTCAATTGTGCTACACCACATCTAAATTTAGCTGCTCTATGGCGTAAAGGAAGTATAATTTATGCAATATTCTTCTGTTTTATATTCTGATTTGAATAAGCAATAAGTTTGTAATTTATTTCTGCCTCTGCCGGAAGGGCCGACACTACTATTAATCTGTGTATACCACGTTGCCTTACATTCATTCATAGCAGCAGCTTTACATACAGATGATGAAGAGATAGGATGCGAAATATTTAATGGAAATTCTACTCACAGTTCTAATATACGCTTCTGGAATATGTAAAACCGATTTTTACAACGCAAAGAAGCCATTGAATCTGCCCACAATGCAATTCGTTTATTTAACCGTGATGCGTTGGTGATTGAAAATTGTTTGTAGTGCCTAACTGTACACTCCAGTTGGCGAATATATGACGGATCCCACCCCATATCTCTACTAACAAAGCAGCATTCGGTGTATATTTACCAACACCTAAGAACAATCTGATAGCTCTATTTTGGACAGCAGTAATACAAGAATATTGTTTATAACCCCAAATGCATGCACTGTAACCAATCACTGACCATACCATAGAATCATATAATGTTGTAAATACTGCATACGGAAGGCCTCCTGCCAGTTTACATCTTGCAATCAATAGACCAAGAGCTCTGCTTGCACTCTGGGCAACATGTTTAGATGTTGCTTCAAATCAAGATGTTCAGTCATTAACATACCAAGATACATATTTTTTAATATGATAATCTAATATGGACAACATGACTCTATGTACTAATATTAAACAAAATCATTATTTAGTGTTAAATGGAAATGTGGATATACAATACATGTGGCAAATGGTCCGGAGATTGAGCCCATCTGGAGCCGTTACGATTGTGCCCTTAGGCAAGGCATTTAAATTCCACGTTGCCTCTTCTCTCTCCCTCGTGGCGATGGATTCCATCAGGAATGATGTCTCAAGAGTGATTAATATAAGTTGTAAGAACTTGTTTCACAATCGAGCTAAAAATAAATGTGTATGAACTAATACATGTGCAGACACACACGTACGCACGCACGCAAACACACACGCACACACACGCACACACGCACACACACGCACACACGCACACACACGCACACACATGCATACGTTTAAGCTTAATTAGACTTAACACAATCGAAAGATACAAACTTGTGCGCGTGTGTACACATGAGCATGCATATATATGAGTATATTACTAGCACATGATTTATTATTTTCCTCGTTTGCTGACACCAATGTTGTTCAAATAATAGTTTAGCATCAGATGTTAGCTTCAAAAAAGTTAAGCCAATTCTTGTTTTTATTATTCTTACCAGCTGTAGTCATTCCATGTTACTGTTATCAAGCTCAAATTGATAGCCTGTGCATTCCTATTAGATGTACATTTTGTATATACAACAAGGGAGTCAATTTATTTATAGAGACTTCAATTTCATAACTAATAAGTAACCGTTTTCAACCTTACTAAATTTCGAAGAGTTTATGCATTTATAATTTAGAAATTGTGTTCATTACAATTAAGCACATCAAATACTTCATATCTTTACACAGATAATTACTGCCATTCACACTAGATAGTTATTATGCAACATCTATATTACTCGTATGTGTAATATGATGACAGGAGATTAGTGTCAAGCAGTATAAACATTAATTGTTTGTTCCGTTGCATATTTGGATACATAGTACACGTGTCTACCAGGCGCCTGCCACAGGGATGTACGCCACGGGCATTCTGGGTCCAAGACCATTCAAACGGGCCGGCAGTACAACTCCATAGATATTCATTTAGTGGATGTCAGTATTTGGTTGAAGTCGTGATAGCGCAGTGGATGCGCGTTCGCTTCAGGTGCGAACGGTCCGGAGTTCGAGCCCCACTGGAGCCGTTACGATTGTGCCCTTAGGCAAGGCATTTAAATTCCACGTTGCCTCTTCTCTCTCCCTCGTGGCGATGGATTCCATCAGGAATGAGGTCTCGGGAGTGATTTATATAAGTTGAAATAACTTGTTTCGCAATCGAGCTAAAATAAATTTGTATAAACTATGTATTTGGTTATGATTAAGCATCGGCCTATGATGTTTAGTACTGGACCAATGTTCATGAGCAGGATTATTACATAACTACCCTTATATTGAATTTCTTAGGCTGGCCGATTAGCAAAGTGGTTAGCGTGTTCACTTCTCACAAATGCAATCCGGGTTCGATCCTCGGATCGGGAAGTATGTGAAATGGTACAGTGGTCACCAGATCGGACATGTAGGTTTTCTCCGCGTGCTCCGGTTTCCTCCCCCACGAATGACCACATTTACGCTTTCATCCGCGCCAACGAGAGTGATTAATATAAGTTGTTAAAACTTGCTTAGCAATCGTTGTAAAATAAATAAAGTTTTAAATTGAATTTCATACCACGATGAACTACTAGAGTTAAATTGAAATGACAATAGTAAATCCCCGCCATGCTGCATACATACATACTATAAACATGATACGCTATTGGGCTAATGAGTCAAATAAATTAGAACTAGTCTCTTTACAAAACGTGTTTATATTTATATAATAAAAACACATTAACGATAAATCAATTATATTAAGATTTCGATTGATTTAAGCATGACAAAGCTGTCTGTTTTGTCCAACTATTATCTCCATTTATAGTTTTATCCAGTTATTGCACAAACATGACATAATGCATACAATCACATATGTTCGTACTTGACCCGAGGCAAACTTTCCATCGAATGTGTTCGTCCTTGACCCGAGGAAAAACTTTCCATCGAATGTTTTCGCCTAGACCCGAGGCACAACTTTCCATCTAATGTGTTCATCCTTGCCCCGAGGCACAATGTTCCATCTAATGTGTTCGTCCTTGACCCGAGGCACAACTTTCCATCTAATGTGTTCGTCCTAGACGCGAGGCACAACTTTCCATCTAATATGTTCATCTTTGACGCGAGGCACAACTTTCCATCTAATGTGTTCGTCCTTGACCCGAGGCACAACTTTCCATTTAATGTGCTCGTCCTTGACCCGAGGCACAACTTTCCATCTAATGTGTTCGCCTAGACACGAGGCACAACTTTCCATCTAATATGTTCATCCTTGACCCGAGGCAAAACTGTCCATCTAATGTTTTCGCCTTGACCCGAGGCACAACTTTCCATCTAATGTGTTCGCCTAGACCCGAGGCAAACTTTCCATCTAATGTGTTCGCCTAGACCCGAGGCACAACTTTCCATCTACTGTGTTCGTCCTTGACCCGAGGAAAAACGTTCCATCTAATGTGTTCGCCTAGACCCGAGGCACATCTTTCCCCCTAATGTGTTCATCCTTGACCCGAGGCACAACTTTCCATATAATGTGTTCGTCCTTGACTCGAGGCATAACTGTCCACCTAATTTGTTCATCCTTGACCCGAGTCACAACTTTCCATATAATGTGTTCGTCTTTGACTCGAGGCACAACTGTCCACCTAATTTGTCATCCTTGACCCGAGGCACAACTTTCCATATAATGTGTTCGTCTTTGACTCGAGGCACAACTGTCCACCTAATTTGTTCATCCTTGACCCGTGGCACAACGTTCCATATAATGTGTTCGTCTTTGACTCGAGGCACAACTGTCCACCTAATTTGTTCATCCTTGACCCGAGGCACAACTTTCCATATAATGTGTTCGTCCTTGACTCGAGGCACAACTGTCCACCTAATTTGTTCATCCTTGACCGGAGGCACAACTTTCCATATAATGTGTTCGTCTTTGACTCGAGGCACAACTGTCCACCTAATGTGTTCATCCTTGACCCGAGGCACAACTTTCCATATAATGTGTTCGTCTTTGACTCGAGGCACAGCTTTCCATCTAAGGCTTTAGGTATGTTATTAATGTGACAGTAATGTTATTATGATTTGTAAATTGTATTTATCATTATGGAAAAAGTTGCAATAAAATATTATTTAATTTAAAGGAGAAAACAAATAATAGTAAAAACAAACATGTTGGCATGAGTAGTGATGACAAATTGATAAATGTGGTTTCCTGCCAAAAAATAGTGGTTTCCTACCAAAATATAGTGGTTTACTGCTAAAAGATAGTGGTTTCCTACCAAAATATAGTGGTTTCCTACCAAAAAATAGTGGTTTCCTACCAAAATATAGTGGTTTCCTGCCAAAAGATAGTGGTTTCCTACAAAAATATAGTGGTTTCCTACCAAAAAATATCAAAAAATAGTGTAACTTTTGTAAAATGTTTATTTAACGTCGCTACCGGTTGCCCATATGAGCGACGCCTCCTGAAGATATTAGTCATTTTAGATTGTTGAGGATAGTGCAATGATACAGAGACCCATTCCAGTCTCCTCTGGTTCTTTAACGTGCACGATGTAGAGCACCGACACGAGATCTCGGTTTAAAGTCCCATCTGAAAGACTGTTAATTTTATTAGGAAGAAGAAGAATGCTTTAATAACTTAAACTGTACAGTTTTTCGTTATATAAAAACATACAATATTACATTCCATAACAATGACAATGGTGCGATGGTGAGATGAGGATGAACTTATGGATTTATGCATACACATTTAACACGGAACAAAGAACAAACTGATCTGTAAGTCCAGTGGTAGCACGCTGGACTGGTAATCCAGGGATCGCAGGTTCGATCCCCCGTCTGATCCTAATAAAATTAACGGTCTTTCAGATGGGACGTTAAACCGAGGTCTCGTGTCGGTGCTTTACACCGTACATGTAAAAGAGTTTCCTCTGGTTCTTTTACGTACACGGTGTAAATCACCGATACGAGACATCGGTTTAAAGTCCCAATGAAATACTGTTAATTTTATCAGGGTCAGACGGGTGATCGGACCTGCGATCCCTGGTTTACTAGTCCAGCGTGTTAATCACTATTCCAGCGTATTAACCACTGGATTATTGATCCGTCTGATATGTTAGTGTGTGTTTTACGTTTATTTATCGTCTCTACCGGTTGCCCATATGAGCGACGCCTCCTGAAGAGATTGGTCATTTTAGATTTTGTAGGATAGTGCGATGATACAGACAGAGACCCATTCCAGAGTCTGCTCTGGTTCTTTTACGAGCATGATGTAGAGCACCGACACGAGACCTCGGTTTAACGTCCCATCTGAAAGACTGTTAATTTTATTATGGTCAGACGAGGGATCGAACCTGCGATGTGTTACCACTGGACTACAGATCCGTGTTATCTTAGACCAAAATAATTGCCACTATATAAAGTTACTGCTAAACAAACATTCACACATCACGTGTGATAATGTTGTTGGCGATATAACTACACATATCACAAATAACTCGTGCATAATTGAATACGTTTCTTTATGCTGTAAATAATTGTTTTATGAGATAATTATGTTTTGACACTCTAAAAAACAATAAAAATAGCAGTATATTATTAATTGAATTCTACTGTTCACTGATCACATATGGGTCATCGATTATATTCATTCAAGCTCACACTATTAACTGTTTGGTATGCATTTGACATAACTTCGAAGCACAAAATAAATGGTGACCATTTCAATTATAGATAAGTTTCAGGTTTATTAACATTTCATTACAATTCAACAATGACATATCCATTGTTCATCAGCTGAGTCCGTTTATGAATTGTCTTCAAATATGTCTCCATTATGTGCTGTGCATGTATCCAAGTCAACGCCGGAGCTAAAGTTAATCTCGCGTCTTCTATTTCTAGATAACAAGAAATATCGCATAACAGTGACCTATTATTTAAGAATTATAATTCTAACACGACCCAGCTAATAACATACATACTTAGAGAGTAAAATCTACCTCGGGTTATTCTGCGATATACCTACCTTGAACTATGCTGCGCGCGCACCATGTTTTGGCTATTCCATGTATACAATGCGTGTAAAGTTTTATGAATGAAAGTCACGTGATGTTTTTAAATATTACCGTGGGAATTCGCGGAAGTGAGCTATTTTTAAAATCAGATAATCTCTTGTCCGTCTTGTTTTTCTGTTAAGTAACGTTTCAGTTACTATTCTGTACAGTTTTATTTGACAAAATAAATAAAATTATTGATCAGTTACAACTTTTGTTCATGTATGCACTATATTGATATTTTCCATAAAAATAGCGTCATCACCCCTTACGCGGGAGGAAAGCCAAATTCAGCGGTGTTGCACCGCGTTTGAAGAAAATACTCCTTTGATTCTAGTCTAAAATTATTAGAAGTAAGTCGTGTTAGAATCGAAATAATAAATATCAACCGTGGTATATCACAGAATAACCCTCGTGTGAAGTTCTTATGCGTAGAAATATATCACGAAGGCCTTCTCACATATTACAGTAACAACATGACTAAATTTCGTTATAATGAAAACCTAGTTCGCATTTTTCTAAGTTACACATATTTACCAACCGAGAAACCTGTCATGCAGACGGATCTGTAATCCAGTGGTTAACACGTTGGACTGGTAATCCAGAGATCACAGGTTCGATCCCCCGTCTGACCCTAATAAAATGAACAGTCTTTCAATTGGAACTTTAAACCCAGGTCTCGTGTCCGTGCTTTATACCATGTACGTAAAAGAACCAGATTAGACTCTGGAATTGGTCTCTGTCTGTATCATTGCACTATCCTCCAAAAATTCTAAAATTACCATTCTCTTCAGGAGGCGTCGCTCAAATGGGCAACCGGTAGCGACGATAAATAAACGTAAGCACAATAAATATTCATCGTCTTCACCATTATTGCCTGCTTGTATGGATGCGTGTTCGAAGCAGGTAAATATAGTTAATGAATGGTCTGCATCGAATATCAATATTTTACGAAGATGTACTCGTTTTATGTGTTAAGAGTTTTCTTATATCATGTCCATGCTTTATTTATTCTGAGAAACAGCTGCTAATTAGGTCATCCTCAATCTGATTGTGTTTCTAAAACCATTTCATTAAAACTGCGCATTATTGGCCATATTTTCTACAAATTTCTTAGCACTATGTATTGTAAACTTCATTTGAGCTTGCAATTAACGACTACTCAGTCGTACGATGCATATGATGCTTTAGTTTAAACATTATTTATTTCAGTATGTGTACATGTAATCAAGAAATGAACAATAAAAATTGTTTACATATAATTTAACAGCAGTAGACTGAAAGGGATTAGAACGAAAGAAAACTTATATAGTTCTTCTCCCTATCAATTGATTGATATACAATAGACAGGATAATAATATATATATAACAATGAAAATACGTGAAATCTATTCTATGTATTTGCTAAAGAATTTCAGAACTTAATGTATTAGTGAGTATGTATGATGCTTTGATTGTATGTAATGATATTCGGTAACTGTGATAACATCTCTGGTTAATTCTATGTATTGAATGGCTATGCACGTTGTTAATTTGATATGCGTTACAGACGGCACTCTGGTAACACGCTGGACAGGTACTCCAGGGATCGCATGTTCGATCTCCCGTTTGACCATAATAAAATTAACATTCTTTCAGATGGGACTTTAAACCGAGGTCTCGTGTCGGTACTGTACACCGTGCACGTAAAAGAACCAGAGGAGACTCTAGAATGGGGCTCTACATGTATCATTGCACTACCCTCCAAAATCTAAAATAACACACACATGATATGTGTTTATAGTCGCTGTTCGACACAAACATACATGAGACTGCAATAAAGATGAAAACTACACGTGAATCACGTAACATACACAGTGTATATATAGAACTGGAATGAAATTTCACAAAATAGTCATGATATATACAAATTGAATACTTCATTTTATATAATAAATAAACAGAAATATGAAAATATGGCAAATCGCGTTATCGCGGCCGGCGGAAAGTGCAAGTGAGATTGATTTGATCTTTTTTTATATTGCTCTATATACATGTTAATTAATTAATTATGTTCATCCTCTATTCCGTAAATTGAATCATCATTATTATAATACTACATGTCAATCGATTTATGTGAATATATGAATGTAAAATCTATTGTATTACGTGACCAATATGTAATTGTATATTTGTATGTTTACGACGATGTACCATGTACAAGTCTTAAAATAAACATCTGTTCTGTTCTGTTCTGTTCATGTACACTACAGTTGAAGACAATCAACAGTAAAGACCATAGTAGAATGCCGTCTGTTGAACCTGGAAACACCATGGTAATGATTTAGAATGATATTAAAATATGACATTGTATGATTCATTACAAAATATACTTGAAATATCGAATTTAATTACAACGCTGAACATACCTGTCTGATAGAAGTGCCTGTATCAAGCATACCGACGGCTGGCCCACTTTCCTCAATGGTCATTTTCGCCATATTTTCTGTTTTTTCGGTTACAGGTCGCACATAGAATAAATTGCAATCAAATTGAGCACTCACCATGCCGTGCACGTGGTCCTCATGCCAAAACTTAGGATTCGAGCCTTCCGTTCCGCTTGGTCAGCCATGACAATAAATTGGTGTTAGTGTACATTGATAGAATATGGTGGATAACAATAGACTACCAATAGTTGGACTAATACACATACCCGTTACCCTAAACTCACAAGTTATTAGGTGGACGTTTAGAAATTCGGTTCAGTGTATATAACAATCACAATGGTTGGGCCACAAGTTCAAACAACGTTAGTGATTGGCCCTCCCCATAAAGTTATTATAAAACGTAAACACAGACAAACAATGCAATGCGTTTCTGCACTACAGTTTCAACAAATGAATGCGTATGGATAGATATATTAATGTTGCAAAATGCATCCATATCAAACATAGATGTCTAACTGTTAACAGTATACATCCAGCGTTTAACACGTAGCACTAATTCTGATAGACGCCAACAGTGCAATATTGTTATTTATCCTAGCTACGGTCATCTTGTTTAGACGGGCCCAATACCATGCACTAGTTTTCCATTGCCGATCTATTGGCGGTTGCCAAGCCATTTCTCATAATATATCGGTAGACTTAGGGATATATTTCCCAACTCCCAAAATATCTCATGGCGCGATGCTGAACACGAGCGTTAATTCATGAGAATGACTTACATCCCAAAACTGTGGAAGTCGTGATAGCGAAGTGGATGCGCGTTCGCTTCAGGTGTGAAAGGTCCTGAGTTCGAGGCCCGCTGGAGCCGTTACGATTGTGCCCTTAGGCAAGGCATTTAATTTCCACGTTGTCTCTTCTCTCTCCCTCGTGGCGATGGATTTCATCAGGAATGCGGTCTCGAGAGTGATTAGTATAAGTTGTAAGAACTTGTTTCGCAATCGAGCTAACATAAATGTGTATAAACTATCCCCAAATATACGAACCATAACGTATTACGGGCCATTCAGTGGATCAAACACTTTTGTGACAACCTCAGATGGAGCAACACCGATTACTTTACATTTTGCTACCAACAAACAAGGAGTACGACTTTTACTTTAAGCGACGGTCTGAGCAGTTACATTAAATTCCAAGTGTTCCTGGGGGACAATGCCAAGGTGCGCTGTGTGTTTATAAATTCTACCAAATGTACGTGAAATGTCCAGGACATATATGCGAAAACGATGGCGATATATTATATTAACATGATGTCGAGAAAGTGTTCGTGATACAGGTATAATGAGAGACATCGGTGTTTTCCTCTGTTTTTATCGTTGTTTCCTTTGCACAACATGCTAGCAAGTTTATCCCACTATCGCTTCATATGATTATAAAATTACTATATATATTTATCTAACTTATTTGTAAAATAATGTTATCAGTTAATTGACACGTTTTTGATAAAATCACATTTATCATACCGCAATATCTGGTTAGGGAACAACAGTAATAACAAAGGATTCTAACTATAAGGACCTATTCACATTTTGGAATAAATCAGACTTTTTCTACCAAGGGAGGTAATAGAAAATTACAGATGTTTCTCATTACCTTAATTTATCAGAACTGCCTGTCACAGCCAAGTAATAACAAACTATATTACCTTAATCTAAAATACTAGCTGAAAATATTTCAGGTTAGCCATATAGTAAGTGTATTTACTATTTATAAATGTTAAGCTTTCCAAACAGCTGTTCGGCTATTGGCACGATTACTGGACATAATTATAACTACTGACCCATACTTGACCAGTGACATACAGTGTTCTCTGACTAACTAATGCCATGGACTAACCAGCGATACAGAATACGCATACATGACATACATTGACCACTGTATTCGCTGACAAGTGATATAGACGTAATACTAATATTACAGTGACAACTATCACCGACTTGGCATGTATGCATGTTGGCTACGAGTACGGCACAGCGCCTAGGGCACCTGACACATACTCATAGCCACTACCTTTCGGATACTTGTTCCATAAAAGTGTTTATGATATAGGAATACATGTACGGCACTGCGCCTAGGACACATGACACATATGGAAGTCGTGATAGCGCAGTGGATGCGCGTTCGCTTCAAGTGCGAACGGTCCGGAGTTCCAGCCCCGCTGGAGCCGTTACGATTGTGCCCTTATGCAAGGTATTTAAATTCCAGATTGCCTTTTCTCTCTCCCTCGTGGCGATGGATTCCATCAGAAATGAGGTCTCGAGAGTGATTAATATAAGTTGAAACAACTTATTTCGCAATCGAGTTAAAATAAATGTGAGTAGACTAACTGACACATACCCGTAGCCACTATCTTTCGGATACTGGTTTCATGAAAGTGTTCATGATATGTGACGACATGTATGGTGTGACAGTAGTGGTCACTAACAGGCACTTTGTTCCTGTAACGATATCGCGAAAACAGTTAAGTAATCTCTCTTGTCAGATAACTATGTGACATATCATTATTGTCAAATAACTATGTGACATATCATTATTGTCAGATAATTATGTGACATATCATTATTGTCAGATAACTATGTGACATGTCATTATTGTCAGATAACTATGTGACATAAAATTATTGTCAGATAATTATGTGACATATCATTATTGTCTGATAATTATGTGACATATCATTATTGTCAGATAACTATGTGACATGTCATTATTGTCAGATAACTATGTGACATATCATTATTGTCAGATAAATGTGTGACATATCATTATTGTCAGATAACTGTGTGACATATCATTATTGTCAGATAACTGTGTGACATATCATTATTGTCAGATAACTATGTGACATATCATTATTGTCAGATAACTATGTGACATGTCATTATTGTCAGATAACTATGTGACATGTCATTATTGTCAGATAACTATGTGACATGTCATTATTGTCAGATAACTATGTGACATATCATTATTGTCAGCTAACTATGTGACATATCATTATTGTCAGATAACTGTGTGTCATATCATTATTGTCAGATAACTGTGTGACATATCATTATTGTCAGATAACTATGTAACATATCATTATTATCAGATAAATGTGTGACATATCACTATTGTCAGATAACTGTGTGACATATCATTAATCTTTCCTCGAAACTTTAATTAATTAAGAAATTTAAATTTATGCACATTTTTCTTTTATGCTTCCCAATGCAAGATTGAATTTTCTCAGTGAAAGTATTTGTTTATTATAGTGTCACCCCTATTTAAAGGGCCAGTCCTTTCTTACTTATGAGACAACAGACGGATCTGTAGCCCAGTGGTAACACGCTGGACTGGTAATCCTGGGATCGCAGGTTCGATCCCCCGTCTGACCCTAATAAAATTAACAGTCTTAGAGATGGGACGTTAAACCGAGGTCTTGTGTCGGTGCTTTACACCGTGCACGTAAAGAACCAGAGGGGATTCTGGAATGGGTCTCTGTCTGTATCATTGCACTATCCTCCAACAATCTAAAATGACTAATATCTTCAGGAAACGTCGCTCATATGGGCAACCGGTAGCGACGATAAATAAACGTAAAACACACTTATGAGACACCTCTTTTTATGAACATCAGTACTTCCCGAATCCTGTGCTTGTATGCCAGTCGCCAGGCTACTAGGCAATCGGTAACCATTATTTAACTAGCTGGCGGTTCACCAACCAGCCATATCAGAACGAACCACTTACGAGATTCGAACCTTCGACCTCCCGCTCCGTAGGCGGACGCCTTAACCAGTAGGCCACGGAGACGGTGAAGAAAAATGTAAATGGGATATTATATTTTCTTTCCCAATGTTTGTGTTTCGTATGCCTCCGCGGTTGCATGCACTTTTGTAGTGTGCTATTTTCTGACAATCGTGAATAGTTAGTTATGGAAATATTATGTTCTAATGAATATGTGATGTCTCGTGTTTTCAATATTGACAGCAGAAAGAAACTAACTTGAAAATTATACCGGTCCTATTTTCAATTGCGAACCTTCACACTAACACAGTGGTTGTGCGGTTGTGTATTGTAGTAAATGAGGCTCACAACAGGAGCAGTTAAAATTAATAAAATTAGATAATAAATATATTAGTCAAAATCATTGGAAATCATAAAAAAGTTGTTTTGTGTTGTATTTGTTTGTATTGTAGTAAATGAGGCTCACAACAGGAGCAGTTAAAATTAATAAAATTAGATAATAAATATATTAGTCAAAATCATTGGAAATCATAAAAAAGTTGTTTTGTGTTTATTAGTGGAAGATAGGCTTTTAATTCATCTCGTGGTTACTGTATTATGTTTTTCCACGCGTGGATATTTCAAATATCGGTGATCTCTCGATGAAATGTGTGTTTAGTTTGCGTTTATTTATCGTCGCTACCGCGGTTGCCCATATGAGCGACGCCTCCTGAAGAGATTAGTCATTTTAGATTGTTTGATGATAGTGCAATGATACAGACAGAGACCCATTCCAGAGTCTCCTCTGGTTCTTTTACGCGCATGGTGTACAGCACCGACACGATACCTCGGTTTAAAGTCCCATCTGAAAGAATGTTAATTTTACACATAGTAATACAAATAGTACAACTATCCTCTATATCTAAGCTGGATTGCGAAACAAGTTCTTAATACATTCGTTTAATCGCTCTCGAGACCTCACGCGAGACCTCATTCCTGATGTGTACTTTAAGCACATTGCCTAATTGGGTACTATCGTAACGGCTATAGTTGGACACGAACTCCGGACCTTTCAGACCCGAAGCGAAGGCGCTACCACTTCGCTATCACGAATTACAAAATCATTCAATGAATACACGTAGGCAGATACATGATACCATAGTTACTTCATCAGAACTTTGGACATTCGATATTATCTATTAATATTTCTTCCGTAACACGTATTTCCATTCTACTTCTTATATGGCATATGCTTTCGTTGCATCGTTTTCCATCATAAAACACAGTTCTCAGCCTAATGTAAAAAGTCATGTTGTTCGCTTAAGTGAAAGATCTAATTATATTTCACTGATAAACATAGAAACCTATAACAATGATAAGTGATACTATTGCTTTCACTATTCAGTCTCCGTAGCACACACTGAAACGGAGGTAACTGGCATAACCTTCATATATCTTGCCACTATAGGTTCGAACCGCACTAGGGGTGTCGAATTCTTTCATGTGTTGAAGCTATACAGCTGGTTTGCGGAAGGTCGGTTGTTCTACCAGGGTTCGCTTCCGTGCCAGAAATACTGTTCGGAGGGCATACGGGGTCTGCCTCCATCAATAATAGCTGGAATTTCACCATATGACCTAAGCTATTGGTACGCCTTTAGAATGCAAAAACAAAACAAACTGACACATACTGTATTGTTCAAATATTGTCCAGAATGTCAAAGAAGAAAGAAAACCACAACAGTCCATTTTCGGAATGGATATACAGTACATTAATAACATAGCTGTGTTCTTTATGTAATACGCCATATATCGAACAGAGACCCTACCACATTAATTCTCTGTCTTATATCGATAATACTACATGTAACTAGCATTGGTCACATTAATACTCAGTATGATTTATATAACTGTCCCTTAAATCGATTCGAGGCCCAAACACATTATACCACAGTATGACTCATATATATACATACATCATCCTAATCGAACAGAGGCCCTACGACATCAGCTCGATATATATAATACTATATGTACCCACCAGAGGCCCTACGACATTGACACTCAGCTCGATATATATAATAATATATGTATCCACCAGAGGCCCTACGACATTGACACTCAGCTCGATATATATAATAATATATGTATCCACCAGAGGCCCTACGACATTAACACTCAGCTCGATATATATAATAATATATGTATCCACCAGAGGCCCTACGACATTAACACTCAGCACGATATATATAATAATATATGTATCCACCAGAGGCCCTACGACATTAACACTCAGCTCGATATATATAATAATATATGTATCCACCAGAGACCCTACGACATTAACACTCAGCTCGATATATATAATACTATATGTATCCACCAGAGGCCCTACGACATTAACACTCAGCTCGATATATATAATACTATATGTATCCACCAGAGGCCCTACGACATTAACACTCAGCTCGATATATATAATACTATATGTATCCACCAGAGACCCTACGACATTAACACTCAGCTCGATATATATAATAATATATGTATCCACCAGAGACCCTACGACATTAACACTCAGCTCGATATATATAATAATATATGTATCCACCAGAGGCCCTACGACATTAACACTCAGCTCGATATATATAATACTATATGTATCCACCAGAGGCCCTACGACATTGACACTCAGCTCGATATATATAATACTATATGTATCCACCAGAGACCCTACGACATTAACACTCAGCTCGATATATATAATAATATATGTATCCACCAGAGACCCTACAACATTAACACTCAGCTCGATACATATAATAATATATGTATCCACCAGAGGCCCTACGACATTAACACTCAGCTCGATATATATAATACTATATGTATCCACCAGAGACCCTACGACATTAACACTCAGCTCGATATATATAATAATATATGTATCCACCAGAGGCCCTACGACATTAACACTCAGCACGATATATATAATAATATATGTATCCACCAGAGGCCCTACGACATTAATACTCAGCACGATATATATAATAGTATATGTATCCACCAGAGGCCCTACGACATTAACACTCAGCTCGATGTATATAATAATATATGTATCCACCAGAGGCCCTACGACATTAACACTCAGCTCGATATATATAATATATATGTATCCACCAGAGACCCTACAACATTAACACTCAGCTCGATACATATAATAATATATGTATCCACCAGAGGCCCTACGACATTAACACTCAGCTCGATATATATAATACTATATGTATCCACCAGAGACCCTACGACATTAACACTCAGCTCGATATATATAATAATATATGTATCCACCAGAGGCCCTACGACATTAACACTCAGCACGATATATATAATAATATATGTATCCACCAGAGGCCCTACGACATTAATACTCAGCACGATATA
>CM026397.1:12771380-12811061 GCA_014843695.1 Archivesica marissinica | reverse complement strand
GACATTGGTCTGGACAATCTGTTTATATTCCAACCATTCACACACACACATATATATATATATACCAATGACATTGGTCTGGACAATCTGTTTATATTCCAACCATTCACACACACACATATATATATATATATACCAATGACATTGGTCTGGACAATCTGTTTATGTTCCAACCATTCACACACACATATATATATATATACCAATGACATTGGTCTGGACAATCTGTTTATGTTCCAACCATTCACACACACATATATATATATATATATATACCAATGACATTGGT
Organism: Archivesica marissinica; assembly: GCA_014843695.1. NCBI lineage: Eukaryota > Metazoa > Mollusca > Bivalvia > Venerida > Vesicomyidae > Archivesica > Archivesica marissinica. Next base: position 12,810,772 of record CM026397.1, on the reverse strand, counting down.
CTGGACAATCTGTTTATGTTCCAACCATTCACACACACATATATATATATATATACCATGACATTGGTCTGGACAATCTGTTTATGTTCCAACCATTCACACACACACATATATATATTATATATATATATATATATATATATATATATATATATACCATGACATTGGTCTGGACAATCTGTTTATGTTCCACCATTCACACACACATAATATATATATATATATATACCAATGACATTGGTCTGGACAATCTGAAAATGGTATGTTGTTTATTACAATGGACATACTTAATTGTTCTATATTAAAGTATTTTAATAATACACTGAACAAGGTGAATGCAATCAAGTGTATCTGTGTCACTTGTTTTTTGGTTTTGTTTTTTATGAACATGGCGTGGAAAATCATTCTTTCCTCGTCAATGTTTTCAGACAACGCATTATTGACTCATTTGTACAGGAATGGCAAGATTCTCCATCAATACTTGAGAGATACACATTATTTGCTCTTCGGCTTGAGTAGGATATTTACTTGTCTGTTTTACCAAGTAATTTGAGGTTTTATATATCTAGATTACCCTTATCCGTCTGCATGTTGCAACCATCCAAACTGGGCACTATGCGCACAATAGAATATAATAAGTGATAGGCGGTGAATATCACTCTTCGTGTGTTTGTTAATGTTAGAATAACAGTCAATACATATAATTAAGACGACATTACATTGCAAAAAGCAAATAAAATGCATGTTTTCACGTATAAATGCATTACTACTACTAATTCTTCCGAATATATTCGAACACTAACATAGAATCAATAAACAGTGTTTTTGTGATTGAAAGTAGGCTTTCATATAACGGTCATCCATGCTCCTGAATTGACTTTTGTTTGTCATCGGAGTCAAAACTAAACGCGAGGTAATGTCGTTTAGATGTAATTTAACTACGAATAGTCTACAAATATATAGGCACACATTTGAGATATAACGGTAAATATGTAGCATAACTCGTGGTATTCAAGATATAATAGTTTTACATATTACGCATGGATGTTTACATTATTTTGTTATGTCAACATACCGCGTATACGACGTTTGTTTATTAGTTGAAATATTCAGTATTTGATGCAAATATTTGGGGGAAATGATACCATATCATACCATACCATTTGTGTTTTCACTGATGTGTCGCTTTAAGGCCGTCTGTGTATAAATATGTAGCCTGGGATCAAATATATTTTAATACCAAGATCATTAATTGGGCGGTATTGAGTTTCTGATTATATCAACTGTCATTTTGCCAGAAGTAAATTAGTGAAACTTCGACAGACTGGAACCCGGGCTAATAAATATATAGAACTATTAAAAACATCTGGTAAAAATATCCTATTTAAATTAGTGAATTATTTAACAAATATTGTCGTATTGCAGAAATTCTCTAACGATGATCTTAACAAATAATACTTGATACAATATTTATTATATTCGGATGTATTATGTTCATCCTTTGTTACACGTGCACATGTATCCAACCAGTCACGTGATATGAATGTATTATATAATTATGTACTGTGCTTTCAAAGTAAAGTATTGTTTGGCAACATTAAACTGAGACTAAATAATCTCCGCCAAAGCCTTCGTGAGTTTTCGTGAACTACGACCAGGACATACGTTAGGTTTTTACCGTTAATATTTGAATCAAGTAAGTGTACAATAATCTAAAGCTCATATTTTACTTCGGAAATCGAATATTAACGAAGTAAGTTCACGGAATATGCAAATGTCTCAGTTTAATGTTGCCAAACAATAATACCGGTTGTAAACAAACATTCGATACACTATTGCAGTATAGGTAAGTCAGGTTGTTAGCTTTATTAAGCAATAAATCACAGTATCTGTAAGCTATCGTATTTGCCTTACCAAAAAGTAGTGCAATATTCCAACGGTATTATTACTATACTTAATGAAAGCACAATATGATTATATGATTGTGTACTATGTACAAGATGTGGCAACGTGGTTAATGTCGCTCACTTGAACTCGCATGCCCCTCACCGCTGCAGGTTTGCCCCTCACCGCTGCAGGTTTGCCCCTCACCGCTGTGCCCCTCACCGCTGCAGGTTTGCCCCTCACCGCTGCAGGTTTGCCCCTCACCGCTGCAGGTTTGCCCCTCACCGCTGCAGGTTTGCCCCTCACCGCTGTAGGTTTGCCCCTCACCGCTGCAGGTTTGCCCCTCACCGCTGCAGGTTTGCCCCTCACCGCTGCAGGTTTGCCCCTCACCGCTGCAGGTTTGCCCCTCACCGCTGCAGGTTTGCCCCTCACCGCTGCAGGTTTGCCCCTCACCGCTGCAGGTTTGCCCCTCACCGCTGCAGGTTTGCCCCTCACCGCTGCAGGTTTGCCCCTCACCGCTGCAGGTTTGCCCCTCACCGCTGCAGGTTTGCCCCTCACCGCTGCAGGTTTGCCCCTCACCGCTGCAGGTTTGCCCCTCACCGCTGCAGTTTGCCCCTCACCGCTGCAGGTTTGCCCCTCCCGCTGCAGGTTTGCCCCTCACCGCTGCAGTTTGCCCCTCACCGCTGCAGGTTTGCCCCTCACGCTACCCCCACGCTGCAGGTTTGCCCCTCACCGCTGCAGGTTTGCCCCTCACCGCTGTAGGTTTGCCCCTCACCGCTGTAGGTTTGCCCCTCACCGCTGTAGGTTTGCCCCTCACCGCTGTAGGTTTGCCCCTCACCGCTGTAGGTTTGCCCCTCACCGCTGTAGGTTTGCCCCTCACCGCTGTAGGTTTGCCCCTCACCGCTGCAGGTTTGCCCCTCACCGCTGTAGGTTGCCCTCACCGCTGCAGGTTTGCCCCTCACCGCTGTAGGTTTGCCCCTCACCGCTGCAGGTTTGCCCCTCACCGCTGTAGGTTTGCCCCTCACCGCTGCAGGTTTGCCCCTCACCGCTGTAGGTTTGCCCCTCACCGCTGCAGGTTTGAATCCCACTTGTGGTGTTGAATTAATGCATGTGAGGCGGCTATCCTGCTGGCTTGCGGTAGGTCGGTGATTCTACCCGGGTATCCGTCAGTGTTTATAATGAGTGACACCATTTGTCTTTCAGATAGGACGTTAAACCGAGGTCTCGTGTCGGTGCTGTACACCGTGCACGTAAAAGAACCAGAGGAGACTCTGGAATGGGTCTCTGTCTGTATCATTGCACTATCCTCCAACATCTAAAATAACTAATCTCTTCAGGAGGCGTCGCTCATATGGGCAACCGGTAGCGACGATAAATAAACGTAAAAAAAGAACACACAAATAGCTGGAGAGTCACCGTGTGATCTAATACAATGTTCTTCTGTTTTGTGCTCTGATATTTAGGTTTAAAATGTAACATGTACATTTGATATTTAGTGGACACTTCCACACGCCATTACTAGTCGCCTAGCAATGTGTACCCTTTAAACGTACTCAAACATGGAAAGGGATTGGCATAAGCTTTAAGCTTGCTTCCCAATCCATATCGGTTTCAATGTATATCAACTTTGTGTTCATATAAGTTTATATATTTACTTGATCCGAATAAATATGTTTAAACTAAATGTAACCGATAGCTTATGTGACATGGCGACTCTCCATCTGTTATAGAAAACTAAATGTAACCGATAGCCTATGTGACATGGCGACTCTCCATGTGTTATAGAAAACTAAATGTAACCGATAGCTTATGTGACATGGCGACTCTCCATATGTTATAGAAAACTAAATGTAACCGATAGCTTATGTGACATGGCGACTCTCCATCTGTTATAGAAAACTAAATAAGTAGCGAACAATAACAAATAAATAAAGTAAAACAGAGATAAATGATTTAAAAAACAATGAAACGTGTTTAAAAAACACAAAACAACAATGAATATAAGTGCCGATAATTGAAAAAAAGAAGATAAATCAGAGATAAATGATTTAAAAAACAATAAAAACGTGTTGAAAAAAACACATAAAACAATGAATAATATTGAGGGAAAAAAAGAAGATAAAACAGAGGTAAATGATTTAAAAAACAATAAAAACGTGTTGAAAAAAACACAAACAACAATGAATAAAAGTGCCGATAATTGAAAAAAAAGAAGGTAAATCAGAGATAAATTATAACAAATTAAGAATAAAAAATTGGCGAAAAAACAATAAATAAAGATAAAACAGAGATAAAAGAAACCCACAAAAAAACAATAAATAAAGATATTGGTGTAGGAAGACTCCATCCATGGAATACGATCTAAGCTTTCGGTGCTATTTTCAATCCGAACACAACACATTTCAGCTTAGATTACTATCAAAAGAACATTGCAAGTATAAATAAATGATATATTTAAAGTGTATGTTAATTAAGCATTTGAACTGATAAATCAATACAACACATTCGTCGGTTGTAAGAAAATCCATCTAAAAAAGCTCAAGGCTACTAGTGTACTGGAAATACCAAACTACCTAACTAGATTAGTTAAAGTTATATACAGTCTCGTGTCTACGACTGTCGCAAGTGATATTAATATACCTCAACGATTTGTGTAGGTTGACAATTACAACCACCAAGCCAGATTCCAGGTTGTATATAGGTATAGTAGTATATAGTTCGCTAATAAACCCTCGAGTTTCCGGTTTCCGTTATGATAAGAACTGGTCGGCATTCAACACAACGAATCTTAAAACTACATAGTTTCTAAATGCATGATGTAAATAAAGTACCGTTCCTCTTTTATTCCAAATAATTAGAAATGAATATGACTACGTAAATAACAATGGGCGCTGTCATGTTTACCACGACTCGGAACCGACATATGTGGTGACTGGTACCGGAGTTTTCGTACAGTAGTATGTATTCCTGATAGCTAATAGATTGCATTTTTCTTTTTGGTAAAACATGCATTTTAAATTTTTTTAAATAATATTTTATTGCAATTTGTTCCATAATAATGAATACAATTTACAAATCACAATAACTTTACTGACACATTAATAACATACATAAATCCTGATAATATCCATATACATATACATGACATTTTCATCAAAGTGCAAATGGATTGGGCTACACGTTTTGAAAACATTAGCAACATCCCTTTCCAAAGGGTAAACTTTGCTATCAATTTGTTCCGATGTATGTAAGTACACCGTCACATTTTATCGCACCAGCATCAGACACAACTCTACAAGACAACACCCAACACATATACACATCTTCACGAATAACTGACAGTGCTGAGCACGACTGTCTTCCTGGGAACGCTCGCCCACATGGTTTGCCGGAGGCGAGGATAAAGAAATGGAAACATCATCATCAATACGATACCAACTATGCTCTCTTTCTTTTCATATATCAAAATCAATATATATATATATGATATATAACTTGTCAACAGTTTATTTATAATGTCAAATAATGGTGTGGTATTAAACATGCTATAGCGCTGCGATCGTCATTTAGGCAACCCTCTGTCCCAACCATAATTCGGAATAAAACAAACATGTACTCTTCTCCTTTTGGTTTAAACATATTTATTAGTTCATTATGTACAGTACATATCTATTGTATAGCTATACAAACGAAAATGGATTTAATCGGAAGCTTAAAGCTTATTGTGATTATCCGTCCATTACTCTTCTCCTTTTGCATAGACTGGCTGATGAAGACAGCGACAAGCAAAGTTAACCGATTCCTACAGTTGACATTTGTAGAACCACTCGAGGACGTGGATTCTGCAGACCACATCGCACTTCTAGCTCAATGCCACCAAGACATACAAGCCAAAACAGACAAACTGGACTCACTTGGGAAACAGCTAGGACTGAAAATCAACACCAGCAAGATAAGATGGAGCGAATAAATGCAAAGAAAGAGCAACACATCACCATCAACAACAGTGCCATTGAGGAAGCAAACTAGTGTCTGTACCTTGGCAGTAAGATCATCGCTGATGGCTACTCTGAAGATGACGCTTCAAAGGCAAAACATGAAGGCACGAGAAGCTCTTGTCGCGCTAAGGAACGTCTGGAGATCCTCTCTCTCTCAGATTAAGCAGAACACAAAGCTAAGGATCTTCAAGAGCAATGCAATCGGAGTTCCCCTATACGGCGCTGAATCATGGAAGGCCACACACTACATTAGCCATACTATTGACGTCTATCAGATATGTCTTCGCCGCATCTTCAGATATGTCTTCGCCGCATCTTCAGATATGTCTTCGCCGCATCTTCAGATATGTCTTCGCCGCATCTTCAGATATGTCTTCGCCGCATCTTCATATATGTCTTCGCCGCATCCTCAGATATGTCTTCGCCGCATCTTCAGATATGTCGTCGCCGCATCTTCAAAAGTGTCAGACCAAGCACAATCTCCAACACTCAACTGAATTCGCAGGACAGGAACAACTTCCAATATTACAGAAATTAAGTGCAGAAAATGTCACTGGATTGGCCGCATGGATGAGTCTGCCATCTCCAGAGTTGCTATGCGATGTACACCAATTAACCGGAGTAAAAGAGGCCGGGCAAGGGAAACGTTGAGAAGATGTGTTGAGAAAGAGATGAGTGCGGAGAAATGGAGCTGAAACCAAATACAGACATAGGCAACGGACCGCACTCATTGGCGAACTCTGGTAGCCGCATTATATGCATCCCATCGCGAACAGGGTTAATGAAACAAGTAGGTAAATACATTGAAGTCGCCAGTTATTCTAAATCGCTTACATGACTTATTTATAGGCTGTCTTTCTAAACAATATTAATTATTTATGACAATTAGTTACTAATTCAATTTAGCTGTAGCATTTTCCAAGAAACTGGTTTCAAAATCTGATATTCCGATACAGCTCAATCCACAAAGGAGAGCCTGATACGGGTCTTGGTTAATCAACTAAGGAGCGCCCGATACGGGTCGTGGTTAATCAACTAAGTATCGCCTGATACGGGTCTTGGTTAATCAACTAAGGAGAGACTGATACGGGTCTTGGTTAATCAACTAAGGAGCGCCTGATACAGGTCTTCGTTAATCAACTGAGGAGCGCCTGCTACGGGTCTTGGTTAATCAACTAAGGAGCGCCTGCTACGGGTCTTGGTTAATCAACTAAGGAGCGCCTGATACAGGTCTTCCTTAATCAACTGTGGAGCGCCTGATCAGGTCTCCCTTAATCATCTAAGGAGCGCCCGATACGGGTCTTCCTTAATCAACTAAGGAGCGCACGATACGGGTCTTCGTTAATCCACTAAGGAGCGCCCGATACGGGTCTTCGTGAATCAACTAAGGAGCGCCCGATACGGGTCTTCGTTAATCGACTAAGGAGCGCCCGATACGGGTATTCGGTAATCAACTAAGGGGCGCCTGATACAGGTCTTGGTTAATCAACTAAGGAGTGCCTGATACGGGTCTTCATTAATCAACTAAGGAGCCCCTGATACGGGTCTTCATTAATCAATTAAGGAGCGCCTGATACGGGTCTTCGTTAATTAACTAAGGAGCGCCTGATACATGTCTTGGTTAATCTACCAAGGGGCGACTGATACATATCTTAGTTAATCTGTCAAGGAGCGCCTGATACATGTCTTCCTTAATCAATTAAGGAGCGCCTGATACAGGTCTTGGTTAATCTACCAAGGAGCGCCTGATGCATGTCTTGGTTAATCTACCAAGAGGCGCCTGATACATATCTTGGTTAATCTGTCAAGGGGTGCCTGATACATATATTGGTTAATCCGCCAAGGGGCGCCTGATGCATGTCTTAGTTAATCTGTCAAGGGGCGCCTGATACATGTCTTGGTTAATCTACCAAGGGGCGCCTGATACATATCTTGGTTAATCCGTCAAGGGGCGCCTGGTGCATATCTTGGTTAATCTACCAAGGGGCGCCTGATACATGTCTTGGTTAATTTACCAAGGGGCGCCTGATATATGTCTTGGTTAATCTACCAAGGGGCGCCTGATACATATCTTGGTTAATCTACCATGGGGTGCCATTATACATATCTTGGTTAATCCGCCATGGGGCGCCTGATACATATCTTGGTTAATCTACTAAGGGGTGCCTGATACATATCTTGGTTAATCCGCCACGGGGCGCCTGATACATATCTTGGTTAATCTACCAAGGGGCGCCTGATACATAGTTTGGTTAATCCGCCAAGGGGCGCCTGATACATGTCTTCATCAATCCACCAGGGAGAGCCCGATACTGCCTTTCTCAATCCACCAGGGGCACCCGCTTGATACACGACTTCCTAAATCCACCAAGGGGCCCTGATACATGTCTTCGTATATCCAGTAATGAGCGTGTGGTACACGTCATCGTCAATCCACCAAGGGACGCCTGATACACGACATCGTCAATCAGCCAAGGGGCGCCTGATAGACGCCATCATCAACCCACCAAGGGGCGCCTGATACACGTCATCGTCATTCTACCAAGGAGTGCGCGCTACACGTCATCGTCAATCAACAAAAGGGCGCGTGATACATATCTTTGTCAATCTTATTTTGGAGATTGTAAAGTTGATCTTGAAGCTTTAGCAACTTATATTAATCACTCTCCTTTGTGTGGATCGTGTATGTAAGTGTATACTTACGTTGTCATTCATGTGGTAGGCGGAGAAAACCTACCTGTCCGATCTGGCGACAATCCTGCCATCTCAAATATGTCCAGGTCCTTGGATCGAATACGCGTTGCATTTGTGTGAACGCAAAACCGTTGTTTATTCGCCAATAGAGGCCGACCTACCGCAAGCCAGCTGGATAACGTCCTCAAATGAAATAATTCGACATCCCGATGGGATTCGAACCTACAGCAGCGAGGAGCAACTGATTTGAAGTCACACATATTAAAAGCCACGGAGGCCGCTATAACGTCACTATTGTTACACTTTTGTGTGTGTGTGTGTGTGTTTTGTTTATTTTGCTATGTGATAGTGTGGGTGATAAGAACGTGGTGGATACAATACTATGTGAATCGTATGCCAAGTCTCACTTATGTAAAATACTACCTTTATATAGAAGTTATTACATCGATTAAAATGATAATTGAGATCACGTGCTGTTGTATAAAATTGTTTAAGGGTTGGCAAGAGAAATTTCCTGTATGCATGACTGGTCATTAATTGTTTTTTGTTTGTGGTTTGTTTCTTTTGCTATGTGGTGAATATTGTGGGTGATAAGAAGGTGATGGATACAATACAGACGGATATGTAGTCCAGTGGTAACAAGCTAGACTGGTAATCCAGGGATCGCTGGTTCGATCCCCCGTCTAACCCTAATAAAATTAACAGTCTTTCAGAAGGGACGTTAAACCGAGGTCTTGTGTCGGTGCTGTACACCGTGCACGTAAAAGAACCAGAGGAGATGCTGGAATGGGTCTCTGTCTGTATCATGCACTATCCTCCAAAATCTAAAATAACTAATCTCTTCAGGAGGCGTCGCTCATATGGGCAAGCGGTAGCGACGATAAATAAACTTTTTAAAAAAACAAGAGAAATGTCCTGTATGCATGACTACAAATCCTGCACAATGGCTGTATTCAATTTCCATGTAAAAGTGTTAAAGATTGTGCATTATATTCATTCATACGTCGATAAATAAGTTCTTTACAGGGGGAACAAAACGTATCAACCGTAGCCGTGGTTTATTGCAGATTTATTGCAAGCGTAAATTTACTTGAAACATTAACATAATTACACGCTTCATTTGCAATAGATGTTTGCAGCTTAATTGAATAAAATTGATTTCACAATTCAAGGTGGTAATAGCCGAGTGCTCTAAGGGCAATACAATACCACAGTTCCGTGCGAGTTCGAAACCTTGCACAATGAAGAAATCATAGTTAACTATAATGTTCATTGTATTAGGTTATTAATGAATAAAAGATATTTTCCAAATTTGGGGTTGTTAAAAGTTTTATATTTATTCATTTTGATTTACTTTATTGTTTATTTCATGGGTTGTATTTCATTTTATGCAGTCTATACATGTAATACTATTTCATTTCAATGTTTAACAATTTAAATCTCCATTCAGTCTTCACTGGCAGTATCCGTTGAGCTGCCGCACTCATCAGCCGTAAGAATTTCATGACGTCTGTTGCATATTTATATAAATGTTAAATATTAAAAAAGACAAAAAATATATACCTTCATTGAGGCTCGAACCCTGTACCTTCGACATCATAATTATTCTATATTACCACTACACCAAACGAGGCTGATGCATTTCACTACCTATAATTTCAAAGCTATATTCTACCTATTGTGACTTTACTGTGTGACCTAAGGTCGACTGAATATGCAGATGTCTCAAATAAATTCAAGCTTGTAATAACAGCGGCATAGTTGTTCTTTGCTGATAGGAACAAAATATCAACTCATGTTAGAATAGTGTTTAACCCTTTCAACACCACATACCTATATATAGGCTTACAAAAAGTGTAGATCCAGATGAGCCGGCTCGTGACGAGCCGTCTCATCAGGATCTGCACTTTTTGCAAGTAGTATTACTAATTTTAGACAAAATTACCCATCTTGATAAATGAACTGGTCCGAATGTAATTTTCTTATTCATTTATTGGTCTAAGAATATCATGGACCAGCATGTGAGTTACTTGGTGTTGAATGGGTTAATTGACCTTTAACATGTTATCCTGGATTTATGCTATAGGATAAAATGCTGTTATTTCAGAGCGTGCGTCTGCTTCAATTATAGCGCAATGCATCAGCTTTGATTTCCTTTTCCCTTGTGTTACAATATCGCTATTCGTTGTCAATCCTAGTTAGACAAACTGCTCGCCGCCGATATAGCACAGAATGGTGCTGATGAAGACACAAAACCCGAACAAACAAGCAAACAAAAAGAGACCCTGAATACATTACAAAATGTTAACATTAAAGCGACATTACGTCGCAAAAAGCAAATAAAATGCATTTTTCAAGTATAAATGCGTTGCTACTATCAATTCTTCCGAACACTAACATTGAATCAATCAGCAGTGTCTTTGTGATCTACAAACTTTCAAAATTGAAAGTATGATTTCATATAACGATTATCCACGCTCCTGAATTGACGTTTTCCGTTTGTCATCGGAGTCAATACTAAACGCGAGATAATGTCGTTTAAAGATAGTTTAACTAAGACTAGTCTACAAATACATATGCATATGCACACATGTGAGATATAACGGTAAATCTGTACCACCAATCGTGTTATTCAGGATACACGGGTTGTATTACCCATGAATGTCGACCCTATTTACATTATTTTGTTATGTCAAAAAACCGCGTATACGACGTTTGCTTATTAGTTGAAATACTCATAATTTGAGGCAAATATTTGGGGGGGGGGGGTTATACCATATAATAGGAAAATACATTCTGTAGAAATTTGCGTTTTCATTAATGTAGTGTCGCTTTAAAGTAATGCTTGGTTCTAGCAGTTTTGTGTATTTAGACGTGTCATTCTATATATGTATGCGTCTGACAGGATATGATTTTACAAAAAATATGATACTATTTGCATTGTTCTTTAAAACATATTGTCTCATATATCTGTAGACGACATTATTGCAGTTCTACTATAAAATATCATCTCAATAACCTAGACAAATAACATAGATTTCAATTAATCTCATTGTGATGAGGTGAACATTGGCAAATACATAAACCATACAGCAAAACGACGCTACATCGAAATCCAATTCCTATAGATTCTAGTGATGTCGTGTCATTTTGTGCGTACGGCATAATTTATGTAAACATTTAAATTTTTTCTCAATGTAGAAAATATGAACATATTTGTCTTCCTGTTATGTAACTGTCTTACCTATATGGTACTTGCATATGCACTTTAAATGAGGTTCACGAACAGGTGGAAAGCAAGCGTTATTTACTGGAAAAGTTACACAAAATGTGTGCATAATATTGAACAAAATATAAAAATTGCACTCAATAAAGCAGCTATGGAAATTTGAAAAGTTAAACTATTGGGGAGCGCACTAGATAATGTTGGTAAAACTTGTTGCCCAACCCATTTGCTTCTAGATTGTATTCGTGCACTGTGCAAGAATAAGCGTAGCATTGCAGTTGTATCAGTTTGCTTATATAGTTACCATGTTTATATTTGTAATTGTATTGTATATAAATAAGCAATAAAATATGATTAAACTAAACTATTGTTTAAAAATGGCTGCCATTTTGAAAATGTGTGGGTAGTTGTGACGTCATATCTACAAACATAATTTACTTCCTGTTAGCCATAATATAGCAATAGACACAAAAATAGGCAAACTTATTAAATATCATAATATTATATACAGCATACATAGCTACACAATCAGCTTTTAATATAAATGTTAACTATTTGGGTTGAAAAATGTATTATAATTTAATATTTTCTAACAATATGGCTAAAATTGTTTTATCGGAAAGGGGCGTCCGGCACGCATCGTATTTTCATGTGGGTGAAGTTAGCAGTGAGCAGTGTACTGCCAGTGTACTGCTGGCAGTGAGCAGTGTACTGCTGTACTGCTAGCAGTGAGCAGTGAGTAGTGTAATCCAGCAGTGAGTTATGTATTCTAGTAGTGAATGATGTGTATATGCCAAATTTCGAAAAATAAATAAATAAAAATAATAAAATATTTTTACTGCCAGTGTACTGCTGGCAGTGAGCAGTGTACTGCTGTACTGCTAGCAGTGAGCAGTGAGTAGTGTAATCCAGCAGTGGGTAGTGTAATCCAGCAGTGAGTGGTGTATTCTAGTAGTGTATGATGTGCAAATGTAAATTTTGAATAAAATAATAAAAAATAATAAAAATAATAAAAATATTTTTTATATCTTTTTCTGCTTTTCTGGCAGTGAGCAGTGGGGAATGTACGAGTAGTGTATTCCAGCAGTGGGTAGTGTAATCCAGCAGTGAGTGGAGTATTGTAGTAGTGTATGATGTGCAAATGTAAATTTTTGAATAAAATAATAAAAATAATAAAAATATTTTTTATATCTTTTTCTGGCAGTGAGCAGTGGGGAATGTACGAGTAGTGTTTTCCAGCAGTGGGTAGTGTAATCCAGCAGTGAGTGGTGCATTCTAGTAGTGTATGATGTGCAAATGTAAATTTTTGAATAAAATAATAAAAATAATAAAAATATTTTTTATCTTTTTCCGTACTTGCTGCGTTTCTAGCAGTGAGCAGTGGGGAATGTACGAGTAGTGTATTCCAGCAGTGGGTAGTGTAATCCAGCAGTGAGTGGTGTATTCTAGTAGTGTATGATGTGCAAATGTAAATTTTTGAATAAAATAATAAAAATATTTTTTATATCTTTTTCTGCTTTTCTGGCAGTGAGCAGTGGGGAATGTACGAGTAGTGTATTCCAGCAGTGGGTAGTGTAATTCAGCAGTGAGTGGTGTATTCTTGTAGTGTATGATGTGCAAATGTAAATTTTTGAATAAAATAATAAAAATAGTTTTTATCTTTTTCCGTACTTGCTGCGTTTCTAGCAGTGAGCAGTGGGGAATGTACGAGTAGTGTTTCCCAGCAGTGGGTAGTGTAATCCAGCAGTGAGTGGTGTATTCTTGTAGTGTATGATGTGCAAATGTAAATTTTTGAATAAAATAATAAAAATAATAAAAATATTTTTTATCTTTTTCCGTACTTGCTGCGTTTCTAGCAGTGAGCAGTGGGGAATGTACGAGTAGTGTTTTCCAGCAGTGGGTAGTGTAATCCAGCAGTGAGTGGCGTATTCTAGTAGTGTATGATGTGCAAATGTAAATTTTTTAATAAAATAATAAAAATAATAAAAATATTTTTTATATCTTTTTCTGCTTTTCTGGCAGTGAGCAGTGGGGAATGTACGAGTAGTGTATTCCAGCAGTGGGTAGTGTAATCCAGCAGTGAGTGGTGTATTCTTGTAGTGTATGATGTGCAAATGTAAATTTTTGAATAAAATAATAAAAATAATAAAAATAGTTTTTATATCTTTTTCTGCTTTTCTGGCAGTGAGCAGTGGGGGAATGTACGAGTAGTGTATTCCAGCAGTGGGTAGTGTAATCCAGCAGTGAGTGGTGTATTCTAGTAGTGTATGATGTGCAAATGTAAATTTTTGAATAAAATAATAAAAATAATAAAAATATTTTTTATATCTTTTTCTGCTTTTCTGGTAGTGAGCAGTGGGGAATGTACGAGTAGTGTATTCCAGCAGTGGGTAGTGTAATCCAGCAGTGAGTGGTGTATTCTAGTAGTGTATGATGTGCAAAAGTATAACTATCTCAGTACCAGTGCAGACCTAAAGTATAACTATCTCAGTACCATTGCAGACCTAAAGTATAACTATCTCAGTACCATTGCAGACCTAAAGTATAACTATCTCAGTACCATTGCAGACCTAAAGTATAACTATCTCAGTACCATTGCATACCTAAAGTATAACGATCTCAGTACCATTGTGGCACCAGTGTATTCCAGCAGTGGGGAATCGTAAACCGACTGTAATTATCATAACTAGATGTTTATGGGGCTATGAGGGCTGCTGTAATCTCAATGTGTGTTGGGTTTTCATATCTCCGACTGTCGCTCACACAAGAACTCTATGTTTACCATTTCTACTACGGTTATGTGACGATAATACCTTGATACACGTGCAATGTCGCATTACACTATATTACTGTGATCGACATACCACAATACAATAAAGTATTGTGTACCCATATACCTCCAGCATCCGACTGTAGACATTAACATTACAAAGGTATGTACTAAAATACGTTTAGTTAAGACTATTAAGTTTAAAATATGTTTACATAACTAAATGTGTACATAACTGATCTAAAGGCAACTATTCCACTATTACCAGAACATTGCTGCATTAAATTAGTATCCAAGGTGGTTCTAGTGACTTACACTCATGAGTATCTAAAGTGCATACTCGTCTAAAGAGATACATACATAATAGTTAACTACTATTGACTCAATAGTTGAATATATTGCTGGGACAGGGTCTCAAGCCACACAAGGCCGCCGGTCCGGACAACATCTCTACAAGACTCCTGAATCTTGCGGCTGCTGAACCTACGCCAGGACTCACAAAGTGTTTCCAACTATCCGTTGACAAGGGCCAAATACCATCCGACTGGAAACTGCCTTCGTCTCTCCTATCTTTAAGAAGGGCAACAGATCTACACCCTCTAACTACCGTCCTATCTCCTTAACCTCAGTTACCTGCAAACTTCTAGAACATGTCATCTTCAGCCGCATCATGTCCCACTTCGACTCCTTCAACATCCTCAATGACTACCAGCATGGATTTCGATAAAAACGACCATGTGACACTCAACTTATACTCACCATCAATGATTTAGCTAAAGGCCTAAACAGTAACCAGCAGATTGACGACATCCTTCTGAACTTCAGTAAAGCCTTTGATAAAGTTAGCCACAGCCGTCTGCTACAGAAGCTCGACCACTACGGAGTTAGTGCAGTATCCACTCCTGGATAACAGATTTCCTACAATGTCGCACACAACAAGACAGTAGTTCTCGATGGTGCCAACTCCGACATCTCCCCCGTCACGTCTGGTGTCCCGCAGGGCAGCGTCCTTGTGCCCCTCCTCTTTCTTACGTACATCAACGACCTACCATCTAGAGTCAAGTCAACTGTGTCCGCCTCTTCGCCGACGACTTTCTGATGTACAAAAAAATTAGATGCCAGGAAGACACCAGGCAGCTACAAGATGACCGTGGCCACCTTCAAGAATGGGATGGGAGTGGCAAATGGCATTTAACTCTGACAAATGCGAAGTAATCCATGTAACTAACAAACGGAAACCAGTCATCTCTACTTACAACATCCACAACACACCATTAAAACCTACTGACGCAGCCATATACCTCCATCACACCCGATCTCTCCTGGAAATCGCACATTGACAATATCACTAAGAAACCAAATGCCACCATGTCCTTTATCCGCAGAAACATCGGTG
The DNA here is from genome assembly GCA_014843695.1 of Archivesica marissinica. Lineage (NCBI taxonomy): Eukaryota > Metazoa > Mollusca > Bivalvia > Venerida > Vesicomyidae > Archivesica > Archivesica marissinica. The sequence goes on along the minus strand of CM026397.1, from coordinate 12,794,804 downwards.
TTCAAGCCCACCTAATGCCAAAGCGACAGCTTACAAGACATATATCCGACCCATCGTATAGTACGCCTCAACTGTTTGGTCTCCCTACACCGAGACCCAAATCTACAAGCTGGAGATGATACAACGTAGAGCAACCAGATTCGTCAAACATGACTATCAGCGAACAAGCTCCGTCACTACCATGCTCAAAGACCTCCAGTGGAACACTCTACAGCACAGACGAAACGTAGCCAGGGCCACTATGCTATATAAAATCAAGCATGAGCTCATCGACATCAACCCTGAACCACCACTCCGACAATCTAGATATTCCAGGTATCACAATCAACAGTACACACATACATGTACCTCCTGTGCTAAGTCTACTTATCATCACAGCTTCTTTCCTGCCACCGTTACCATCTGGAACTGATTGCCTCAACATGCCGTGAACCAGTCCACCCCAGAGGGCTTCAAGACCACCATGGCTGGCATACATAACCTGTAAATGGCACACTCGTTTTTAACCTGTTTTTAAAAATTATACATAGACATACTTTTAAATGTACAAATCCACCTCAGCTGCGCATGCTTTTAATTTCTATCGCGAGTATACTCTAGCCAGAGTGATGCGATTACTAACAGAGTTGTTATATGCTGTTGTCTGAAATGGGTGTCATGTACGCTCAAAATGCAGGAGCGGAGTAATAGGAACACTTGCGATCGAGTCTGTATATGCTTAGACCGTGAAGGTCATGTGTGGTTTTCAGTCTGTATATGTTTAGACCGTGAAGGCCATGAGTGGTTCTCAGTATGTGTATGGTTAGACCATATGAGGTCATGAGTGGTTCTCAGTCTGTGTATAGTTGGACCATATGAGGTCATGAGTGGTTCTCAGTCTGTGTATAGTTAGACCATATGAGGTCATGAGTGGTTCTAAGTCTGTGTATAGTTAACCATACGAGGTCATGATTGGTATTGAGTCGTGGCATAGTTAGACCATATGAGGTCATGATTGATACTGAGTCGTTGTATATTTAGACCATGAAGACCACCATGTGTACCGACGTCATATGGAAAGATAGACGTGTGTGTATATATTATACAAGGATAAGGGTAACTCTTGTCCTGTTTGTGGTACAACAATAGTATGATACAAGTTTATAATACGGGCTGATTTGGGTCTCTAGTACATGTAGGCCACAATGCATATAGCTCCTAAGAAGCGCTGTGCGTTCGGCAAACACGCATAGCTCCCGAGAGCCCTATCGGTCGAAGGTACACATCAACTTTAAAATGTGTCTTTCAACCTGACGCATAGAGCTCCCCACTTCCGATAATTAAGATGTTGAGATGACTTGTACGTGCACTTGTAGATACAAATGCACGTACGCGTTGTAGGAATTAACACCTAACACCTATTCACACCTACATGCCCTCGCATGGCGTTAGTATCACGACCGAGAAAAGTGAATAAAACGTGGTGGTAACGCCGAGTACTTGATACGGACGCAAACGAACTTCCTTGAACGCCAAGCCGCCACGTTTGTCTTGGACTATTCAAACCAAACGTCGCGCTTCCGCGTTCTGACCAGAACGGGATAAGAACTAGTTCTGAACTCCGCACGAACTTTACTGGAAATACCTTCACGTAGTAACAACTGCAAGCACGTGAATGCATGAAGATTGCTCGTCTCCCATTACTGCGTCTGCCTCCGAGTTGTCTGTACGACAAGGCCGTTCGAGTACATGGCTGGAACATGGGTTCTGCACGTCATCTCGATGGGGTGAACATTTGAACTAATGTTCGTGAAAATCCTTCAAGAGGTTTAGGAGATATGGAACGGGCACGATGGGATGGGCGGACGGAATGACGGATGGACATCGACCAATCCTATTGTCCCCATTACCGGGTCTTCGACCAGTAGGGGCCTAACAAGCCTTTAATAAAGTGAAAATGGGACATAATTCAGTAAGTACAAAACAGAGAGTTATGGTTCTTGCGCTCAGCACTCCGCCTCATTGCCCTCTCTCACTGCTTCACGTTTCTTTTTATTACCTTCAATACTTTTCGAGTTATGCTCCGGACAAGCACATACTAAGGTAGGTGAAAAGGGGAGATAATTCAGTAGGTACATCACAGTGATTTATTGTTCTCGCGCTCTATACACCGCCTCATTTTCCTCTATCACCGTTTCAAGTTTCATTAGATTTCATTCAATACTTTACGAGTTATGCTACAGCAAGCATTTAATAAAGTGAAAAGGGAGATAATTCATCAATGACAACACAGAGAGTTATGGTTCTTGCGCTATGCTCTCCATCTCATTGCCATCCATCACAGATTCAAGTTTCATTTGATTTCCTTCTATGCTTTTCGAGTTATGCTCCGGACAAGAAGTACCCGGACGAACGAACGGACGGACGAACAAACGGACGGACGGACGGACAGACAGACAAAGTGGCAACTATATGCTCTCCCTTTGGGGAGCATAAAAATAGTCAGTAGTTTAATATGTTTTAGTAGTTGACAACAGAGGAGCTCAATGCGGGACGATAGGGCATATTGACGCATTGAAGCTCTATCGGACAGGAGCTCTTATGTTTAATCATATTTTATTGCATTGATCAAGATATAATATACAAAACATAGGTATAACAATATAGCCTGATAATACAAATGGTTTGGGCCACAAGTTTTAACAACATTAGAAAACGGCCCGCACCAGAAACAGGAGCTCTTATGCGGTTCATTAACGACGCATAGAGCTCTATACGGCGTAACACTGCTGGAATACACTACTCGTACATTCCCCACTGCTCACTGCCAGAAAGGCAAGTACGGCAAAAGATAGAATTTTTTTTTCCCCCGAAAATTTTCATTTGCACATCATACACTACTAGAATACACCATTCACTGCTGGATTACACTACCCACTGCTGGAATACACTACTCGTACATTCCCCACTGCTCACTGCCAGAAAAGCAGAAAAAGATAAAAAATATTTTTATTATTTTTATTATTTTATTCAAAAATTTACATTTGCACATCATACACTACTAGAATACACAACTCACTGCTGGATTACACTACCCACTGCTGGAATACACTACTCGTACATTCCCCACTGCTCACTGCCAGAAAAGCAGAAAAAGATATAACAAATATTTTTATTATTTTTATTATTTTATTCAAAAATTTAAATTTGCACATCATACACTACTACAATACGCCACTCACTGCTGGATTACACTACCCACTGCTGGAATACACTACTCGTACATTCCCCACTGCTCACTGCTAGAAACGCAGCAAGTACGGAAAAAGATAAAAAATAGTTTTATTATTTTTATTATTTTATTCAAAAATTTACATTTGCACATCATACACTACTAGAATACACCACTCACTGCTGGATTACACTACCCACTGCTGGATTACACTACTCACTGCTCACTGCTAGCAGTACAGCAGTACACTGCTCACTGCCAGCAGTACACTGGCAGTAAAAAAATAAAAAAACATTTTTTATTATTTTTATTTATTTATTTTTCGAAATTTGGCATATACACATCATTCACTACTAGAATACATAACTCACTGCTGGATTACACTACTCACTGCTCACTGCTAGCAGTACAGCAGTACACTGCTCACTGCCAGCAGTACAGCAGTACACTGCTCACTGCCAGCAGTACAGCAGTACACTGGCAGTACACTGCTCACTGCTAACTTCACCCACATCGTATTTTCTAATTGTTAAAATGCATAAAAGACAGCATTATCGAGAAATGTAAAGAATAATATAAATTTAAAATTAGTGCATTGATTTTATTTTTACATTATTATAATTTTATAAATACCTCTGGAAATACATATTACTGTTATATCACGCACTGGAATGGTTCTCTGTCTGTATCAAGCTGTCGGTGCTGTACACTGTGCACGTACAAGAACAAGAGGATACTCTGGAATGGGTCTCTGTCTGTATCTCGCTGTCGGTGCTGTACACTGTGCACGTACAAGAACAAGAGGATACTCTGGAATGGGTCTCTGTCTGTATCTCGCTGTCGGTGCTGTACACTGTGCACGTACAAGAACAAGAGGATACTCTGGAATGGGTCTCTGTCTGTATCTCGCTGTCGGTGCTGTACACTGTGCACGTAAAAGAACAAGAGGATACTCTGGAATGGGTCTCTGTCTGTATCTCGCTGTCGGTGCTGTACACTGTGCACGTAAAAGAACAAGAGGATACTCTGGAATGGGTCTCTGGCTGTATCTCGCTGTCGGTGCTGTTCACTGTGCACGTAAAAGAACAAGAGGATACTCTGGAATGGGTCTCTGTCTGTATCTCGCTGTCGGTGCTGTACACTGTGCACGTAAAAGAACAAGAGGATACTCTGGAATGGGTCTCTGGCTGTATCTCGCTGTTTGTGCTGTTCACTGTGCACGTAAAAGAACAAGAGGATACTCTGGAATGGGTCTCTGTCTGTATCTCGCTGTCGGTGCTGTTCACTGTGCACGTAAAAGAACAAGAGGATACTCTGGAATGGGTCTCTGTCTGTATCTCGCTGTCGGTGCTGTTCACTGTGCACGTAAAAGAACAAGAGGATACTCTGGAATGGGTCTCTGTCTGTATCTCGCTGTCGGTGCTGTTCACTGTGCACGTAAAAGAACAAGAGGATACTCTGGAATGGGTCTCTGTCTGTATCTCGCTGTCGGTGCTGTTCACTGTGCACGTAAAAGAACAAGAGGATACTCTGGAATGGGTCTCTGTCTGTATCTCGCTGTCGGTGCTGTTCACTGTGCACGTAAAAGAACAAGAGGATACTCTGGAATGGGTCTCTGTCTGTATCTCGCTGTCGGTGCTGTTCACTGTGCACGTAAAAGAACAAGAGGATACTCTGGAATGGGTCTCTGTCTGTATCTCGCTGTCGGTGCTGTACACTGTGCACGTAAAAGAACAAGAGGATACTCTGGAATGGGTCTCTGTCTGTATCTCGCTGTCGGTGCTGTTCACTGTGCACGTAAAAGAACAAGAGGATACTCTGGAATGGGTCTCTGTCTGTATCTCGCTGTCGGTGCTGTTCACTGTGCACGTAAAAGAACAAGAGGATACTCTGGAATGGGTCTCTGTCTGTATCATTGCACTATCCTCCAAAAATCTAAAATGACTAATCTCTTCAGGAGGCGTCGCTAATATGGGCAACCGGTAGCGACGAAAAATAAACGTAAAACACACATCTCAATGAATTCCACACGCCAGCAGAATATATTCCACACATGAAATAAGTCGAAACCCCCAGTAGGATTCGAACCAGCAGCGATTAGGGCCAAATTATTTGAAGTCAACGGCGTTAATCACTCGACCCCTATATAACATTTAGTTGTCTCTAAGATAGCAGAGCAGGTATGCGAGCGCTGAATAGCTGGGAGAGATGGAGAATTAGATATAACATTGTTGAATTACGAACATGGGATGTATTTAATTTGAGTATTAAAAATGTAGATGTTGAAACTGAGCTGTGTTCGGCACTATTCCCACGTCATCGCCTAATTTCCAAACCGGGCATTGTACGTTGGTACGTTTCTTAAAGTAATGTGTATTAATCATACATTACATTCATAATTTTCTAATTGAGATTATGAACTTGTCATAACGTATTGCTTTATTTGCAGCGCAATAATTACCGTTTAATAAACAGTGTTAAATTATGGCAAATGCTTTATCACAAAACATGCATCAGAAATTGCAGAAATGCATATGATAAATATGCTAATGAAACTTTAAACTTAACTAATGTTCGACTCGATAGTATACGGAAGTTAAAACATCACTGTCTTTTAAATAGTAGTATGTAATGTGTTCATCCTGGAATGGGTCTCTGTCTGTATCTCGTGTCGGTGCTGTACACTGTGCACGTAAAAGAACAAGAGGATACTCTGGAATGGGTCTCTGTCTGTATCTCGCTGTCGGTGCTGTTCACTGTGCACGTACAAGAACAAGAGGATACTCTGGAATGGGTCTCTGTCTGTATCTCGCTGTTGGTGCTGTTCACTGTGCACGTAAAAGAACAAGAGGATACTCTGGAATGGGTCTATGTCTGTATCTCGCTGTCGGTGCTGTACACTGTGCACGTAAAAGAACACGAGGATACTCTGGAATGGGTCTCTCTCTGTATCTCGCTGTCGGTGCTGTTCACTGTGCACGTAAAAGAACAAGAGGATACTCTGGAATGGGTCTCTGTCTGTATCATTGCACTATCCTCCAAAAATCTAAAATGACTAATCTCTTCAGGAGGCGTCGCTAATATGGGCAACCGGTAGCGACGAAAAATAAACGTAAAACACACATCGCAATGAATTCCACACGCCAGCAGAATATATTCCACACATGAAATAAGTCGAAACCCCCAGTAGGATTCGAACCAGCAGCGATTAGGGCCAAATTATTTGAAGTCAACGGCGTTAATCACTCGACCCCTATATAACATTTAGTTGTCTCTAAGATAGCAGAGCAGGTATGCGAGCGCTGAATAGCTGGGAGAGATGGAGAATTAGATATAACATTGTTGAATTACGAACATGGGATGTATTTAATTTGAGTATTAAAAATGTAGATGTTGAAACTGAGCTGTGTTCGGCACTATTCCCACGTCATCGCCTAATTTCCAAACCGGGCATTGTACGTTGGTACGTTTCTTAAAGTAATGTGTATTAATCATACATTACATTCATAATTTTCTAATTGAGATTATGAACTTGTCATAACGTATTGCTTTATTTGCAGCGCAATAATTACCGTTTAATAAACAGTGTTAAATTATGGCAAATGCTTTATCACAAAACATGCATCAGAAATTGCAGAAATGCATATGATAAATATGCTAATGAAACTTTAAACTTAACTAATGTTCGACTCGATAGTATACGGAAGTTAAAACATCACTGTCTTTTAAATAGTAGTATGTAATGTGTTCATCCTCTGCTATGTACAAGTGTGAATAAATGTTCTGTTCTGTTCGTTTCTGTTCTGATTATATCGGAATATGAGGAACAGAAATACAAACGAAGTAAATATTCATGTTGCTGTGCACCATCTCAAAGCAGCCAAGCATCCCACAATGTTATGCACCTGATGAAGATTTAATGAACAATACGAAATTAATCAATTCAAATGTGTGTGTTTTACGTTTATTTATCGTCGCTATCGGTTACCCATATGAGCGACGCCTCCTGAAGAGATTAGTCATTTTATATTTTGGAGGATAGTGCAATGGTACAGAAAGAGACCCATTACAGAGTCTCCTCTGGTTCTTTTACGTCCACGGTGTAAAGCACCAACACGAGACCTCGGTTTAATGCCCCATCTGAAAGACTGTTAATTTTATTAGGGTCAGACGGGGGATCGAACCTGTGATCCCTGGATTACCAGTCCAGTCTGTCAACCACTGAACTACAGATCCGTCTGTATCAATTCAACAGTATGTTTGAAAAATAATATACAAATATTGCTGAGAATTACAATGTAATGGCTATCAATTTACATAAGTCTGGTAAAGGTGGAAGATCGAATACGCTTTTGAATAAGTGTTTCGTAAATGGTAAACATTTCATTGAGACTTCGTTCGTCACATTGATGAGATGTTTAAAATAAATATTAAGCAGAAACATTTTCCTGAAAGCTGGTCAGAGTGGTTTGACATTTTGTTGCAATATCAAGTGTAGCCTATTTACCATTAACGATTTTAGTAACAATAAGTGGGGATATATTATTTAGTAAATTGGCAGTATTATTCACACGTATATTGAACAATATCGAACTGGGCTGCGAAATATGAAGACGTGGAAGTCGTGAAAACGCAGTGGATGCGCGTTCGCTTCAGGTGCGAAAGGTCCGGAGTTCGTGTCCCGCTGGAGCCGTTACGATTGTGCCCTTAGGCAAGGCATTTAAATTCCACGTTGCCTCTTCTCTCCCCCTCGTGGCGATGGATTCCATCAGGAATGAGGTCTCGATAGTGATTAATATAAGTTATAAGAACTTGTTTCGCAATCGAGCTAAAATAAATGTGTATAAACTAAATATGAAGAATGTGTCGGTTTTAGAACAAAACATGTTTGCTTAATCAGGGTAAACAATTATTGCGTGCATGTGTTGACCTTTCACAGGCATGTGACTGTGTAGTACGTGATAATCAATAGTGTGCATGTGTTGACCTTTCACAGGCATGTGACTGTGTAGTACGTGATAATCAATAGATTACCATTATTAAGGTGGGTATCAAAGCTGATCAACCACGTTCATGTTTTCCACAATTTGAAGTAATTTTTCTGTAGAAATCGTGAATCAGTGAATTCATGAAGTTGAAATTGTGATTTCATTAGGTTGAAATCGTGAATTGATGAGGTTGAAATCGTGAATTGATGAGGTTGAAATCGTGAATTGATGAAGTTGAAATCGTGAATGACTTTAAACTTTATTTATTTTACAACGATTGCGAAGCAACTTTTAACAACTTATATTAATCACTCTCATTAGCGCGGATGAAAGCGTAAATGTGGTTATTCGTGTGGGAGGAGTACCCGGAGAAAACCCACCTGTCCGATCTGGTGACCACCGTACCATCTCAAATACTTCCCGGTCCAAGGATCAAACCCTGGTTGCATAGGTGAGATGCGAGCGCGCTAACCACTGCGATAATCGTGAATTGATGAGGTTGACATCGTGAATGCATGAGGTTGAAATCGTGAATGCGTCTACTAGAAATAATAAAATAGCGAATGTCACTACCGGTCTCTCGTGTGTATAATTCTACACGTGAAAATAACAGTATGAGCATTTCAGATTTCATTACATTCACCAGCCTACGATTGTAATTAGAACACCTCCTCCTATTCAAGAAGTGTTAGCAAGCACGACTGTCGTCCCCATGTTGGTTAGTATGAGTTACTACAAATGTTACATACCGATAATTGCCTGACACGTGTTTCCCAAGAGTGAGTTAGTTACTGGCAGCTGACATAAAGATGGCGTTCAGTGCATGCACAGTAATCATGTTTCATTTTCTTGCATGCTCGATAAGCCAATGAAGACATTTTAGTCACTCCAAAATCAGTGTTACATATATACGTCGTCGTTAATTACAGGAACAATGTAATATAAATTGACGGAAATATGTATGGGCGATTACAATTAGTTAATTTCAGTTCATGTTCATCGGCTGTCCGATTAGCGCAGTGGTTAGCGCACTCGCTTCTCACCAATGCAACCCGGATTCGATCATCGGACCGGGAAGTATGTGAGTTGGTACGGTGGTCGCCAGATCGGACAGGTGGTTTTCTCCGGGTACCCCGGTTTCCTCCCACACGAATGACCACATATACGCTTTCATCCGCGCCAGCGAGAGTGATTAATATAATGTGCTAAAACGTGCTTCGCAATCGTTATAAAATAAATAAAGTTTTAACTTTAAGCTTTTAATTTCAGTTAAACATTTGTATATCATAGGAAGGAACATTCTGCCAAAGAAATTCAATTTAAAATTGAATTATTTCTCTATATCTAACATTGTGTTTATTTGTCATACAGATAAAACGATTGTATCTACAAAGCAATACAGATATGCTTGCATGTACGTTATCGGGGCCTCCGTGGCAGAGTGGTTTAAGTCGTTGGCTTCAAATCACTTACCCTTCATCACTGCATGCTCGAATCCCATTGAGAGAGAGAAATTCTTTCATCTGAGAAAGCTCTCCAGCTGGCTTGCGAACAGTCGATGGTTCTACCCGGGTACCCGTCCGTGCCTGACATGCTGCTCGGGGGTGGGGTACACGCGGTATTTCCCCATCGATACTAGCTGGAGAGTCGCCATATTACCTAAGCTGCTGGAGTGACAATAAACACCAAAACTAATCAAAAACATGTACAATATTATCTATATTATTTAGTACAATATTATCTATATTATTTAGTACAATATTATCTATATTATTTAGTACAGTATTATCTATATTATTTAGTACAGTATTATCTATATTATTTAGTACAATATTATCTATATTATTTAGTACAGTATTATCTATATTATTTAGTACAATATTATCTATATTATTTAGTACAATATTATCTATATTATTTAGTACAATATTATCTATATTATTTAGTACAGTATTATCTATATTATTTAGTACAGTATTATCTATATTATTTAGTACAGTATTATCTATATTATTTAGTAGTTAATTCTATTTATTTATATTTGTGTTTAGCATGGTTAATCATCTTGTAAATATGTGTAAATAAATGAATACATTTATCAAAAGTGACGTCATTTCCTGTTTAACATATTTGCATGAATTTATAACAAGTGACGTCATTTCCTGTTTAGCATATTTGCATGAATTTATAAAAAGTGACGTCATTTCCTGTTTAACATATTTGCACCCGAATACTATTTCTGTGAACCAGACATAATGGCAAATAGCAGTCAGTTATCTTTCTTGGCAGCCGCTAGGGGCGCCACTGTACCCGGTCCTGGAATTCTCGCAGAATAAACATCATTAACATGGCATCGAAGTTCGGTCTTATGACAATACCACAGTTAAAATCGGAATTAAAGAAGAGAAATGCAAAGCAGACAGAAAGGAAAATGGATTTGGTTGAAAGGTATTAATTTTGCTTCAGATTTTAGCGTAATAAGCAATAAAGACCGAGAAATGCGGCGATCCTGTGAACCGTAAACACGGGTCAGGTCCGACAGTGCTAAGTTAATGCAATGGTCGATAAAACGATGATATGTAAAAAAAATCCTTGTAGTTGACGTTAAAAATGGTCAAGAATATGTATTCCACCTGAATTGCAACACCTAACAGAATTAAAATTGTATAACCGGGAAAAATAAACAACTTTACGGCTAGCATACGCTATTATATACGATAACTGTGTCCATAAATAAATAAATGTCGAAATGGCCGTGTGGTTAGAGCGTTGATTTGTGACACGGGAGACCCGGGTTCGAATTATATCCTAATTATGTTTTTTTGTTTTGTCTTTTTCAGAACAATCTAATTGATTATGACTGATTCCGAAATCAGTATTTCGCCCGTACTAACGCCTCTACGACGGTGTAATGACAATGAAGCAGGACTCTAGTTCTGCTCAATGCTACTCTTTTTCATTCTCAAGCTTTTCTTAAAAACTCAACAAGCGCTTAAACATACCATCGATGGTCTGTTGAACGTAATCATCAGCTCTGAAATGGACTGCAGTCGTCGAAGCGTAAAATCTTTATCTCAACCAGCCGATCAGAATATAGTATCAACCACGCATAAAGAACGCCTTCATCACTTGCTCCGCCCAGGGTTAGGGTCAAAACGCGTGGTTGATGTCATTATTCAGTTGGGTGGTTGAGAAAAAAGGCTTACATCTTCGAAGGCTGCCAATCTTTGAAAGATTCGTCTATCCTTCTAATCGCGTTCACCCACTTGGAACGCCTATCATAATCTTTCGGAAACTCATGTCCTCCTCTTAAATGACACTGGGGTACACAGCAGCAGGTTGAAGGCATAATTATCTATTATTTTGTGTTATTATGTATGAGCGTGTTTACATGGTTTTCTAAGGAAAGTACGATAAAATCCGAATCACTCCAAATGTATCGGGACCGGGTCAGGTGGCGCCATCTAGTTAAGAACGACAACTGACTGCTATTTGCCATTATTTGATTAGTTCATGACACAGATGAAGCTCTGACAGGCCACCTACAGTTGATGCTTCCCATATGAACGGAATACACGTGTCCTGTGAATATATATTGCCTCCATATATTCCTCTCTGATGCACATGAATTCGTGCGATGTGTGTCTCGCTGTTGGAAATCAGCTTAATGGACAAGAAAATGTATACTATGCGGACAGTTAATGGTATAATGTTAACCGTACTATAAAGCTAGGTGGTATACCCTTGCTTTTTATACCAAGGTTAACATCATAAACTATTCCTATTCGAGAGTATACCCGTGCATTTGATACCAAGGTTAACATCATAAACTATTCCAATCCGAGAGTATACCCGTGCATTTGATACCAAGGTTAACATCATAAACTATTCCTATTCGAGAGTATACCCGTGCATTTGATACCAAGGTTAACATCATAAACTATTCCAATCCGAGAGTATACCCGTGCATTTGATACCAAGGTTAACATCATAAACTATTCCTATTCGAGAGTATACCCTTGCATTTGATACCAAGGTTAACATCATAAACTATTCCTATTCGAGACTATACCCTTGTATTTGATACCAAGGTTAACATCATAAACTATTCCTATTCGAGAGTATACCCTTGTATTGGATACCAAGGTTAACATCATAAACGATTCCTATTCGAGAGTATACCCTTGTATTTGATACCAAGGTTAACATCATAAACTATTCCTATTCGAGAGTATACCCTTGTATTTGATACCAAGGTTAACATCATAAACTATTCCTATTCGAGAGTATACCCTTGTATTTGATACCAAGGTTAACATCATAAACTATTCCTATTCGAGAGTATACCACTGTATTTGATGCCAAGGTTAACATCTTTAACTATTAAGTTACGAGCTTACTTGTCCACTTTAGTTTTAAACATATTTTAATTCCCAATATGATTCAGTTTGAACAGTGCATATATTACACCTATCAAAATACAGAAAAAATGATTAAAATGAAAGACCAGTTGTTGGATGTCCTCCAACGTGAGGCATGTACTATTTGTTTAATAATTGTATATATAAAACAAAACAAATAGTTCTGCTCTGACGAAAAGTTTACATTTTGTATTTGGGTTTAAAGTGCACCAAGGCAGTTGACACATTTGTGTGTGTGTTTTTTTGTTTTGTCTAAGCGCCCACCATCGGCTTTGGTCATATAGAGACTCTCCAGTTATTATTGTTTGAGGAAGGTCCCGGGCCCTCCGAGCATTAATTCACGGAGTGACTGGCACCACAGTAGAAACACTGAGCTTCCGCACACCAGCTGGATAACTGCCGCACACAAAATAATTCGGACCAGATTCGAAACTACAGCGGGGAGTGGCAAGTTATTTGAAGTAAACTGATGACCTTAACCACTCGGCCACGGAGGCCACCGCACAGTAGTATGTATACATGCACAATTATGTTGACACACATGGTGTTCTATTAACTGTGGCGCTGCTCTGTGACACTCTACTAGCAGAACGTGTTATGAAATGGAAGTAGAAACAAGAGCGGATGTCATTCTTCGTTAGCTCACCCAATTAGGAAATAATACGTTTTACTTTAACTTATTATAATTGTGAAGGATATTTAATTAATGCGTGGTTAATTCCTACGCATCAGAACTCCAAACAGTGGTTTATTCGCCCATAAACAACGACAAGACAAATATTATTTACATTCTAACATGACACAATATAATGCTATAAACGAATAACTGCGAGCGTTATTTTCTAACCTTGTCTGTTATTTAGCTGATGGCCTCCCTGTAAAATGCATCCTGTATTCCAGTGGCACTGGAAATCATCCTCCGGCTAACTTGTCTCCTTGTCTGTTATTTGGCTGATGGCCGCTTTAACAAAATACCTACCTGTAAAATGCATTCTCTATTCCTGTGGTACTAGAAATCACCCATCTGCTAGCATCGCTATATTTCCTGTATGGCTGGTTATTAACACTACAAATCCTGCTCAATCTCTGTATTCAATTCCGTGAATGAAAAATTGTTAAATGTCATGGGTATTTACGTCCATAAATAGGTTTCTTTACAGGGGGGTGTACAATTCAACAGCCGTAGCCGAGGTTTATTGCAGAATTAACAACGGTAGATTTGTTATTTGTTTATAGGAACAACACATCAAGTCATATTAGAATGAAATATACTTTCAAATTTGATCAACTAGCCCATGGGATGGAATTATACGTGTAGAAATATATTTCTAGTTTACAAAATACAGAGCCCGTGGAAATATACAGCTTATTTCAACGAAGAAACTATTCAGAGATAGACACACAGCGCGTGCGTCACCTCGCGTATTTAAAATGTCGCCGTAGGATTTATGTGTATATCATACAGTGAACACATTTAACTACACACCACACATTTATTAAAGCGACATTACATTGCAGAAAGCAAATACAATGCATTTTTTCACGTATAAATGCATTGCTACTACAAATTCTTTCGAATACTAACATTGAATCAATAAACAGTGTGTTTGTGGTCTACAAACTTTCAAAATTGAAAGTAGGATTTCATATAACGATAAATCTATACCATATATCGTGTTATTCACGATATACACGCGTTGTATTACGCATGGATGTCGACCCTATTTACATTATTTTGTTATGTAAACATACAGCGTATACGACGTTTATTTATTAGTTGAAATACTCAGTTTTTGAGACAAATATTTCGAATAAAAATTATACCAAATAATAGAAAATGAAATTCTGCAGAAATCTGCATTTTCACCGATGTAGTGTCGCTTTAAGTGCATCATGTCTCGTTCTAAAATGTGTGTTTTTCATTAAATATACGATACGCATGAAACAAAAGATATTGATTATGATCGAAATTGCTACATAATAAATAAATGAACATATATACATATATACATAACCAAATTAAAATGATAATGCACTTACATGTGACTGTCCGATTAGCGCCGTGATTAGCGCGCTCGCCTCTCACCAATGCAACTCGGGTTCGATACTCGGACCGGGAAGTATGTGAGATGGTACGGTGGTCGCAAATCGGACAGGTAGGTTTTCTCCGGGTACGGTTTCCTCCCACACGAATGTCAACATATACGCTTTCATCCGCGCCAACGAGAGTGATTGATATAAGTTATTAGAACTTGCTTCGCAATCGTTGTAAAATAAATAAAGTTTAAACTTAAACTTACATGTATATACAAATAATAGTTTTACCCTATGATTAACATGAAGGCCAAGAGAGTTGGACGACATATGCATGGTAAAGCTGTTGTCCTATGCCGCTTTATAGTATTGCAGTCAATGTTGATATCCACACCACGGACATGCCATTGTCATTTAGCTCAAACGTATCCGTTCCTTTTGCATATCATGATTAACAAATAATCCATTACTATATTCCGAATATTTAATAACATCACTTCCGGTTTAACCAAAAGAGGACTGACGAACAGCTGATTGAACAATGACTTGCGGAAGGTCGGTGGATCTACCAGCGCCTGAAATACTGATCGAAGGAGCAGCCACGGTCTTCCACTACCAATAATAGCTGCAAAGTCGGCATATGACCTAAGCTGTTGGTGCGACGTTAAACCCCATACACAAACACACGAAACTGAACCTAACTGTGCTGTTGCAACTATTCAAATATATTATGTATAATTCTTGAGAAAATATTGTTTAAACTAACCTTGGAAACACGCACGCACGCACGCACGCACGCACGCACAAACACACACACAAACACACACACACACAAACACACACACACAAACAAACACACACACAAACACACACAAACACGCATCGACATGTTTTGAACGACACAATATTTCAGTACGCCAACTGGGTAAGGTATTGATTAAAGTGGCGTTTATTGTTTTGCCTACGCAACTTTGTAGAACAGTATAGCAAATTACTCGGAGCCCGTATTGCAATCTCATTAGATAGATTTTATACACCGATTTATGGAGATGGAATCAATTCCTATTTTCGTAATTTTGCTGAAAAGGCTGACGATCTTAATGCTTTAGATTAGTTTAACAATAGGGAAAGCTTGCGAAAAGTAATACAGTTGGCCACACAGAACAAGATGGTTCATGATATGTATGGTTCATGTAGTGTTTTCAAATAGTCGTTTATATTTACTAATGTGTTTATCATGATCCATCTTTCCAGTTAATCAAAACTATTGCGTAGCAGTTTATTACTTGGTTTGAGCATAACACAGACAGTTCACGTTTTGATAAAATATTAGGTTCAATCAATTTGCGTCTAAAAGCAAGCCTAAAATGACAGCTTATTAGTGTGTGTCTGTTTTACGTTTATTTATCGTCGCTACCGGTTGCCCATATGAGCGACGCCTCCTGAAGAGATTAGTCATTTTAGATTTTTGGAGGAGAGTGCAATGATACAGAAAGAGACCCATTCCAGAGTCTCCTCTGGTTCTTTTACGTGCACGATGTAAAGCACCCACAGTAGACCTCGGTTTAACGTCCCATCTGAAAGACTGTTAATTTTATTAGGGTCAGACGGGGAATCGAACCTGCGATCCCTGGATTACCAGTCCAGCGTGTTACCACTGGACTACAGATCCGTCTGTAAGCTTATTAGTACAAGCATTCCGTTACATATACCATAAGCTATGCAGTCAAACGTGTCTTAAATAGCCAGCCAATGGAATCATAGAAAGTGCACAGGTGGCTGCTTAATAGAGTTCAAATATGTCATAAAATTACATATATTGGGAATCTATAAATTGGCTACTTAATAGAGGTCAAATGTATGATAAAATAACATATTGGAAAACTGGAAACTGGCTGCTTAATACAGGTTGGCTGTTTAATACAGGTTGGTTGCTTAATCAAGGTTGGCTGTTTAATAGGGTGACCACTAACACAGGTCTAACTGTATAGCTTTTAGTACAAGCATTCCGTTACATATACCATAACAATTGTGCAAAAAATGGGAAAAGCATGAAAATTGGCATGAATACTCCTTGGACATATACAATATTCAAACAAAAGAGAACTACTCAATATCTTACAAAATGGCCGCCGTGTGGGCCATTTTATAAATGGCCGCCATTTTCATATTTTACGTCTTATTTGTTACATTATATCTTCTTTTATGAGAAATGTGTTGATTTTATTCTGCTTCTTATAGTCTTAAAGTGTCATAGCAAAGTCAGGATGGACATATCTAGTGAATAAAGCAGCTGTATTTGCCAAATATGTGTAATTTACGTTACTATAGCTTGTGGTAACATACAAAAGTAGTAAATATCTAAATCAACATACATTCTGATCATAACGACCAACATTGTTTCAGGTGCGAAAGGTCCGGAGTTCGAGATCCAATGGAGCCGTTACGAGTGTGCCCTTAGGCAAGGCATTTAAATTCCACGTTGCCTCTTCTCTCTCCCTCGTGGCGATGGATTCCATCAGGAATGAGGTCTCGAGAGTGATTTATATAAGTTAAAATAACTTATTTCGCAATCGAGCTAAACTAAATGTGTATAAAACATTGTTTCATGCTAAAAATTAAAACCATGTAATCTAATGTATTTATCTATTGTGCATGCCAGGACCGGCACACATACATGATTGATAGCATTAATTCAATGAATTGATCTGATTGCAATTCTCCACTTAGCTTGGACCCCCGGGCTGTGCTAAATCAATAGGTTGCAATTCCTACTCCGTCTACATTGTGCGTTTTACGTTTATTTATCGTCGCTACCGGTTACCCATATGAGCGACGCCTCCTGAAGAGATTAGTCATTTTAGATTTTGGAGGACGGTGCAATGATACAGAAAGAGACCCAGGTTCGATCCCCCGTCTGACCCTAATAACATTAACAGTCTTTCAGATGGGACGTTAAACCGAGGTTTCGTGTCGGTGTTTTACATCATGCACTTAAAAGAACCAGAGGAGACTCTGGAATGGGTCTCTGTCTGTATCATTGTACTATCCTCCAAAATCTAAAATAACTAATAACTAATCTCTCCAGGAGGCGTCGCTCATATGGGCAACCGGTAGCGACGATAAATAAACGTAAACACACACACAACATCGCATTGCTACAACAAATTCTGCTCAATACATTCGAGCACTACTAACATTGAATCAATAAACAGTGTTCTACAAACTTCAAACGTGAAAGTAGGATTTCATATAACGGTCATACACGCTCCTGTATTGACGTTTCTTTGTCATTGTAGTCAATACTAAACGCGCGATACTTTCGCTTAGCGATAATTTAACTAAGATTAGTCTACAAATAAATATGCATAGGCACACTTGTGAGATATAACGGTAAATCTGTAACATAAATCATGTTATTACTGGTTACACGCATTAAATAACTTGGCAACATTAAACTGAGACTCATTAATCTCCGCCAAAGCCTTCGTAAGTTTCCGTGAACTACGACCAGGACATGCGTTAGGTTTTTACCGTTAATATTTGAATCAAGTCAGTAAGTGTACCATAATCTAAAGCTCATATTTTACTTCGGAAATCCGATTATTAACGAAGTAAGTTCACGGAATATGCAAATGTCTCAGTTTAATATTGCCAAACAATATTAAATATTACGACCTTGTTTACTTTATTTTGTTATGTCAACAAACCGCGTATACGACGTTTGTTTATTTGATGAAATACTCAGTTTTTGATGCAAATATTTGGAAAAATATTATACCATATAGTAGGAAATTACATTTTGCAGACATTTGCGTTTTCACCGATATAGTGTATCTTTAAGTCCTGCTTACTTTAATGTGTTGACGTGTTCGGTGTAGACAGACAGATAGGCTATCGATTCAATATTCAAACATGAAAAGGTAGAACGCAAGTAATTACGTATCTTCGTGTTATTGCAGTATGGTTTTCCTGCGTGATTTGCACTATGTTGTCACTTCAATTCATTAAAAATTGGTATAGGATAGATCAAAGTAGATAAAGGAATTAGTTTCGTCTAATCTATATGCATAGACTGTAAGCAGAGCCGCAAATGCATAATGCAATGAAATGTTCTGTCAATAGTGCTGCTATTATGTATACATAGAAATTGTTCAATGACTCTTTTAGTTTATACACATTTACTTTAGCTCGATTGCGAAACAAGTTCTTACAATGTTAATATTAGCTCAGTGGTTAGCGCTCTCGCTTCTCATTAATGCAACCCGAGTTCGATCCTCTGACCGATATAGTAGAGAGAAGGTAGGATGGTCTCCAGATAGAAGTGGTGGGTGTTCTCCGGGTACTCCTGTTTCCTCCCACAGGAATGACCACATATGCGCTTTCATCCACGCCAACGAGAGTGATTAATTTATAAGTTGTTAAAACTTGTTTCGCAATTGTTGTCAAATAAGTTTAGACTGATATTAATCACTCGAGAGACCTTATTCTTGATGGAATCAAGGGGGAGAGAAAAGAGGCAATGTGGAATGTAAATGCCTTGCCTATGGGCAAAATCGTAACGGCTCCAGCAGGGCG
Source organism: Archivesica marissinica (assembly GCA_014843695.1). Classification (NCBI taxonomy): domain Eukaryota; kingdom Metazoa; phylum Mollusca; class Bivalvia; order Venerida; family Vesicomyidae; genus Archivesica; species Archivesica marissinica. Next base: position 12,775,572 of record CM026397.1, on the reverse strand, counting down.
CGAACTCCGGGTATATCGCACCAGAAACGAACGCGCTACCACGGCGCTATCTCGACTTCCTTCTTCGAGAATACTTTGATTGCTCTGTTGACTCGCTTATATTAACATACTGTCATGCGCAGTGTCAGTGGCGTTACTCTACAATTCTAGAATACTTTGATTACTCTGTTGACTCGCTTATACTAACATACTGTCATGCGCAGTGTCAGTGGCGTTACTCTACAATTCTAGAATACTTTGACTACTCTGTTGACTCGCTTATACTAACATACTGTCATGCGCAGTGTCAGTGGCGTTACTCTACAATTCTAGAATAGTTTGATTACTCTGTTGACTCGCTTATATTAACATACTGTCGTGCGCAGTGTCATTGGCGTTAATCTACAATTCTAGAATACTTTGATCTATTCTTGGACTCGTTTGGAAGGAATTCTTCCAACCCAGTCTTGAATGTTGTTAGAACTTTTTTTTATACTTTATTTATTTTACAACTTATATTAATCACTCTCGTTGGCGCGGATGAAACCGTATATGTGGTCCTTCGTGTGGGAGGAAACCGGAGTACCCGGAGAAAACCCACCTGTCCGATCTGGCGACCATCGTACCATCTCACATACTTCCCGGTCCGAGGATCGAACCCGGGTCGCATTGGTGAGAAGCGAGCGCGCTAACCACTGCGCTAATCGGACAGCCTTGTTGTTCAGAACGTGTTGCCTAACCAATTTTGCTCTATCTTTTGCTTTGTCATGATTATGTATGTAATGTGAATGTCAAATAGTAAATACAATATGAATTAAACTAGACGGAATTCATTTCCCCATCAAACATCTGATAGCGTCTGTAACTTAACAGAATAACGCGCGTAATGATGTAGAATACAGAGAATTTATAGTAGCAATGCTAATTATACGTAAACATTTGTTGGGGCTTTCTGCGATGTAATGTCGCTTTAAACAGCAACTTGTCGTCTTTATCAAATAAGAAGCCAAATATTATTTTAAGCAAACAAGAAAATGTATCGATTTTGTACTAGCTGCCACACTATAAACATGTATCGGCCTCCTTCTTAGCTCGCCCATATGGTTCGCCGGCGTCGAGGGTAAATAAGCATCGCAGAGTTACCTTGGTAATCTAGCAGAAATCAACCCACATATTAAAACCCCTCTAAACCGAAAATCCCTCACAACTGAACATTACCTCTGGTCAAGTGGTCGTTAGAGGGGTTTCGCTGTATATTGAAATTCATGAACTGTTTCTAATTGCTTCCATCACAGGCAGGCACGTCAACGGAGAAGTGCTTAATGAGGTTCCCTACTTCCGTACGAGGCTTTGCAGTAAACATTTGCACGAAGATTTAATAATTGACACCCTTTGATTGTGTACGGGTTTCCTTCTGTTTTATTCTGCTTGTGAACAAATTGATTCATGGTGACAGTATTTCGCCTCGAATGATGATTAGAAAAGGACATGATAAGAATATAGATATCAATAGGATCCAGTAAAGACTAAAGTAGTCCGTCAATAGAAAGCACATGTATCCAATCAGAGGAGTTGTATGCACGACTTACACGTAGAAATTACGCACTATTTGTTATTGTGGAGCATTTATCACGCGTTGGTTGTGATCCGTTTTGATTGGAAACTAGGAATCAGTGAGAACTAATTTTATTTGAAATGAATCGAAAACGCTTAGTGCTGGTAACTTGCTAAGTGATAGTACAAATTCGCCGACATGAGATGACATTTAGCGTCTGGTGTTTCTGCTGTTATATGCCAGGCTACTTCATTAATTCACTCACATTTCTCTGTCTGCGGATCTCAGTAACATTATGCGTTTTTTCAAATTGAAAATCAATTAGACTTATGTAGCTCAAACTGCTACATGTGTCTTCACAAGTTAGTAAAATCACGGAGATTTCAAAGTTAATACGAACTCGTATATTATACAGGCGTGATTAAATGCTATAATTCGCTGGAGCCGTTACGAGTGTGCCCTTAGGTAAGGCATTTAATTTCCACGTTGCCTCCTCTCTCTCACTCGTGGCGATGGATTCTATCAGGAATGAGGTCTCGAGAGTGATTGATATAAGTTATAAGAACTTGTTTCGCAATCTTGCTAAAATAAATACATTTGTATAACTAAATGCTATAAGTATGCTTCCTAATCGATCATCTTCTAATTCCTTTGTTTTCGGTGTGAATAATTCGTAGAAATGAATAATGGTAGCAGGCAGGCTGGCTGGCAGGCGGGTATGCTCGTACTTCAGGCGGGCTGACGGGCTGGTGGGCGCGATATTCGGGCGTGCTTGGGCGGACGGGTGTTTGGGCGAACATGCAGATAGACGGACATACAGGCAGACAGACAAGCAGATAGGCACACATACATACAGAGATGTGGAATTTTGGCGAGTCTCGGGCGGGAGGACGATCGGGCAATATGGCTTGGCGGGAAGGCAATTTATATTATTATTATTAATGTACATAACCACCCTAATTGAGCCGTAAGAGAATAGAACACATGAAACATATCAATACAAGATCAAGTGTCGAGATAAAACATCAATCCTCCAAACAAATGTGTTCAAACAACACTTTGCGATAACATTGTGTGTTTTACCTTTATGTATCGTCGCTACCGGTTGTCCATATGAGCGACGCTTCCTGAAGTGATTAGTCATTTTAGATTTTTGGAGGATAGTGCAATGATAGAGACAGAAACCCATTCCAGAGTCTCCTCTGGTTGTTTTACGTGCACGGTGTAAGTCACCGACACGGTTTAAAGTCCCGTTTGAATGAATGTTACTTTTATTAGTTTCAGACAGCTATCGAACCACCTGCGATCCCTGGATTACCAGTCCAACGTGTTAACCACCAGACTACAGATCCGTCTGTGATGCACTTTACATGTGTGCTTTACGTTTATTTATCGTCGCTACCGGTTGTCCATATGAGCGACGCTTCCTGAAGTGATTAGTCATTTTTTGATTTTTGGAGGATAGTGCAATGATACAGACATAGGCCCATTCCAGAGTCTCCTCTGGTTCTTTTACGTGCACGATGTACAGCACCGACACGAGACCTCGGTTTAACGTCCCATCTGAAAGACTGTTAATTTTATTAGGGTCAGACGGGGGATCGAACCTGCGATCCCTGGATTACCAGTCCAGCGTGTTACCACTGGACTACATATCCGTCTGTGCACTTTACAAATTATGCCACCCTAGTATATACACGCACAAATGGCGTGTGAATTTACTATAAAATGATGAGGTCATTGGAATGTGACAATTTACTCACATTGATGTTGATTGTCACTTAAAAGTAAACACCACGTTAATGTTAAGTTTAACGGTTAAATGGGTTAATGCTAAACCTTTACATCAAACACGGGTAAAGATTCAACTAATCTATAACTTTAACATCAATGACGTATCGTTGTTCTCAAAATGACATCACTTCGCGGCAGTGTTCGGATTTTACCGTTATCCAATGCAATGATATAAATTTGGACGCGGAAATAAGCGGAATCTTCCGGATTTGTTCGTGATATTTAATTAGCGTAAAGTATTCCATTGTCTAGCCGGTATGACAGATTTATCTCACAAACATCCAAATGACGCCAACAGCCTGTATATATGTGAGAAAATAACCCACATTATAGCTGCATTGTCTCTCGTGATCACTCGTTTGTTAATTCGTAGCAAAATTCTCAGTCACGTGATTAATGGCAGGTGTTGTGAAAAATTTGCTCTCGATTATTTTATTAAATACCGTGATGTAGACTTATCCTTATGTGGCCAAATATGGATATTTAATGGCAAAGTGTATCGTGTTGAAGTGCTAGATAGTGATATTACTGATGGATAACTAGAATGGATGTTATGATATCGACATAAATCTATGGAAAACGAGGTACATCTTGTATACCAATAACACTACTATATATAGATGACTTTTCACCTGTCTGTCAAAAACCGTTAAGTTTCTTTTGTGTTCACAAATATCGAGTGTTACGTCTCAAGCTCAACGTTTCTTCACCTGTATTACACAACTTTACGAACGCTTTAGTCATAAACTGGTTATGACTACAGTCACCTCTACACCACTCTCCCACAAGAAATCTGAAAAGCGTGATCTATCGTCTCCAGACATTATTATTGACAATAAGAAAGGCAAATTCTGTGAATCTTTA
>CM026397.1:12723641-12770380 GCA_014843695.1 Archivesica marissinica | reverse complement strand
TGTAGCAATGATCAGACGGGGTACGTGGCAATGATCAGACGGGGTATGTAGCAATGATCAGACGGGGTATGTAGTAATGACAAGACGGGGTACATGGTAAGGACAAGACGGGGTACATGGTAAGGACAAGACGGGGTACATGGTAAGGACAAGACGGGGTACGTGGTAAGGACAAGCCTTGGTACGTAGTAATGATAATATGCGATGCATGGCAATGACCAGACGGGGCACGTAGTAATGACCAAACAAGGTACGTAGCGAGACAAGACGGAGTACGTGGTAAGGACCAGCCTGGGTGCGTGGTAATGACAAGACGGGGTACATGGTAAGGACAAGACGGGGTACGTGGTAAGGCCAAGCCTTGGTACGTAGTAATGATAATATGCGATGCATGGCAATGACCAGACGGGGCACGTAGTAATGACCAAACAAGGTACGTAGCGAGACAAGACGGAGTACGTGGTAATGACCAGCCTGGGTGCGTGGTAATGACAAGACGGAGTAAATAGCAATAACAAGGCGGGGTATGTAGCAATAACAAGACGGGGTACGTATCATGACAAGATGCGACTCATGGTAATGACCAGATTGGGGTACATAGTAATGACCAGACGGGATACGTAATAATGACCAGACGGGATACGTAGCAATGACGAGACGGGATACAGACGAGATACGTAGTAAGGACAAGACGGGATACGTAGTAATGACCAGACGGGATACGCAATAATGACCAGACAGGATACGCAATAATGACCAGACGGGATACGTAGTAATGACCAGACGGGATACGTAGTAATGACTAGACGGGATATGTAGCAATGACAAGACGGAATATAGACGGGATACGTAGTAATGTCAAGACGGGATACAGACGGGATACGTAGTAATGACCAGACGGGATACGTAATAATGACCAGACGGGATACGTAGCAATGACCAGACGGGATATGTAGCAACGACAAGACGGGATACAGACAGGATACGTAGCAATGACCAGACAGGATACAGATGGGATACGTAGCAATGACCAGACGGGATACGTAGCAATGACAAGACGGGGTACAGACAGGATGACCAGATGGGATACATACAGGATACGTAGCAGTGACCAGACGGGATACGTAACACTGACCAGACGGGATACGTAGCAGTGACCAGACGGGATACAGACAGGATACGTAGCAGTGACCAGACGGGATACGTTGCAGTGACCAGACGGGTTACGTAGCAGTGACCAGACGGGATACGTAGCAGTGACCAGCGGGATACGTAGCAGTGACCAGACGGGATACAGACAGGATGACCAGATGGGATACATACAGGATACGTAGCAGTGACCAGACGGGATACGCAACACTGTCCAGACGGGATACGTAGCAGTGACCAGACGGGATACAGACAGGATACGTAGCAGTGACCAGACGGGATACGTAGCAGTGACCAGACGGGATACGTAGCAGTGACCAGACGGGATACGTAGCAGTGACCAGCGGGATACGTAGCAGTGACCAGACGGGATACGTAGCAGTGACCAGAGGGATACGTAGCAGTGACCAGCGGGATACGTTGCAGTGACCAGACGGGATACGTAGCAGTGACCAGACGGGATACGTTGCAGTGAAAGACGGGATACGTTGCAGTGACCAGACGGGATACGTAGCAGTGACCAGCGGGATACGTGCAGTGACCAGACGGGATACGTAGCAGTGACCAGACGGGATACGTAGCAGTGACCAGCGGGATACGTTGCAGTGACCAGACGGGATACGTAGCAGTGACCAGACGGGATACGTAGCAGTGACCAGCGGGATACGTTGCAGTGACCAGACGGGATACGTAGCAGTGACCAGACGGGATACGTAGCAGTGACCAGACGGGATACGTAGCAGTGACCAGACGGGTACGTAGCAGTGACCAGACGGGATACGTTGCGGTGACCAGACGGGTACGTAGCAGTGACCAGACGGGATACGTAGCAGTGACCAGACGGGATACAGACAGGATACGTAGCAGTGACCAGACGGGATACGTAGCAGTGACCAGACGGGATACGTAGCAGTGACCAGACGGGATACGTAGCAGTGACCAGACGGGATACGTAGCAGTGACCAGACGGGATACGTAGCAGTGACCAGACGGGATACGTAGCAGTGACCAGACGGGATACGTTGCAGTGACCAGACGGGATACAGGTCGGGATCCTGAAAATCTCAATTGCTTCTTCATTATTGATCCTAGATGAGTAATTTTGGTGTCTAACCTTATGTTTTGGGGATCTAGGAATCCAATTAGCATATTTAAATTATAGTGAAGTGATTACATAATTGTGAAATTCAAGATGGCTGCGAATATTGCCACCAAAACTATTAAAATACACATGACCCTTGTAGTGTCGGTGCCTATGTAATTCCGTGGGTATCGAAAGTTAATTTTGTTTTCTATGCATACATCGTTTGATCAGGATCCAAATAAGACAACAACACCCAGGCCAATCATCAATTGTATTCTTGCCTATGATTAACTTGTACTCCGGGGCACCATGTTCCATCCATTATTACGTTCGACCAACCCCTGTATTGGAATGCTGCAAAGATCATGATGGATTCACCACATAGTAGTCACTTGAAAAGCATTGTATTGATGCTTGGATGTGTTCACACATTCATGAACCTACTGGGTGCAATAGGCATGCTTATGGAAGGCACATGACTCAGGAGCGTTATGGAAGTTGTCTATGGTGAAAATGCCTTTCAGCATATAATGACGGGGAAATCAGTACAAGGAGCTTTCCGTGGACATCTGCTGGTTGATAGGTGTCTCAATCACCTGATTGTGACCGATATCCTGGAGGATAACCCACATTTTGAGTCATTGGTGGGCCAGGCGGCAGAAACATACTCATCCTTGGTGGCAAAAGAAACTACTTTGGAGAGTGCTATTGCATCATATATGTGTATCCAAATCAAATAACAGATTGACAGAAGAAGACAGAACTTAGTACCAGGTCAAAATCCAGTCAGCTGTGGATAAACTATCAGTGCATGCTGCAGGCTGCCCGAACATTGATCAAAGTGGATCGCGCAGGATCTTGGATTCTACACTCTGTGTCGGACTGCCTGTCAATATTTGCCACCGCTGGGCATTTCAACTATCTGAAATCTGCATATTTCTATATCCAAGAAATGTGCCAACTCGAGACCAGACATCCTGATGTACATGTCAAATATTCCAGGGGTTTACATGGGTTTACGATCCACCGCAGCAACCAGTTCTGGGCTTGACGTAGCTCTGACCTTGTCATCGAGCAGACATTGATGCGGTCCTTGAAGAGTAGTGTCAGCCTGACACATGGAAGTGGAATTACAGATGAAATGCGAATGTTGTGGACTATGTCCACACCCATCCCATCTGAGTACAAAAACGCCATGCAAAAATTCAATGATCTCACATACACAACCATCCAGCCACCAACACCGAGAATCGACAGAAGCAAGGATTAAACGAGATCACATTGACCTGCAAAAGATCAAGGACTAACTTTCTATTTACACGTCATTCTCTCCAGACCCATCTATGAGAAACATCATTACTGGTGTAGTCGTCAAAGAAAATGTGAATGTGCGACCGTTGGGAGGGATATCATTGAAAGAATTATTGGAAACCCCGTTTTCGGTGTCTAATTCAAACGGAAAGATCTGGCAAAGACGAGTCCACCATCAAAAGTTAAGTTGCTAAGACCGTACCATTGATCCAGCTATGCTTTTCCAACGATTTCTGATGTGCACATGCATTTCTCCTCCCAAATCAAGCAAACAGTGTCATACTGGACCTTGGGAACAAGGCGATGGCAGTTATGTTTGGTGGCAAGAGTACTGATTCACTTGCTTCCTTGCGCTACAACATTTTTAGCAGGAAAATTGTTTCCAGCAAGCCATTTGTTACTCCAGAACGTCGCCCTCCTACCGTGTCCTCATCTAATTACCACTGCCTTAGAGTGTAGTATTATATTAAGGTGTGGATTGGAAATTGGAGAGTCGCATGCATGCGATGGATTGGGGATGGAGACTAGAGGACAATCAGTTCGTGTCACTTATGACCGTGAAGATTGTTACCCCGGAGAGCCTTCTGTCGATTGTCCACTGTAATGGCACCACGTCATGCATAGCAACAAGATGTAGTTGTAGAGGATATGGACTACCATGTATGCTTGTCGAAAATTATGAGAATCCACATACTCAATCTTTACAGGTGGAAGAATGTGACAATGACTATCTGTAAATATGGTGGGATCAAATGTATTTTCAGAAATAAGTACACCACTTTGTAAATGTAATCACCTCAGTATAATTAAATATACTAAGTAAACAAACTGGATTCTAGATCCCCAAACCAGTGAGTTAGGTAACACAATTACTTGTCTAGAATGAATAATTAATGAGTAATGAGCATGTTAATATATAATTATCGTACTTAACTTAGCAGCAATACTATTCCTCCATCTTATTTCACAATTATGTAATCACGTCACTATAATTTAAATATGCTAATTGCATTCCTAGATCCCCAAAACATGGTGTTAGACACAAAAATTATTCATCTAGGATAAATAATGACGGAGTAATGGGCATTTTAATAGTTTTGGCAGCCATATTGGCCGCCATCTTGAATTTCACAATTTTGTAATCACTTCAGTATAATTTAAATATGTTAATTGCATTCCTTGATCCCCTAAACCTAAGGTTAGACAGCAAAATTACTCATCTAGGATCAATAATGAAGACGCAATTGAGATTGTAAGGATTTGGCGGCCATCTTGGAAGCCATCTTGAAAATTATACCTTTTCAGTGGTCAGATTTTGGTAGACTTTTAGTATGTTATTAAGCACACCTGATACTATAGAAAACCGTTGAGAAACCTTTTGTAGCAATTGTTTGGGGTCAAACTATAAATTATTTGCAGCAACCTATATAGTTCTTTTGTATTTAAGTTTATTTAACATCGTTACCGGTTGCCCATTTGAGCGACGGTCAGCTTAACAACATCTTTCATGGGCAGGCTCCAGTGGTTAACCAGTACTTGGTGCACCAACCTCCGTAAGAAACTGCCAACCTTTTCATATAGAGAGACACGGTCTGAGCGGGGCTCTAACCCGTGACCATCAGTGATGATAAGTTAAAGTTACAGTGGTATACAAGTCAGTGACCTTAGCAACTCGAACACGGAGGCGGACTAAGTCAATAGTTTCTATGAACAGGTAGTATAGCAGTAAACTGTTTTCATATTCAATTTAGTATCGTGTGCACATTTCAGTACATACCGTATCCGTGACCTAGTGGTTAAGGCGCACGCCTACGGAATGGGAGATCGCCAGGGGTTCGTTCTGATATGGCCAGTTTGTGAGCTAGTTAAATAATGGTTACTGATGGCCTATCAGCCTGGCCTACAAGAATAGGATGGGGAGTACTGATGTTCATAAAAATGTGTCTCATAAGTCAGTAATGGCTGGTCCTTTCAATAGGGATGACACTATAATAAACAAACACTTTACTTTTACTCTTACTCTTAATTATACTGATTATTACACATTTACATCGCAGAGAGATTTGTAGTCCAGTGGTTAACACGTTGGACTGGTAATCCAGGGAACGCAGGTTCGATCCCCCGTCTAACTCTGACTAAAATTAACAGTCTTTCAAATGGGACATTAAACCGATATCTCGCGTCGGTGGTTTACACCGTGCATGTAAAAGAGCAAGAGAAGACTCTGGAATGTATCTCTGTCTATATCAGTGCACTATCCTCCAACAATCTAAAATGACTAATCTTGTCAGGAGGCGTCGCTCATATGGGCAACCGGTAGCGATGATATCCTGTCCTGTATAAGTTCCACCACACTTAACCGAGAATATGTTAACAGTGTAGCTACGTCTCACACTTCCATTCATTTATCAAGCAGCACAATACCGGTGGCGTCCGTGGTCCAATGGTCGAGCGTCGGATTTGGAATCGAACGGACCCGGGTTCGACCCTCGGTCAGACTACGTATATAGTATCATTGAGCAAGGCACTTCACACACATTGCTTGGTACTGGTTAACCGCTTAGGACGGATAAGCCTGACAAGCAAAGCATATCTAGGTCCCCGCAAGAGGTTTGATATTAATGGTCCGTAGAGTCTCCGATTTAGTTCTCATGCTGTGAATGTCAGTTACTCAGCAAGTTATCTGTTCCATAGCCATATTACCATACTCAATGTGCGTCTAGATATTGTTTTACTATGTGAAATATATATTTAAATAGCATTCCCTTTCATGCTCTGTTTGTGAATGAGACAGTTTTGTATATGTGTTCCTGTTTTGCGCACCGTGCTTAAGAACGACCCGTTACAAATATGTGTGCATCGGCGTAGACATGCATACAATATTAAATGCCACATATGTATGTAAAACATATAAGCTATCTAATACTAAACAAATAAAGATTAACAATTGTCCACAATAATCGAAAATTACCTCCCTTATAAAAAAAACACCATTTGCACAATCTTTGCGATTCAATTCTTTTGATCGTTCAATTATAGTATGACGTCATCTGATATATCACGGACATTATACTAGTACATGTGAGAACTGTTCATTTATTTATAAATTAATATTAATTATACTATTTCATTTACATTAACAATTTATGTTGAATAATGAAGGACTTTAAATTCGGTCAATTCGTTTAAATTCGGTCGATTCGTTGTTCAAAACGAATGCTGTGGTAGTCAATAAAACCTCCCGCTATACAAAGTCAGACTTAAAATGGTCACTAGGTCAAACTGTTATTAAGCCTAGTAGCCAAACTACTCATCTTGGTCTTTTTCGCGCTGAAAGCAAAGAGAATGAAATTAACATTGATGAACGAATTAGCTTAGCAAGAAGAACCATGTACTAGCAACATTCAATGATTTTATTAACAGCTATAATACATGTAAAACTATACATTTTCTGGTAGATCTCATCAAACCATTTGCAAAAATGTATAGTTTAACTTTGTTACATCACAAATTTTGAAATTAATGGACTTGTAAATGATGAAAAATTGCAGTCAGAAAAGGCTTGATTTTCAATTTCTTAAAAAAGTTGACCCCAACTTATTACTTGATCATGAAACGGTATTCTACATAGTAGTCAGTGTTATGTTCTTCTATAAACATTTCTCACCTGTTATGTAACAATTTTATGCACACAGTACTTACAACACACTTATAAATTAATATAGTTTTAATATACCGACTCGTAACCGAGTACGAATGAACGGTGTACGGTAACCGAGTACGAATGAACTGTGTACGAACAGCCATTTTGATTTTAGAAAATTGCAAATACAAGCTAATTAATCTTCAGTGAGCGCAAATGCATATTTGCATTTATTCCAAACCACAATACCGTATCTATTTATACCTCAATCGAGCTTGAGAGAAGGACACATTTTGCAATATTTTAATGTTTTTTTTACTCTGCATAAATTACGATTACGACGGCGGAAGTGGAATATTGGTAATAGTTAAGTTTGATTACTTCCCTTGTCAGGTGAGACTTGTCATGTCACTCGGATCGAGCCAAATACACAGGATATACGTCAAATTACATTCTTGGAAGTGCCCAGAATGAAAAGAATACTGATATATCTATCATAAAATACCAATTTCATTAGCGTATATGGCCGTTTTGGACAAATTTATGATATTTGAAATTTTCACTTTCGGTTTTGAACTGTAAATATATACTGCGTAACAGCCAAAAATGGGCATATACGCCATATTTGGTCATATCTCCTCCCACTTATGCAAATATTTCAATCGGAAAGCCTTTGCTCTGTTCATACAAGACCGTAATACACAGGACATATTTTGGGGTCAGTTTTTTATCGGAACACCGATTGCGCAATAATGCGCAGTAAAGATGCGTGGTGGTTGCTACATGTACTCATTAATTAACACCGGTTTCCATGGATCAAATGGGCTAAACCCTGCAGTGTCATTCAGACTGTACCAGTGCTACGTGCTACCAAGGCTATTGTTTGGACTGGAAGTACTTCCATTAACTATCACACAAACACTATCTCTATCAAGATTCCACATAAAAGTTCTACGTAGAATACAATCACTACCTGACAGAACTGCATCAGGAGCAGTATATCTGCTGTTAGGCGCACTACCAATAGAAGCAGAAATCCACAAACGTCAGATGAGTTTTATCTTCAACATCCTAAAAAGTGATAATGAAACGTTGCAAACATTAACTGACAGGCAGATGGCAATTAACCTTGATAACCCACTGAGTTTATATAGCAAAGTATCAGATGTTCTGTCCAAATATGGACTGCCAAGTATAACCTCTCTAAAAGAGTGTCTCGTCCCCAAAGCAATATGGAAACAACAAGTTAAGCAGGCGGTGAACACTTATTGGTCGAAACAACTAAATGCTGACATTGAAAACAAATCAACACTGACATTTCTGTCGAAATCACACCTTCAGATAGGATGTACACACCCAGTCTGGCAATCTATACAATCGTCAGTGTCCGAAGTGAAAAGAGGTATCACCAAATGCCGCATGCTAACCGGCACATACATCCTACAAGCATCCAAGCATAGATTTAACCAACATGCTGAAGAAGCAATCTGCCGAGCCTGTGCCATGGATAGCGAAGACCTTGTCCACATGATAACCACCTGTCCAGTGCTGCATCATACTCGTAAGGAGGGATTTGCCAAATTGAAACAACTAGTGGTATCCATCATAGGAGCGCATAAATACAACAAACTCTTCTGTGACAAACATGCAATCACAAGTCTTATAATCGACTGCACTAACTACAAGAATGTTATAACTAAACCTGAAGATATTTATGCTGTAACAAGGATGTCCTCCGAGTTGTGTCACAAACTCCATATGCAACGTGCTCTAATACTCCAATAACTGTGTAAATATACTTTGAATGTTTGAAGCATGGGTGGAGGCTTTTATGGCTTTTATAGTTTTTATAATGTTTTTTAAATTATGACTACATAGTAAGTCAACTTTTAACCGTTAAACTATCTACACGTACTAGTACTTGGTGTTCCCATAAGGGGAAAGAAAATACGGAAAAGAAGAATTGTCATGATTACTAAGATTAGTCCATATTTTTAATCTTGAAAAATGTAGCATTTTACTATCAAGACATTTTTCATATGACAGATCGAAAACAAATTACTTTTTAGAGGTCTTATATATAGGACTAGATCTGGATCAGCAGGGTGATATTAATATCTGACTTTCGTCCTCGGTTAATATCGCCCTGTTAGTTTCATAGAACAGCGCGTACTGACGTCATTCATTGTCAATAATTACATAATAATATGAATACATCAAAGTAAATGCACAAAGCAAGCTCAAGCATCAAAGTAAATGCACAAAGCAAGCTCAAGCATCAAAGTAAATGCACAAAGCAAGCATATAATCATGTAGAAAGTACATGTATCTACAATATTGAATGTAACCGGCTGGAAATTCATAAAATTCAGTAAGAGTTGAGCATTGTCTACATTTGACCTATTCCTATATATCTATCTATCTTCCGCTAATGTCGAACCCCTCGCGGGGACGTAGATAAGATATATAAGACCTCTACATAAAAAATTGTCCTATTATTTCGAGGTCTTATCGTTAAAGCTCATTTTCGCATAGCACTTTCCGCCCTGATCCGATGGCGGGATTTCTGACCAATATTGTGCAGCTTTCCAGACATGAACCGGTATAAATGTGTGCATTGGTATTAAGAATAATCCTAAATATAGATATTAAGAACGTTTAACATATATTGTCTTGCCGTTGTGCATATCATTTAGCTGTTTGAAGTCGACAGGTGAGATTCTCCCACCTTTTCTGCGCAGTCTTCACAAAAGAAATCCGAATGAATTATTTGTTAGTACATTTCATGCGTATGAATAATTGGATATTGAACGAAATCTTATTTGGTTCACCATAATGTCACCGGAGATAAATCTTCAAAACAATTTCATCTAATGATTTCTATTTTGACTTTTCGTAATAACCAAGAAATTCAAAATGGACAAAATGGAATGGTGAAACTCTCCCATGAAATTTAAACGTTGATTTCTTGTATAATATTGTGTCAAGATACGCTATAGACTGTGCAGAATTCAAACAACGATATGTGTGTTCATCTTGTTAGCAAATTTAATTGATAAAAACAACTTTATAGAATATAAAATATGCTACGAGTAATTGAGGTTTAGCGTTTAGACTTTGAAAAATGCCTAAATAGTAAAATGTCACATTTTTCAAATCTAAATATTTGGACTACCCTTGACCGATGGGCAGCTAAGTAATTGTGTGCATTCAGCCGTGGTCTGTTCCTGTATGTGTAATGCTGTAATTAACTGGCTTTCACTGCATTCCGAGTGGTCAATCATTCTACAACTATGTTATAGCCTCTACGTCTTAAAGGGTGTGTGTTTTACGTTTATTTATCGTCGCTACCGGTTGCACATATGAGTGACTCCTCCTGAAGAGATTAGTCATTTTAGATTTTTGGCGGATAGTGCAATGATACAGACAGAGACCCATCCAGAGTCTACTCTTGTTCTTTTACGTGCACAGTGTAAAGCACCGGCACGAGATCTCAGCTTAAAGTCCCATCTGAAAGCCTGTTAATTTTATTAGGGTCAGATGGGGGATCGAACCTGCGATCCCTGGATTACCACTGGACTACAGGACCGTCTGTGGTCTTAAAGGTGTAGCCCTATCTATTTAAGTAATGAATTGCGAGTTAATAGTTTCCATGGGGGTATGAGCTACATTGATTATGTTTAAAGTTGCGCGAGTTAATAGTTTGCATTGGGGTATGAGCTACATTGAGTATGTTTAAAGTGGCGCAAGTTAATAGTTTCCATTGGGTTATGAGCTTCATTGATTATGTTTAAAGTGGCGCGAGTTAATAGTTTCCATTGGGGTATGAGCTACATTGAGTATGCTTAAAGTGGCGCAAGTTAATAGTTTCAATTGGGTTATGAGCTTCATTGATTATGTTTAAAGTGGCGCGAGTTAATAGTTTCCATTAGTTTATGAGCTAGATTGAGTATGTTGAAACTGGCGCGAGTTAATAGTTTACATTGGGGGTATCAACTACATTTGATGTGTTTAAAGTGACGCGAGTTAATAGTTTCCATTGGGGTATGAGCTAAATTGAGTATGTTTAAAGTGGCGCGAGTTACTAGTTTCCATTAGGTTATGAGCTACATTGAGTATGTTGAAACTGGCGCGAGTTAATAGTTTACATTGGGGTATGAACTACATTGGGTGTGTTTAATGTTACCACGAGATAATAGTTTACATCGGGGTATGAACTACATTTGATGTGTTTAAAGTGACGCGAGTTAATAGTTTACATTGGGGTATGAACTACATTGGGTGTGTTTAAAGATACCGCGAATTAATAGTTTCCATTGGTGTATGAGCTAAATTGAGTATGTTTAAAGTGGCGTGAGTTAATAGTTTCCATTCGGGTATGAGCTACATTGAGTATGTTTAAAGTGTCACAATTTAATAGTTTACATTGGGTATGATCTACATTGAGTGTGTTTAAAGTGGCGCAAGTTAATAGTTTACATTGCGGGATGAACTACATTGAGTGTGTTTAAAGTGGCGCAAGTTAATAGTTTACATTGCGGTATGAGCTACATTGAGTGTGTTTAAAGTGGCGCAAGTTAATAGTTTACATTGGGGTATGAGCTACATTGAGTGTGTTTAAAGTTGTACATAATAAAATATATAAAAATATATGCATCGTGTACAGGATGAATGTTTGTATTACATGTTTGTAATATATATAACGTCTTGTATGCTTACAGGAGATGAAACATCAGCTGTTGACAAGAACAAAGGAATTCAGATTGTTTATATATCAGATACATCCGTGTAGATTAGTGTTCAACTCTACAACTAGACAGTAACTAAGTCAATCATATAGAAGAGAATATAACGATGGTACTCTAGCTTCCAACTGGTTATTACAGGAGTTTGTTTATAATACCTCTACTGTTTACATATTCATCTCAACATTTGAGCTCGGAAGGTTGCGGTACATGTAACTGCTTATTAACATATGTTTGAATATAATCTATCTAAATTAAATCAGTATGTCTATAGAGCTGGACAGCATTACTCATTCAGGACCACATCCTCATGTATGTGAAGTATGCAGAACGAGTTTAAGTAACTCCAGCATGTTAAAGCAGCATATGCTCATACATATAGGAGAACGCCCACATGAATGTGAACTATGTAAGGAAGCGTTCACTCAGCCTGATAGTTTAAAACAGCATATGCTCATACATTATGTAGAACGTTCATATGAATTAGACATACATAATAAGACATACAGTAAACATTTATATGGCGATATAAAGCCGCACATGCGCGTACATTCCAGAGAACGTCCACACAAGTGTGAAATATGTAATAAGACGTTCAGCAACTCTGGTAATTTAACGAAGCACATGCTCATACATTCTGGAGAACGTCCACATGAGTGTGGATTATGTTATAAGACATTTAATTATGCTTGCAGTTTAAAGCAGCACATGCTCAAACATACAGGAGAACGTCCACATATTTGTGGACTATGCAACAAGACATTCAATCAATCTTGCAGTTTAAAGCAGCACATGCTCATGCATACAGGAGAACGTCCACATGTGTGTGGACTATGCAACAAGACATTCAATCAATCTTGCAGTTTAAAGCAGCACATGCTCATACATACAGGAGAACGCCCACATGAGTGTGAACTATGTAACAAAACATTCAAGCAAGCTGGCACTTTAAGGCAGCACATGCTCATACATACCGGTGAACGCACACATGTATGTGAACTATGTAGTAAGACATTCAAGCAAGCTGGCACTTTAAAGCAGCACATGCTCATTCATACCGGTGATCGTCCACATGAGTGTGGACTATGTAATAAGACATTCAATCTATCTGGCAATTTAAAGCAGCACATGCTCATACATACTACCAGAGAACGTTCACATGCGTGTAGATTATGCAATAATACATTCAATCAAGCTTGCAGTTTAAAGCAGCACATGCTCATACATACAGGAAAACGTCCACATGAGTGTGGACTATGTAAAAAGACATTCAAGCAATCTGGCACTTTAAGGCAGCACATGCTCATACATACCGGTGAACGTCCACATGAGTGTGAACTATGTAATAAAACATTCAAGCAATCTGGCACTTTAAAGCAGCATATGCTCACACATGCAGGAGCACGTCCACATGTGTGTGGACTATGTAACAAGACATTCAATCAATCTTGCAGTTTAAAGCAGCACATGCTCACACATGCAGGAGAACGTCCACATGTGTGTGGACTATGCAACAAGACATTCAATCAATTTTGCAGTTTAAAGCAGCACATGCTCACACATACAGGAGAACGACCATATGTTTGTGAACTATGCAATAAGACATTCAAGCAATCTGCACATTTAAAGCTGCACATGCTCACACATACCGGAGAACGTCCACATGAGTGTGGAATATGTAACAAGACATACGGTCGTACTGGAGATTTAAAGCAGCATATGCTCATACATTCCGCAGAACGTCCACATGTATGTGAACAATGTGCGATGACATTCAGTCGATCTGGAGGTTTAAAGCAGCACATGCTCCTACATTCCGCAGAACGTCCACATGTATGTGAACTATGTACGAAGACATTCAGTCGATCTGGAGGTTTAAAGCAGCACATGCTCATACATTCCGCAGAACGTCCACATGTATGCGAACTATGTAATAAGACATTCAAGAAATCTTGCAATTTAAAGCAGCACAAGCTGATACATTCCTCAGAACGTCCACATGTATGTGAACTATGTAATAAGACATTCAATCGGTCTACCAGTTTAAAGCATCATATGCTCGTACATTCCGGAGAACGTCTGTGAAATAGGCAATAAGACCTTCAGTGTAAGAATACGTTCTGGTCGTTTAAAGCAGCACATGGTCATACATTCTGGAGAACACCCACATTTGTGTGAACTAAAATCGTATGTACATGTAAGAAAACATTCAGTCGATTTTAAGGCAACACATGCAGGTATATTAGGGAGAACGTCTGCATGAGTGAACAGTGTAAGAAAATGTTCCGTCATCCTGGCAGTTTAAAGCGGTATATGCTCAAACTGGAGAGCACACTTATGAGTGTGAGAAACATGTATGTAATAACTAATAAGACCTTCAATGTATATACATGTAACAAACATCTCTCTACTATTGCCACCTGGGATACTGTTAAATAAACAAAGCAATACATGTACACCATTTTCAAAATCAAATACATTTCGTTTCAATGTTAGCCATATTATGCTATCATCCATCTCTTTTGTAAACTCCACATGTTTGTTCCAAGTCTTGAGAAACCACCATCGTCTCTCTCCTACCAACTTTTTGCTTTACATTTTTATTTAAAACATAAGAAAATACCCTTATACATGTACATTAAACTATCATTTGATCATGTTTCTGTAAACAGTGAAATATGATTTCTTTGGAAAAGTGTGTTCGAGTGATGACTGTTTGACATATTATACTGTTTTCCAATCAATACCTGTATATTTCCCATATTTTACCATGCAACAAATGAAGCACGGAACGTATACATGTACATATTCTCAGAAAATCTCTCAGCGTTCTAGGCAATTAATGAGTTTATATTCGTTTTCGGACATTTGTCTAACTCGAAAATATTAAATTATTGCTAACGGTTTATTTATTAAAGCTTCATTAAAGCAACTCGGCGATTCGTATAATATCAAATAGTTGTCTTATTTTCTCTGGTAAGCATGAGTATGCACTTTCCCATTGTTTGTTATTCATGATTCAACATACATAACTATGCTACATTAATTGTATTACTTTGTGTTTCCCTTTGTTTGTCATTCATGGCTCAGCATACATAACTATGCTACATTAATTGTATTACTTTGTGTTTCCCTTTGTTTGTCATTCATGGTTCAGCATACATAAATATGATAAATTAATTGTATTACTTTGTGTTTCCCATTGTTTGTCATTCATGGTTCAGCATACATAACTATGATAAATTAATTGTATTACTTTGTGTTTCCCTTTGTTTGTCATTCATGGTTCAGCTTACATAAATATGATAAATTAATTGTATTATTTTGCGTTTCCCTTTGTTTTGATTCGTGATATAATAGGTAACACATACATGTATTTACCAGAAAGCTTAATTTTGTATGATTTTTATATATTTTCTACATCACATCATACATAACAGACTGTGTCCATCATCCATTCTTAATTTAGTTTGAAATGATGGTGCGGACTGTAAATAATGTTATTTTAAACTTTATTTATTTTACAACGATTGCGAAGCAAGTTCTAACAACTTATATTAATCACTCTCGTTGGCGCGGATGAAAACGAATATGTGATCATTCGTGTGGGAGCAAACCGGAATACCCGGAGAATACCCACCTGTCCGATCTGGCGACCACCGTACTGTCCGAGGATCGAACCCGGGTTGCATTGGTGAGGAGTGAGCGCGCTAACAACCGCGCTAATCGGACAGCCAAATAATGTTATCATATATTGCATATAACTTATTTTCTCGATTAAACCGTTTGTCTGCAATGATAACTAATCTATATATTGTATGCATGATTGTAATGTATGACAAATGCAAGGCAATAATATTAACCACGTATTACGTATAATTGACTCCCTCCCATCCCCTCCTCTCTCTCCCCCACCCACTCTGTTCATATTGTGTATCAGCAGTTTGTCTCACTGAGCGAGTTCAGTTGAAATACCCAAGTAAACTCGATTAACTAGGGTAAGAAGAAACGTTTATTTAGCTTTAACTCTTATGTTGTAAATTGAACTCGCATTCCCGCTGCATTCGTTGGTTAATTGAGTAAACAAAATGGCGTCGGCTGATGAAAGTGTGTAAGTAACTTATCTCTAGTTTGGCAAGTGTCAATAAATTGGTCGTATGCATGCATATAGCTTATCTCAGCTACTTGTAGTGCTTGCTGGTTATGGAAGAAGAAGAATGTATGCAGTTTATATTCGATATTCCAGTTAGGTAATCGACTTTCATAGTAATGCAGGAAGTGAACATATTTGGTCGGATACTAAATAATCGGATAGATCTACGTTAATTAAGTTTTAAACTTCTTTATTTTACGTTGATTGCAACTAAAGTCAGAAATGTGCTACCACCTGCTGTTATGGATTGTAAAACTATTATATAGATAATAGAGTTATTATAGTTTTAATAGAAATAACGGCAATATGCTATACAAATCCGCCATGTTTGTTTACTTTTGTGATGAACTCTGGTCGTTTTGGTGAAAGTTAACTAGAGTATGTATATTTTTAGACAATTACATCACTAGAGTTTACCCTAGTAAGTCAAATGAACTCGCTCACTGCATGGCCGTTATCTGTATAGCTTGTCACGTGCTCACTGTTCATCGTCCTGTTTTGCGTTTAGTTATCGTCGCGACCGGTTGTTCATATGAACGATGCCCTCCTGAAGAGATTAGTTATTTTAGATTTTGGAGGATAGTGCATGATACAGACAGAGACCCATTCCAGAATTTCCTCTGGTTCTTTTACGTGCACGGTGTAAAGCAGCGACACGAGACCTCGGTTTAACGTCCTATCTGAAAGACAAATGGTGCCACTCATTATAAACACTGACGGGTACCCGGGTAGAATCACCGACCGACCTACCTACTCTAGATTAGTCAATATAGACTGTTAATGCTAGTGTAATGAGACTAACACATACCAGAGTCTCCTCTTGTTCTTTTACGTGCACGGTCACCGGGTTTAAAGTACGGACACGAGACATCGATTTAAAATCACATCTGTCAAACTAGTAGACCACGGGACTACTGCCCTAATTTGGCTGGGTATTCATGACTGTTCACCGTTTACCCGATGCCTATTTATAACTTTCGCGCTCCATGACACGGTTCTGGTGTTTTCATTTATGTACATGCAACTGCTTATGTGTGCTTTTATTCCTACGATATATTGCCGAACAATACAGTTTTGATTATGACTCGCATCGGTCTTTTCATTTTTCTTTTGTGACACACGACTTAACCCCACCCAGTAATAGAGAGGCAATGTAACAGTGAAACTGGAACTGATACAGTTCTGCGCGAACTCTGGTCCTCGCACACCTGAAGCGAAAGTGCTACCACTGCGCTCTCACGACTCCCGCAGTAATTATGTAATTTCTTTAGGATAATCTCTCTCTTTGTATATCTATCATGTCATGCAAACTGTCATTACGTAGTAATACCCTGTCAATGTTTCTTAAATGTATTGTATTTGTTTATATATGTTTATCTGTGACATTTTTTTGTGATGTGTTTGCCATATTTCTATCATTGTAAATGGCCAAAGGCAATATAGGTGCTGATTATGCCCAATAAATTTGAAACTGAAACTTGTTGTTCCTGTTTTGTGTGCATCATTGAACACGTCACAAATATATGTGAATCGGTTTAAGCATAAATAAAATATTAAATGCAACATACTTATATAAACGTATCAGCTATATTGGACTAAACACTTAGATATTAATCGGAACATAAGCTTCCATACACTGAAGTATATCACAATACACTTACTTTTAGTTCTTACAGCATTAGCTAAATCTCTCGCGAGACCTCATTCCAGATGAAGTGTTTCCTAAGGGCACAATCGTAACGGCTACAGCTGGGTGCGAAATCCTGGCCGTAACACCTAAAACGAAAGCGCTACCACGACTTTCACAAGTGGAGGAGTTATCGTACCTGAAAAAAGGGGGCGTAACTCGGGTGAGGGATTATCGAATTGAAAGTCTTCACCAGATGCGCATATCCATTTGATGTCCGGAATATGTAAGCTTGGTGATAATTAGATTGGATGAAGGACGCAGAAGGAATTGGGACCACAATGTGCATGCGTGTTATATTGCAATACAGTACAACAGGAGGCATAACTCTAGAAAAAAATTATTGGATCTGAAAGTCCTGTCAATATGTGCTTGTCTATGCTATGCCGAAGATTTATACAAATTTTCTTTTTAATTGGATGAAAGCCGAGGTTTAGATTGTAAAATAAAAGTAGAAAAGGGGGGCATCACTGGAGAAAACGTTACTGGTACTGACAGTAATAATATATGCACATGTCCACTTTATGTCAAAGATTAACACCAAGTCTCAATTCATTTGGACGGCTTTTACTGTTGGCCATACGGTTTGGATGTTATATTGCAATCTAGTTAGTACAATAAGTCACTTAGGTGGTATTACTTACTTACTCCTCTTTGTCCCGTGTGGTGCACAGGGCTGCCACTACAGTTTTCCATCTGGGTATATCCGTGTGGCCCCTCACCATGCCATTCGGGTAGTACGCAGTTCAGAGGTCAATTTCCGTCTCCATGTTTGGACTGGTCGGCCTATTTTCCTCTTGCCTTGCGGGTTCCAATCAAGAGTCTGCTTGGTGATGTTTGAGTTGTCTCTTCTCAAGGTGTGTCCAACCAATCGCCACTTGATGTCCTGTGTGGTAGGTCAATGATTTGTCCGGAGCACTTGGATAGTGATCTTATCATCTTGCCATCGTATACCCAGGATTTGTCGCAAGCACTTGTTGATGAACACTAGGAGTCTCTCGTCTATGGCCTTCGTATGTCTCCAAGTACCTGATCCGCACAGCAGCACATACTTCACATTACTGTTGAAGAGTCTCAGTTTGGTCCTCAAACTGATGTTATATTGGCATTCACGTCTTCTCCCCCCTAGTTTTGCTCACCACGCTGTCGAAATAGGTGAATGTCTCTACCTCGTCAATTGGCTGCACCTCTATCATAATTTCGTCATGCTAAGTTGTCTTTGCTCGCATGCTTTTAATCGTTTGTGTATTGACTGTGAGACCTATTGTCGGTGCAGTTGTGCAGAGAGTATCAGTGTTGTCTTGCATGGGTCGCTGTCTGTATCATTGCACTATCCTCCACAAATTTAAAATGACTAATCTCTAGCGATGATAAATAAACGTAAAACACACACACATGCTAGTATAAGTATAAACATGTATGTAATTCGATTGCAGATCAGTGTGTTTCTCAATATGCACGCTATATCTGCAATATACAAGCAGTGTACAGTCATCAGTCACATACCCATACAAAATCAGAAATATATGTGTATGCTTCGACAATAAACACATACAAAGAGCTACTTAATTCATACTTAACCCAATACCGTAATTATTAACTCGATGGATTCCATCAGGAATGATGTCTCATGAGTGATTACTATAAGTGGTAAGAACTTGTTTCGCAATCGAGCTAAAATAAATGTGTATAAATTAAACTCTTTTCCCCCCACGAACAATATACGTCTTTGGAATGGCCTTCCTCTCCCTACTATGTAGAGTCCAGCCCCAGCTTCATGGTACTTTTCTGAGCGGCTGGCCACTGTACCACTCATGTAACACTAATGACTGTTTTAACCTTAGTGTGTAGTTATTTTTAAAACTCTTTATCTCAATATATGAGATTTTTAACCACTGTCCCTATTAAGCTAACCTGACCCAAATATTATGCAGTGTTATGTTCGTTTTAGCTAACCTGTCCCTTGTATTCTGCAGTGTTATGTTCGTTTTAGCTAACCTGTCCCTTGTATTCTGCAGTCTTATGTTCGTTTTAGCTAACCTGACCCTTGTATTCTGCAGTGTTATGTTCGTTTTAGCTAACCTGACTTATGTTCCTCCGGACAATGTGCGCTTATTCAGAGTTATGCCAGTTTATTTAGCTAACCTGAGCCAAGTATTCGGCAGTGTTATGTCCGTGATTAGCTAACCTGATCCAATGGTTCACGGATGAACTAGTTGGCCTAAACATTTACGGATGACGTGAACTATTAATGTGAACAGCAGACTAAGACACTGTCACCGTAAATATATGGTGTAAGGGAAACTCGTGTGTTTAATAGCATATAATACACTGATAATGTCCTAGTCGGAGATATATTCCAGCCTAGATTGTATGACGGACGGATAAAATTTAATTTTTACTGTAAGTGCGTCCTTGACCTCCGACTACGTTATTTTATTTAAAATCAATTTGATGTAACTTGATGACAAAAGAAGAATTAATAAAGGTATTGCTATACATTGGTTATAGTATCCGCAGCAAATACTCGTCATGTAATCAACAGATACACATCTGCTATTAAGCAAGTCTCACGATGTGAGGTAAAATTTGTCATAGCAACTTTGAACTTGTCTGCTTGCTCGAAAGACTACCGTGGAAGTGTGCTTGTCACTGAGCCTCGGGTCTATCTGTATGGCATATTCTACCAGCTCGTTTCCTGTGCAAGAGAGTGGCAGTGAACACAATGCAAAAGAGTGGCACATGGACATTCAACAAATCCGGTTCGAGTTATTGTAAATTTTCACATGATCATGTTAATTCTGCAATAGTATTATAAACCACATTCTGATATTTTCAATATCACCTGCTTCTGCCGAATTAAATTAACCTATTTGCTCACGATATCTAAAAGTATGTTTCCTCTTATTTAGACATGGAAATCCCTCTTCAGGAAGCCCTCCATAACGGCCTACAATATAACAATTCACGACATCTATGACATCAGCATGGTCACTCCGTACTACATTTTTGACTGTCACCGACCACAACATTTTCGTTACCTGCATCACGTCTTATATCTTTTGGAACGCGACTTTGCTCTATTACCAAATCGAAATATAAGCTTGATATTGAGTATGTGTTTTAATTGGAGCGTCGTATAACGATCAAGCATGATAACGTCTTACACAGGGGTCTGGGTAATCGATGTACTTTTTATAATTGCTACCTACCCCGTCTGGTCATTGCTACGTACCCCGTCTGGTCATTGCTACCCACTCCGTCTTGTCATTGCTACGTACCCCGTCTAGTCATTGCTACGTACCCCGTCTGGTCATTACTACGTACCCCGTCTGGTCATTACTACCTACTCCGTCTGGTCATTGCTCTCCTTGTAGATATAAACTGGACAGAGAGCTATACGGCTTACGGGTATCCTCTCCTTGGAGATATACACTGGACGCTTACGGGTATCCTCTCCTTGGAGATATACACTGGACAGAGAGCTATACAGTTTACGGGTATCCTCTCCTTGGAGATATACACTGGACAGAGAGCTATACAGCTTATGGGTATCCTCTCCTTGGAGATATACACTGGACAGAGAGCTATACAGCTTACGGGTATCCTCTCCTTGGAGATATACACTGGACAGAGAGCTATACAGTTTACGGGTATCCTCTCCTTGGAGATATACACTGGACAGAGAGCTATACAGCTTATGGGTATCCTCTCCTTGGAGATATACACTGGACAGAGAGCTATACAGCTTACGGGTATCCTCTCCTTGGAGATATACACTGGACAGAGAGCTATACAGTTTACGGGTATCCTCTCATTGGAGATATACACTGGACAGAGAGCTATACAGCTGATGGGTATCCTCTCCTTGGAGATATACACTGGACAGAGCTATACAGTTTACGAGTGTCCTCTCATTGGAGATAAACATCCTTGGAGATAAACCGCATAGCTTAGCATTGGTTGCGTTTACTTCCGGGTATTGTCTAAAACCACACCAAAATTACAACAGAATGCAGGTAGGAATAAAATGTCTGTAAATCAATTGCAATTGTCTTTAGATACACTTTACCTTATGAACACGCGATCAAACTGCCACTGACAGAAGGCATATTAAAACAAAACTTGCTAGATCTATATTAGGAAAACGAATGATTCTGTCTATGCTCCCTCACATGTCCCAAGACGTATATAGATACCGGTTTTATACTTAATTAGTGTTATATTAGAACTATATGTATACACATATATAATCAAGTACGTTGCCATAAGGCAAGCTGTGAACCCATGTCGCCACTGCGACTTCGTCTAGAAATAACAACTCTAACCTACCGCATCTACAACAGAGCTCGAAGAAAATCCGAAGAGTCTACAGAGAATCTGTATGTATCACATTGATACAGAGGAATATGGTCGTGATAGCGCAGTGTGAGTCGTGATAGCGCAGTGTAAGTCGTGATAGCGCAGTGTGAGTCGTGAGTGTGCAGTGGTAGCACGTTCGCTTCAGGTGCGAAAGGCCCGGAGTTCGAGACCCACAGGAGCCGTTACGATTGTGTCCTTAGGCAAGTCATTTAAATCCCATGATGTCTGTTCTCTCTCCATCAGGAATTAGGTATCAGGAGTGATTAATATAAGTTGTAAGAACTTGTTCCGCAATCGAGCTAAATAAATAATTTTTAAAAATAATTGGTCAGCTGCAACAATGTCTAGAGTGTAATTGAAAATAATTTAATCGACACGTATACACTAAGTGATATAATTAAAGTGTATTCCCTGTATGTTGTTATAGATGGTATGAATAGTAAACATTTTACTAATTTATCAGAATTAAAATCAGCTGACCATAATTTCTGTAATATGACAAAACGTGATCAATTTCTATTTCTATTCAGTAATCAATCAGTGATAAGACTTTGTACCAAAACCTGTTTTAATATACTACAGCGTCGTTACTTTTACCTTTGTAAATAATGCCCTTTTTGTGTTAATTACTATATATCTATGATTTTTACAGACTACAAGAAGCAGCTGATTCTCGATCTGATCCTGGGTGATAACTGATTTTGTAAGATATTTCTTATAGCGCACTAGTGCTTGTTTTTCGATTCAGTGTTTTATACCATTTTGTTTTATTTCGTATTTAAATATAAATTAGCAACTGTTTCTTGGCTTTAGAATGTAAATAAGCATTAACTAATAGTAGTATCGGATTTTATAATGTGATATGTTTTGTTGCAATATGTCTCTTATAATTCTATTCAGAATGGCTATGTACTTTTAATATGATTGTTTATATTTGTGTTTGCATTACATGTATGCACATAGATGAGACTTTAATAAAGATTAAAACTATGTTGGACAGAGTAATTGAGTCAACACATGCAGTGTAATAAACAAGATTTACTAGGAATCCTCGGCTATTTTGGAATACAACTGTATAACAAATAGAGACCAACTATACTCTGCAACGCTATTTGCTTTCCCGAAGGACTGGTGGCGTCTGAACTTGTAGTGAGCACATTTAGAGGTAACAAGGCTATCTCTTAACGCCATCAGAATCGACACATTATCAGCATTAACGTAATTGCTTTAATGGAACAATGAGGAGAGATCAATGCCGTTATTCCATGACAGAATTATATATGACAAAATTAAACTTGTTTCTCGTGTTCGTGTTTCTGTCCATCATATGAGAAAGAAGTCGAACAATTCATTAAAAAAGGGCCAAATAAATCCTGTGAAATTGATCCAATTCCGACATGGCTACTGAAATTTTGTCTTAGTGAAATCCTACCAATAGTGACAAAAATTGTAAATATTTCATTGGAAACAGGAAATGTACCAAAGTCATTCAAAATCTCCCGGGTAAGACCTTTGCTGAAAAAACCAAGTCTTGATCAAAACACTTTGAAGAACTACAGGCCAGTGTCAAACCTGCCTTATGTCTCGAAGATTCTGGAAAAAGTAGTAAATAGTCGAATTAATGAACATTTGACAAGTAATAACTTACACGACGTACATCAGTCTGCGTACAGGACGTTTCATTCCACAGAAACTGCCTTACTGAAAGTCCAAAACGATATACTCCAATCTCTGGACCTGAACAATGCTACAATCCTTGTGCTTTTGGACCTATCTGCTGTATTTGATACCATCGACCATAGAACACTTTTACAGCGTCTCGAATTTCATTTTGGAATTACTGGAAAACCTCTCCAATGGATATCATCTTATCTTACCGACCGTTATCAAGCAGTATGTATCGATGGAAAACTATCCAACTCAGTGCTCATGAATTTCAGTGTTCCACAGGGGTCTGTTTTAGGCCCGAAATTTTACACTATGTATACCAAGCCTGTAGGAGCCATTTGTAAACACCATGGACTGAACCATCACTTTTATGCTGACGATTCCCAGCTTTACCTTTCATTCAAACCAACCGTTCAAGCTTCACAAGCAGAGACACTACTTCGAATGGAAAACTGTCTACAAGACATTGTTGCTTGGATGCATGCCAATATGTTAAAACTCAATACTGATAAAACTGAAATGATTATGTTTTCTAGTCAGCGAAATTTTCAACACATTGAAAACATAAATGTGAAAGTAGGAGACTCAAATACAGAACCATCAACATGTGTGAGAAATCTAGGAGCTTTCCTAGACTCAAGAATGGATATGGACAAACATGTAAATTCCGTGACAAAATCATGTTATGAGCAGATCCGGCGGATTGGACACATTCGGCAGTATTTAACAACAGACGCCACGAAAACTCTCATAAAATCACTCGTTACATCCAGGCTCGACTACTGTAATTCACTGTTGTACGGCGTGCCAAAAAACACTTCCAATAAATTACAAACTGTTCAAAACACAGCAGCTCGCATCATAGCCAGAACATCCCGTTTCAGTCATGTAACGCCCATTCTAAAAGAACTTCATTGGCTACCAGTTCAAGAAAGAATAAAGTATAAAATACTGACTCACACATATAAAGCATTGAATGGAGAAGCACCGATTTATTTGAGAAACTTGCTTGAGGTTTATATACCAAGGAGAGACTTACGGTCTAAAAATGAAGCAGCTACTCTTGTGTTACCAAGAAGTCGGACTGTCACATACGGAGATAGAAGTTTCATGACTGCTGCCCCAAAACTTTGGAATTCTCTTCCATCAAATCTTAGAAGTGCAACAACATTGTGTTCTTTCAAGAAGGCTTTGAAGACACACCTTTTTAAATGTTCATATGGAACATAAATATCGAACAGTGTCTGTGCTCAATCAGGATTAAGACTGCAATTGAACACATTTTATTTAATTATTACCTATATTTTAATTGTTATAATTTTAGATCCTAATATGTTATAGCATATTTAGATTCCATTGTAATTGTGTTTGCTAATTTTGTCTTGTTTTATCTCATTGTATGTGGAAGTTTTTTATCAATATTTGTGATATTTTAGGCTGTAAAGCGCTTTTGAACGTTTTATATTTAGATGAAAAGAGCGCTATATAAGTGTGGTATATAATAATAATAATAATAATAAACTAAAACAATATACAACCTGTCTATATACACGATTAGTTCATGTAACGTGTCTGTAGTAGCTCTGTGTGGTGTTAGTTTGCAGATTGGAAAGATACGATCACGTACATTAGAAGGTTATGATATTGTAATTAGCTTGAACGAATTGTTGTTGTGATTTTCTCCACCATATTGGACTTGGATAGTATGCGCACCCTGACATATGGCACAACGTTTGTTATGGATATTGCAATTGCGCCTCCGTACCATTTAGTAGCAGGACGAATCGCGAAGCGGTACACCCATATGCACACTGTTAAATGCAAGCTATTTATAGTAACAAGTTTATTAGTTTATACAAATTTATTTTAGCTCGATTGCGAAACAAGTTCTTTCAACTTATATAAATCGCTCTCGAGACCTCATTCCTGGTGGAATCCATCGCCACGAGGGAGAGAAGAGGCAACGTGGAATTTAAATGCCTTGCCTAAGGACACAATCGTAACGTCTCCAGCGGGGCTCGAACTCCGGACCTTTAGCACCTGAAGCGAACGCGCATCCACTGCGCTATCACGATTTCCACAGTAACAAGTTGGCCATCTTGGGATGGAAACAATAAAGTATGCGCATAAATAATGCACAATACAATGGTACATTTAATAAGCATATCAGAAATGACTGTAGCTCTTTCAACGCCAAACAAATTCAGAGCATATAACGCCGAGTCTGATCAGGATCTATGTTGTTTACTATTCGGAAAGGTGCTTCAGCTCCACTGTCTGAAGAGCAATCAGCATATAGCCTGATCATATGGCACGTTCTGTTCTGTCTGCTCAGGTTCTCTGTTTTTTGCAATGTCGCTTTGTCGCTTTTATGCGACATTGGCCGTGAAAGACTATAACAATTGAAACGTTGAACATGGTTGGAAGAAAGCATACAATTAAATTACACCCTGTCCATGATTAGCCTACAGTTCTTTTGTAATTAAGTAACATCGCTACCGGTTTCCCATTTGAATGACGGGCAGTTTCCCTAACAACACCTTTCCTGGGCAGGCTCCAGTGGTTAACCAGTACTTGGTGCACCAACCTCCGTAAGAAACTGCAACTTTGTCATATAAAGAGACACGGTCTGGATGGAGGTTGAACCTGTGACCATCAGTGATGTTAGGTTACAGTGGTATACTAGTCAGTGACATTAGCAACTCGAACACGGAGGCGGACTAAGTCAATAGTTGTTATGAACAGGTAGTATAGCAGTAAACTGTTTTCCTATTCAATTTAGTATCGTGTACACATTCCAGTACATACCGTATCCGTGGTCTAGTGGTTAAGGCGCATGCCTACGGAAAGGGAGGTCGCCAGGGGTTCGTTCTGATATGGCCGGTTTGTGAGCTAGTTAAATATTGGTTACTGATTGCCTATCAGCCTGGCCCCTGACATACAATAATAGGATGTGGAGTGCTGATGTTCATAAAAAGGTGTCTTGTATAAGTCGGTAATGGCTGGTCATTTCAATAGGAATGACACTATAATAAACAAACACTTTACTTTTACTCTTACTCTTAATTATACTGATTATTACACATTTACATCACAGAGAGATCTGTAGTCCAGTGGTTAACACGTTGGACTGGTAATCCAGGGATTGCAGGTTCGATCCCCCGTCTAACTCTGACAGAGAGATTTGTAGTCCAGTGGTTAACACGTTGGACTGGTAATCCAGGGAACGCAGGTTCGATCCCCCGTCTGATTCTGACTAAAATTAACAGTCTTTCAGATGGGACATTAAACCGATATCTCGCGTCGGTGCTTTACACCGTGCCCGTAAAAGAACAAGAGGAGACTCTGGAATGTATCTCTGTCTATATCAGTGCACTATCCTCCAACAATCTAAAATGACTAATCTTGTAAGGAGGCGTCGCTCATATGGGCAACGGTAGCGACGATAAAATAAACATAAAGCACACACATTTACATCCTGTCCTGTATAAGTTCCACCACACTTAACCGAGAATATGTTAACAGTGTAGCTACGTCTCACACTTCCATTAATTTATCAAGCAGCACAATACCGGTGGCATCCGTGGTCCAATGGTCGAGCGTCGGATTTGGAATCGAACGGACCCGGGTTCGACCCTCTGTCAGACTACGTATATAGTATCACTGAGCAAGGCACTTCACACACATTGCTTAGTAGCCTACTGGTTAACCGCTTAGGACGGATAAGCCTGACAAGCAAAGCATATCTAGGTCCCCGCAATAGGTTTGATATTAATGGAAGATACCTACCAGTCCGTAGAGTCTTCGATTTAGTTCTCATGCTGTGAATGTTCAGTTCCTCAGCAAGTTATCTGTTCCATAGCCATATTACCATTGTTTTACTATGTGAAATATATATTTAAATAGCATTCCCTTTCATGCTCTATTTGTGAATGAGACAGTTTTGTATATGTGTTCCTGTTCTGCGCACCGTGCTTAAAAACGACACGTTACAAATATATGTGCAACGGCTTAGGCATGCATACAATATTAAATGCCATATCTTTATGTAAAACATAATTATTAACTATCTAACACTAAACAAATAAATATTAACAATTGTCCACAATCATCGAAAATTCAAATAATTACCTCCCTTATAAAAAAACACCATTTGCACAATCTTTGCGATTCAATTCTTTTGATCGTTCAATTATAGTATGGCGTCATCTGATATATCACGGACATTATACTAGTACATGTGAGAACCGTTCATTTATTTATAAATTAATATTAATTATATTATTTATATTAACAATTTATGTTGACAATAATGAACAGATGAAGGACTTTCAATTCGGTCAATTCGTTGAACGTGTTCTATAGTATTGTCATTATTAGTCTATATATCTAAACTTGAAAAATGTAGAGTGGTGGAACTTATGCTCGGCGTATTTCTATGCTCAGGGTATTTTTTCATTTTATATCCTAATTTAAAATATTTAAATAATTTTAACCTATGTTCGCTGACAGAGGTGAAGCATGGTTCAATAACATTCCGTTGTGTGTACCGGTAGCTAATGCAACTGTCACCTGACTGGTTCAGTAGCCTAATATAAACAGACAACTTGTTGGGAAATTTATTTCCACAGAAATGTGTGGTTTATGAGCATTTCAGGTGGCTATCCGGATTGGGAAAAAAATGTACAAATAACCAGAAAAAAGTTTCTTATGAGTTGTAATATTGTTAGTTATTGATGTTACTAAGTCAAAATAATATATTCAACATTTACCCATGCATAAATAAAACAATTCATGTACGCCATGCATAGGTGCCCTAAAGTATGTAGTTCCCCATGGAAACAGGTGCCATTGCGATAGCTGTATTTAGGCGCATGGTTAGGTAATGTAGCTAAAAATTTCAACAACAATTTTATGAAAGTTGTATTCATGACTTAAGAAAATAATAATATACGGAAAGTGCATTTAACTTTTTTTTATAGGCCATGATATGTAGGATTTACGCCGAGCATAGGTTCCACCACTCTAACATTTTACTATCAAGCCATTGTTCATATGACAGATCGAAAACA
This sequence comes from Archivesica marissinica, assembly GCA_014843695.1. Taxonomy (NCBI): domain Eukaryota; kingdom Metazoa; phylum Mollusca; class Bivalvia; order Venerida; family Vesicomyidae; genus Archivesica; species Archivesica marissinica. The sequence continues at coordinate 12,741,506 of CM026397.1, read as the reverse complement.
AATTATTTAGAGGTCTTATATATATGACTAGGTCTAGATCAGCAGGGTGATATTAATATCGTACTTTCGTCCTCGGTTAATATGCCCTGTTAGTTTCATAGAACAGCGCGTACTGACGTCATTCAAAGTAAATAATTGCATAATTATATGAATACGTCAAAAGTAAATGCACAAAGCAAGCATATAATCATGTAGAAAGTACATGTATCTACAATATTGAATGTAACCGGCTGGAAATTCATAAAATTCAGTAAGAGTTGAGCATTGTCTGCATTTGACCTAGTCCTATATATCTATCTATCTTCCGCTAATGTCGCACCCCTCGCGGGGACGTAGATAAGATATATAAGACCTCTACATAAAAAAAATGTCCTATTATTTCGAGGTCTTATCGTTAAAGCTCATTTTCGCATAGCACTTTCCGCCCTGATCCGATGGCGGGATTTCTGACCAATATATTGCAGCTTTCCAGACATGAACCGGTATAAATGTGTGCATTGGTGTTAAGAATAATCCTAAATATAGATATTAAGAACGTTTAAAATATATTGTCTTACCGTTGTGCATATCATTTAGCTGTTTGAAGTCGACAGGTGAGATTCTCCCACCTTTTCTGCGCAGTCTTCACAAAAGAAATCCAAATGAATTATTAGTTAGTACATTTCATGCGTATGAATAATTGGATATTGAACGAAATCTTATTTGGTTCACCGCAATGTCACCGGAGATAAATCTTCAAAACAATTTCATCTAATGATTTCTATTTTGGCTTTTTGTAATAACCAAGATATTCTAAATGGACAAAATGGAATGGTGAAACTCTCCCATGAAATTTAAACATTGATTTCTTATATAATATTGTGTCAAGAGACGTTATAGACTGTGCAGAATTCAAACAACGATATGTGTGTTCATCTTGTTAGCAAATTTAATTTATAAAAACGACCTTTTAGAACATAAAATATGCTACACGTAATTGAGGTTTAGCATTTAGATGAAAAATGCCTGAATAGTAAAATGTCACATTTTTCAAATCTAAATATTTGGACTACCCTTGACCGATGGGCAGCTGAGTAATCGTGTGCATTCAGCCGTGGTCTGTTCCTGTATGTGTAATGCTGTAATTAACTGGTTTTCACTGCATTCCGAGTTGTCAATCAATCTACAACTATGTTATAGCCTCTACGTCTTAAAGGGTGTGTGTTTACGTTTATTTATCGTCGCTACCGGTTGCACATATTAGTGACTCCTCCTGAAGAGATTAGTCATTTTAGATTTTTGGCGCATAGTGCAATGATACAGACAGAGACCCATTCCAGAGTCTCCTCTTGTTCTTTTACGTGCACAGTGTAAAGCACCGGCACGAGAACTCAGTTTAAAATCCCATCTGAAAGCCTGTTAATTTTATTCGGGTCAGATGGGGGATCGAACCTGCGATCCCTGGATTACCACTGGACTACAGGACCGTATGTGGTCTTAAGGGTGTATCACTATCTATTTAAGTAATGAATTGCGAGTTAATAGTTTCCATTGGGGTATGAGCTACATTGATTATGTTTAAAGTGGCGCTAGTTAATAGTTTCCATTAGGTTATGAGCTACATTGAGTATGTTTAAAGTGGCGCGAGTTAATAGTTTCCATTAGGTTATGAGCTACATTGAGTATGTTTAAAGTGGCGCGAGTTAATAGTTTACATTAGAACATAATTTATTGCCAAATATATACAGCAAAAGGTTTGGGCCACAAGTGCTATACACATTATAAAACGGCCCTCCCCAATACAAATCATTTACAGAAATAGATTATGGCTACACAAGTACAATTAAGAAAAAGATATGTTATTTTAAAGAAAAATGCCAGCAGAAGTATTCACGTGACTGTGCTCGTGTGATGCTCGCCCCGGTCCGCGACCTCGAAACCCCCCACGCATAATAAGAAATAGAAATACTATTATACACTAATTTGAAACCTCGCAGTATCATGTATAAACTTTTGAACTGAATTAAAAATACTTAGGTACTGTTCATCTGAGAGTTCTTCTTTACCTTTAAATAAAGTTCTTACGCTAAGTGGATGATATTGACGTGTATATCTGAATAGTGCTATCCTTTGATTTAAAAATAGAGGGCATTTGAAAAAATAATGTTCGGCATCTTCGACGCCACGTTCACACTCACAAATTGGGTCATCTTTTAAGTGATTATTACATAAGTCCGCATTCAAATTACTGCAGCCATTTCTTATGCGTGTTTGGGGAACGGTTAGAGATCTTGAACCTTTGTAGTAATATGAAGGTACTTCATTTTGCTTAAATAATGCACATTTCAGTCGATACTTAAAACTAGATAAAGTAGGTGATGTTCGGATATTCTCTGTTAATGTATTCCATAAATCAACACTTGATGGTACAAAGGAATTCGAGAAGAGAGCTGTTCTTCTTGCCATTACTATGAAATTATCGGCATTTCTTAAATTGTAATTGTTTTCTTCACCAACTACCCTTGGAAAAATTGTTGAAAAATGCTCCGGCAGTAGACCGTTTTTTAGTTTGTACATTATGACTAATTTCTGAAGTTTTCTTCTATCATTTAAGGAGATCCAGCCTATTTCTTCTATCAAGTTAGTTATAGAAACTGATCGAGTTAAACCAGTGACAACACGAGCTGCTTCAAATTGTAATTTTTCTAGTCTATTCTTATCGAGTTCAGTACAACTATCCCATACTACTGCAGCATATTCTAACAGTGGCCTCATATAAGATATATAAATTTGATTTAATGTTTTCCTGTTGATTGTAAATGTTAACGCTCGCATTAAATTTAGTACCTTTGATGCCGATTTAAAAATATTGTCTATATGCTCGTGCCATTTACCATTGTTGCTTAAAGTTACACCTAAATGTGTGTGGTGTTCAGCAAAGGGTAACTGAATCCCATCAAAAAATAATACTGGATAGTTTTGTTCCCTAGTGGTGCTAAAGAACAGAGCTTCTGTCTTATTGGGATTCAAATTTACCAACCAACGTTTAGACCAATCGGATATTAACCTCAAATCATGATTCAGTATTCCCTCTAGATCTTGAATAGTTGATGTCGTTTGGGCCAATGATGTGTCGTCAGCAAATAACCTAGTTATACTTAATAAATTGTCCGCTATATCATTAACATAAACGAGAAAAAATAAAGGTCCGAGGATCGATCCTTGTGGTACACCAGAGCTAATAGTTTCACTGTTTAATATGCTGGACCATACTACTACATTTTGAGTCCTATTTGATAAATAATTTTCTATCCAGCTTAATAACATTCCAGTTATACCATTTTGTTTCAATTTAAATAATAAACCTTTATGCCAAACCCTGTCAAAAGCTTTAGAAATATCACAGAAGATCATGCACATAAATTGTTTTGAGTCTAAAGTCTGGCATATTTGATGATAAATTTCTATCAGTTGATAAACACTAGAATGATTAGGTCTGAAGCCGCACTGGTTATAGTATATAAGGTTATTAAAAAATCAAATGATTGTGGATATGTTTATAAATAACTCTTTCCATAACCTTACTTAAACAACTCAAAAGTGAAATTGGTCTATTGTTACTAGGAGTTTCTGCAGGACCCTTATTAAATAGAGGACTAACATTAGCGTTTATTCCATAATGAGGGAAATACTCCTTCTTGAAATGATCTATTAAAAATGACAGATAATGGTTTGACAATATAATCCGCTGTTTCCTTTAACATTTTGTAACTGATACCATCAGGACCATTTGCTTTGTTAATATCAAGGTTTTTTAAAACATCACAAATTTCAATTTCTGGTATATTTATGATTTCCAGTGTTGCATTTGTTTTAAGTTCACGTACAGGAAGGGTTGCATTGGAATCGTCAACGTTGGATATAGCAGATAAATATGTATTTAGGCAATTTGCTTTTTCTATGTCAGTGACTGAGTATTTTGTATCTCCATTTGGAAGAGTTGTAATTAGAGGCGGAATTTTATGACTGACTTTATTTTGTTTTACAAAATCCTTTACAAGCTTCCAATATTTTCGTTTATTTGTTTGTTGTGCGTCTACTAACGAGTCTTCAATATTATTATAAAATCTTGTTTTAGCATGCTTTACATAATTGTTAACTTTGTTTCTCACTTTTTTAAACTCATTCCAACCATCTATACGTTTGGTCATTAACGCTTTTTTTCTTATTTTGTCTCTTGCTTTTATTAGTTTTCTCAATTCAGAATCAAACCAGGGTTTGTCATTGGGCCTTATTAAGATATTTTTATTTGGAATACATGTTTTCGCAAGTTTAAGAAAATTGTTATTAAATTCTAGACAGCATTCGTTTAGATCACCATTATTTAAAAAAGTCCAGTCAGTATTTGCAATCATATCATTTAACTGAGCAAAATTCGCTTTTTTATATATCCAAACATGTCGTTCATAGCAATTACTTAGATTATAACTAAAAGGCAAAATTGCATATGCTGCCCGATGGTCGCTTATTTCTTCAGGAATTAATATTAATAGTTTACATTGGGGTATGAACTACATTGGGTGTGTTTAAAGTGGCGCGAGTTAATAGTTTCCATTGGGGTATGAGCTACATTGAGTATGTTTAATGTGGTGCGAGTTAATAGTTAACATTGGGGTATGAACTACATTGGATGTGTTTAAAGATACCGCCAGTTAATAGTTTACGTTGGGTGTGTTTAAAGTGGCACGTGTCCGCCTCCGTGGTCGAGTGGTTAAGGTCGCTGACTTGTATACCACGGTAACCTATCATCACTGATGGTCACGGGTTCGAGCCCCGCTCAGACCGTGTCTCATTTATATGAAAAAGTTGGCAGTTTTTTACGGAGGTTGGTGCACCTAAGTACTGGTTAACCGCTGGAGCCTGCCCAGGAAAGGTGTTGTTAGGTAAACTGCCCGCCGGCGATATAGCCCAAAATGGTGCAGATGCAGGCGTAAAACCCGAACTATAACTATAATTAAAGTGGCGCGAGTTAATAGTTTACATTGGGGTGTGAACTACATTGGATGTGTTTAAAGTGACGCAAGTTAATAGTTTCCATTGGTGTATGAGCAACATTGAGTATGTTTTAAGTGACGCGAGTTAATAGTTTCCATTGGGGTATGAGCTACATTGAGTGTTTAAAGTGGCGCGAGTTAATAGTTTACATTGGGGTATGACCTACATTGGGTGTGTTTAAAGTTACCACAAGATTATAGTTTACATTGGAGTATGACCTACATTGGGTGTGTTTAAAGTGATGTGAGATCATAGTTTCCATTGGGGTATGAGCTACATTGAGTATGTTTAAAGTGGCGCGAGTTAATATTTCCATTGGTGTATATTTAAAGTGGCGTGAGTTAATAGTTGCCATTGGTGTATGAGCTACATTGAGTATGTTTAAAGTGACACGAGTTAATAGTTTCCATTGGGGTATGAGCTACATTGAGTATGTTTAAAGTGGCGCGAGTTAATAGTTTACATTGGGGTATATTTAAAGTGGCGTGAGTTAATAGTTGCCATGGGTGTATGAGCTACATTGAGTATGTTTAAAGTGGCGCGAGTTAATAGTTTACATTGGGGTATGAACTACATTGAGTGTATTTAAAGTGGCGCATGTTAATAATTTACATTGGGGAATAGCGCTACATTGGGTGTGTTTAAAGTAGCGCGAGTTAAATGTTTACATTGGGGTATGAGCTAGATTGTGTGTGTTTAAAGTTGTACATAATAAAATATATGCATCGTGTACTAAGATGAATGTTTGTATTACATGTTTGTAATATATATAACGTATTGTATGCTTACAGGAGATGAAACATCAGCTGTTGACAAGAACAAAGGAATTCAGATTGTTTATATACCAGATACATCCGTGTAGATTAGTGTACAACTCTACAACTAGACAGTAACTAAGTCAATCATATAGAAGAGAATATATCAATGGTACTCCAACTTCCAACTGGTTATTACAGGAGTTTATTTATAATACCTCTACTGTTTACATATTCATCTCAACATTTTAGCTCGGAAGGTTGCAGTACATGTAACTGCTTATGAACATCTGTTTGAACATAATCTATCTAAATTCAATCAGTATGTCTATAGAGCTGGACAGCATTACTCATTCAGCACCACATCCTCATGTATGTGAAGTATGCAGAACGGGTTTAAGTAACTCCAGCATGTTAAAGCAGCATATGCTCATACATATAGGAGAACGCCCACATGAATGTGAACTATGTAAGGAAGCGTTCACTCATCCTGATAGTTTAAAACAGCACATGCTCATACATTATGTAGAACGTCCATATGAATTAGAAATACATAATAAGACATACAGTAAACATGTATATGGCGATATAAAGCCGCACATGCGCGTATATTCCAGAGAACGTCCACACAAGTGTGAAATATGTAATAAGACGTTCAGCAACTCTGGTAATTTAACGAAGCACATGTTCATACATTCTGGAGAACGTCCACATGAGTGTGGATTATGCAACAAGACATTCAATCAGTCTTGCAGTTTAAAGCAGCACATGCTCATACATACAGGAGAACGTCCACATGTTTGTGGACTATGCAACAAGACATTCAAGCAATCTTGCGGTTTAAAGAAGCACATGCTCCTACATACAGGAGAACGTTCACATGTTTGTGGACTATGCAACAAGACATTCACTCAATCTGGACATTTAAAGCAACACATGTTCACACATGTAGGAGAACGTCCACATGTGTGTGGACTATGTAACAAGACATTCAAGCAAGCTGTCACCTTAAAGCAGCACATGCTCATTCATACCGGTGAACGTTCACATCAGTGTGAACTATGTAATAAGACATTCAATCTATCTGGCAATTTAAAGCAGCACATGCTCATACATACAGGAAAACGTTCGCATGCGTGTAGATTATGCAATAATACATTCAATCAAGCTGGCACTTTAAAGCAGCACATGCTCATACATACCGGTGAACGTCCACATCAGTGTGGACTATGTAACAAGTCATTCAATCATTCTTGCAGTTTAAAGCTGCACATGCTCATACATACAGGAGACCGACCACATGTGTGTGGACTATGTAACAAGACATTCAATCAATCTTGCAGTTTAAAGCAGCACATGCTCACACATGTAGGAGAACGTCCACATGTGTGTGGACTATGTAACAAGACATTCAATCAATCTTGCAGTTTAAAGCTGCACATGCGCATACATACAGGAGAACGACCATATGTGTGTGAACTATGTAATAAGACATTCAAGCAATCTGGACATTTAAAGCTGCACATGTTCACACATACCGGAGAACGTCCACATGTATGTGAACTATGCAACAAGACATTCAGTCGGTCTGGAGATTTAAAGCAGCACATGCTCATACATTCCGCAGAACGTCCACATGTATGTGAACTATGTAATAAGACATTCAAGAAATCTTGCAATTTAAAGCTGCACATGTTCACACATACCGCAGAACGTCCACATGAGTGTGGACTATGTGACAAGACGTACGGTCGTTCTGGAGATTTAAAGCAGCACATGCTCACACATGCAGGAGAACGTCCATATGTATGTGAACTATGTGCGAAGACATTCAGTCGGTCTGGAGGTTTAAAGCAGCACATTCTCACACATTCTGCAGAACGTCCACATGTATGCGAACTATGTAATAAGACATTCAGTCTGTCTGTAGGTTTAAAGAAGCACATGCTCATACATTCCTCAGAACGTCCACATGTATGCGAACTATGTAATAAGACATTCAGTAGGTCGGGAGGTTTAAAGCAGCACATGCTCATACATTCCGGAGAACGTCCACATGAGTGTGAATTATGTAAGAACACCTTCAGCCTGTCTACCGGTTTAAAGCAGCATATGCTCGTACATTCTGGAGAACATCTGTGAAATATGCAATAAGACCTTCGGTGTATATAGTAATTTAAAGTGGCACATTCTCATTCATACCGGAGAACGTCCTCATGACAGTCATCTATGTAAGTAGGTGTCATTTGATGTGGCATTTTAAAGCAGCACACGCATTCTGGATAACGTCCACACTAATGTGAACTGTGTAAGTGGACGTTCAATAATATAAATGGTAACTGTGTAAGTGGACGTTCAATAATATAAATGGTAACTGTGTAAGTGGACGTTCAATAATATAAATGAATGGGCATACACACTGGAGTGTGACCTACAATGTAAGTAAGAAGACCGTCAGTGTATTTCTTTTATTTGTGCTCGAATATTTTGGAGAACATCCTCGTGGATATCAAGTATGAAGACGTTGAAGATGTGTGTGAACTGTGTAAGAATACGTTCTGGCCGTTTAAAGCAACACATGGTCACACATTCTGGAGAACGCTCACATGTGTGTGAACTGTGTAAGAATACGTTCTGGTCGTTTAAAGTAGCACATGGTCATACATTCTGGAAAACGCTCACATGTGTGTGAACTGTGTAAGAATACGTTCTGGTCGTTTAAAGTAGCACATGGTCATACATTCTGGAGAACGCTCACATGTGTGTGAACTGTGTAAGAATACGTTCTAGTCGTTTAGAGCAGCACATGGTCACACATTCTGGAGAACGTCCGCGTGTGTGTGAACTGTGTAAGAATACGTTGTGGTCGTTTAGAGCAGCACATGGTCACACATTCTGGAGAACGCCCACATGTGTGTGTGAACTTGGTAATCGTATGTACATGTAAGAAAACATGCAGTCGACTTGACATTTAAGGCAACACATGTACGTATATTAGGGAAACGTCCGCATGAGTGAACAGTGTAAGAAAATGTTCCGTCATCCTGGCAGCTTAAAGCGGTATATGCTCAAACTGGAGAGCACACTTATGAGTGTGAGAAACATGTATGTAATAACTAATATAACCTTCAATGTATATACATGTAACAAACATCTCTCTACTACTGCCACCTGGGATATTGTTAAATAAACAAAGCAATACATGTACATCATTCTCAAAATCAAATACATTTCCTTTCAATGTTAGCCATATTATGCTATCGTCCATCTCTTTTGTAAACTCCACATGTTTGTTCCAAGTCTTGAGAAACCACCATCGTCTCTCTCCTACCAACCTTTTGCTTTACATTTTTATTTAAAACATAAGAAAATACCCCTAAAACATGTACATTAAACTATCATTTGATCATGTTTCTGTAAACAGTGAAATATTATTTCTTTGGAAAAGTGTGTTCGAGTGATGACTGTTTGACATAGTATACTGTTTTCCAATCAATACCTGTATATTTCACATGTTTTACAATGCAACAAATGAAGCACGGAACGTATACATGTACATATTCTCAGAAAATCTCTCAGCGTTCATCTAGTAAGGTTTACTAGGCAATTAATGAGTTTATATTCGTTTTCGGACATTTGTCTAACTCGAAAATATTAAATTATTGCTAGCGGTTTATTTATTAAAGCTTCATTAAAGCAACTCGGCGATTCGTATAATATCAAATAGTTGTCATATTTTCTCTGGTAAGCATGAGCATGCACTTTCCCATTGTTTGTTATTCATGATTCAACATACATAACTATGCTACATTAATTGTATTACTTTGTGTTTCCCTTTGTTTGTCATTCATGATTCAGCATACATAAATATGATAAATTAATTGTAATATTTTGCGTTTCCCTTTGTTTTGATTCGTGATATAATAGGTAACACATACATGTATTTACCAGAAAGCTTAATTTTGTATGATTTTTATATATTTTCTACATCACATCATACATAACAGACTGTGTCCATCCTCCATTCTTAATTTAGTTTGAAATGATGGTGCGGACTGTAAATAATGTTATTTTAAACTTTATTTATTTTACAACGATTGCGAAGCAAGTTCTAACAACTTATATTAATCACTCTCGTTGGCGCGGATGAAAACGAATATGTGGTCATTCGTGTGGGAGCAAACCGGAATACCCGGAGAATACCCACCTGTCCGATCATCTGGCGACCACCGTACTGTCCGAGGATCGAACCCGGGTTGCATTGGTGAGGAGTGAGCGCGCTAACAACCGCGCTAATCGGACAGCCAAATAATGTTATCATATATTGCATATAACTTATTTTCTCGATTAAACCGTTTGTCTGCAATGATAACTAATCTATATATTGTATGCATGATTGTAATTTATGACAAATGCAAGGCAATAATATTAACCACGTAGTACGTAAAATTGACTCCCTCCCATCCCCTCCTCTCTCTCCCCCACCCACTCTGTTCATAGTGTGTATCAGCAGTTTGTCTCACTGAGCGAGTTCAGTTGAAATACCCAAGTAAACTCGATTAACTAGGGTAAGAAGAAACGTTTATTTAGCTTTAACTCTTATGTTGTAAATTGAACTCGCATTCCCGCTGCATTCGTTTGTTAATTGAGTAAACAAAATGGCGTCGGCTGATGAAAGTGTGTAAGTAACTTATCTCTAGTTTGGCAAGTGTCAATAAATTGGTCGTATGCATGCATATAGCTTATCTCAGCTACTTGTAGTGCTTGCTGGTTATGGAAGAAGAAGAATGTATGCAGTTTATATTCGATATTCCAGTTAGGTAATCGACTTTCATAGTAATGCAGGAAGTGAACATATTTGGTCGGATACTAAATAATCGGATAGATCTAAGTTAATTAAGTTTTAAACTTCTTTATTTTACGTTGATTGCAACTAAAGTCAGAAATGTGCTACCACCTGCTGTTATGGATTGTAAAACTATTATATAGATAATAGAGTTATTATAGTTTTAATAGAAATAACGGCAACATGCTAGACAAATCCGCCATGTTTGTTTACTTTTGTGATGAACCTTGGTCGTTTTGGTGAAAGTTAACTAGAGTATGTCTATTTTTAGACAATTACATCACTAGAGTTTACCCTAGTAAGTCAAATGAACTCGCTCACTGTATGGCCGTTATCTGTATAGCTTGTCACGTGCTCACTGTTCATCGTCCTGTTTTGCGTTTAGTTATCGTCGCTTCCGGTTGTTCATATGAACGACGCCCTCCTGAAGAGATTAGTCAATTTAGACTGTGAAGGCTAGTGTAATGAGACTAACACATACCAGAGTCTCCTCTTGTTCTTTTACGTGCACGGTCACCGGGTTTAAAGTACGGACACGAGACATCGATTTAAAATCCCATCTGACAAACTAGTAGACCACGGGACTACTGCCCTAATTTGGCTGGGTATTCATGACTGTTCACCGTTTACCCGATGCCTATTTATAACTTTCGCGCTCCGTGACACGGTTCTGGTGTTTTCATTTATGTACATGCAACTGCTTATGTGTGCTTTTATTCCTACGATATATTGCCGAACAATACAGTTTTGATTATGACTCGCATCGGTCTTTTCATTTTTCTTTTGTGACACACGACTTAACCCCACCCAGTAATAGAGAGGCAATGTAACAGTGAAACTGGAACTGATACAGTTCTGCGCGAACTCTGGTCCTCGCACACCTGAAGCGAAAGTGCTACCACTGCGCTCTCACGACTCCCGCAGTAATTATGTAATTTCTTTAGGATAATCTCTCTCTTTGTATATCTATCATGTCATTCAAACTGTCATTACGTAGTAATACCCTGTCAATGTTTCTTAAATGTATTGTATTTGTTTATATATGTTTATCTGTGACATTTTTTGTCATGTGTTTGCCATATTTCTATCATTGTAAATGGCCAAAGGCAATATAGGTGCTGATTATGCCTAATAAATTTGAAACTGAAACTTGTTGTTCCTGTTTTGTGTGCATCATTGAACACGTCACAAATATATGTGAATCGGTTTAAGCATAAATAAAATATTAAATGCAACATACTTATATAAACGTATCAGCTATATTGGACTAAACACTTAGATATTAATCGGAACATAAGCTTCCATACACTGAAGTATATCACAATACACTTACTTTTAGTTCTTACAGCATTAGCTAAATCTCTCGCGAGACCTCATTCCAGATGAAGTGTTTCCTAAGGGCACAATCGTAACGGCTACAGCTGGGTGCGAAATCCTGGCCGTTACACCTAAAACGAAAGCGCTACCACGACTTACACAAGTGGAGGAGTTATCGTACCTGAACAAAAGGGGGCGTAACTCGGGTGAGGGATTATCGAATTGAAAGCTGAGAGTCCTGTCAATATGTGCTTGTCTATGCTATGTCGAAGATTTATACAAAGTTGCTTTTTAATTGGATGAAAGCCGAGGTTTAGATTGTAAAATAAAAGTAGAAAAGGGGGGCATCACTGGAGAAAACGTTACTGGTCCTGACAGTAATAATATATGCACATGTCCACTTTATGTCAAAGATTAACACCAAGTCTCAATTCATTTGGATGGCTTTTACTGTTGGCCATACGGTTTGGATGTTATATTGCAATCTAGTTAGTACAATAATTCACTTAGGTGGTATTACTTACTTACTCCTCTTTGTCCCGTGTGGTGCACAGGGCTGCCACTACAGTTTTCCATATGGGTCTATCCGTTTGGCCCCTCCCCATGTCATTCGGGTAGTACGCAGTTCAGAGGTCAATGTCCGTCTCCATGTTTGGACTGGTCGGCCTATTTTCCTCTTGCCTTGCGGGTTCCAATCAAGAGTCTGCTTGGTGATGTTTGAGTTGTCTCTTCTCAAGGTGTGTCCAAACAATCGCCACTTGATGTCCTGTGTAGTAGGTCATTGATTTGTCCGGAGCACTTGGATAGTGATCTTTTCCTGCCATCGTATACCCAGGATTTGTCGCAAGCACTTGTTGATGAACACTAGGAGTCTCTCGTCTATGGCCTTCGTATGTCTCCAAGTATCTGATCCGCACAGCAGCACATACTTCACATTACTGTTGAAGAGTCTCAGTGTGGTCCTCAAACTGATGTTATATTGGCATTCACGTCTTCTCCCCCCCCCCTAGTTTTGCTCACCACGCTGTCGATATAAGTGAATGTCTCTACCTCGTCAATTGGCTGCACCTCTATCAGAATTTCTTCATGTTAAGTTGTCTTTGCTCGCATGCATTTAATCGTTTGTGTATTGACTGTGAGACCTATTGTCGGTGCAGTTGTGCAGAGAGTATCAGTGTTGTCTTGCATGGGTCGCTGTCTGTATCATTGCACTATCCTCCACAAATTTAAAATGACTAATCTCTAGCGACGATAAATAAACGTAAAACACACACACATGCTAGTATAAGTATAAACATGTATGTAATTCGATTGCAGATCAGTGTGTTTCTCAAGATGCACGCTATATCTGCAATATACAAGCAGTGTACAGTCATCAGTCACATACCCATACAAAATCAGAAATATATGTGTATGTATAGTGTGTAGTTATTTTTAAAACTCTTTATCTCAATTAATGAGATTTTTAACCACTCTCCCTATTAAGCTAACCTGACCCAAATATTATGCAGTGTTATGTTCGTTTTAGCTAACCTGGCCCTTGTATTCTGCAGTGTTATGTTCGTTTTAGCTAACCTGGCCCTTGTATTATGCAGTTTTATATTCGTTTTAGCTAACCTGACCCTTGTATTCTGCAGTTTTATGTTCGTTTTAGCTAACCTGACTTATGTTCCTCCGGACAATGTGCGCTTATTCAGAGTTATGCTAGGTTATTTAGCTAACCTGAGCCAAGTATTCGGCAGTGTTATATCCGTAATTAGCTAACCTGATCCAATGGTTCACGGATGAACTATTAGGCCTAAACATTTACGGATGACGTGAACTATTAATGTGAACAGCAGACTAAGACACTGTCACCGTAAATATATGGTGTACGGGAAACAATCGTGTGTTTAATAGCATATAATACATTGACAATGTCCTAGTCGGAGATATATTCCAGCCTAGATTTTATGACGGACGGATAAAATTAAATTTTTACTGTAAGTGCGTCCTTGACCTCCGACTACGTTATTTTATTTAAAATCAATTTGATGTAACTTGATGACAAAAGAAGAATTAATAAAGGTATTGGTATACATTGGTTATAGTATCCGCAGCAAATACTCAGTCATGTAATCAACAGATACATATCTGCTATTAAGCAAGTCTCACGATGTGAGGTAAATTTTGTCATAGCAACTTTGAACTTGTCTGCTTGCTCGAAAGACTACCGTGGAAGTGTGCTTGTCACTGAGCCTCGGGTCTATCTGTATGGAATATTCTACCAGCTCGTTTCCTGTGCAAGAGAGTGGCAGTGAACACAATGCAAAAGAGTGGCACATGGACATTCAACAAATCCGGTTCGAGTTATTGTAAATTTTCACATGATCATGTTAAATCTGCAATAGTATTATAAACCACATTCTGATATTTTCAATATCATCTGCTTCTGCCGAATTAAATTAACCTATTTGCTCACGATATCTAAAAGTATGTTTCCTCTTATTTAGACATGAAAATCCCTCTTCAAGAAGCTCTCCATAGCGCTTCATTGTGCCGATTACCTGCCGAACGGCCTACAATATAACAATTCACGATATCTATGACATCAGCATGGTCACTCCGTAATACATTTTTGACTGTCACCGACCACAACATTTTCGTTACCTGCATCACGTCTTATATCTTTTGGAACGCGACTTTGCTCTATTACCAAATCGAAATATAAGCTTGATATTGAGTATGTGTTTTAATTGGACCGTCGTATAACGTTCAAGCATGATAACGTCTTGCACAGGGGTCTGGGTAATCGATGTACTTTTTTATAATTGCTACCTACCCCGTCTGTTCATTGCTACGTACCCCGTCTGGTCATTGCTACCCACTCCGTCTTGTCATTACTACGTACCCCGTCTGGTCATTGCTACGTACCCCGTCTGGTCATTACTACGTACCCCGTCTTGTCATTACTACCTACTCCGTCTGGTCATTGCTCTCCTTGTAGATATACACTGGACAGAGAGCTATGCAGCTTACGGGTATCCTCTCCTTGGAGATATACACTGGACATAGAGCTATGCAGTTTACGAGTGTCCTCTCATTGGAGATAAACATCCTTGGAGATAAACCGCATAGCTTAGCATTGGTTGCGTTTACTTCCGGGTATTGTCTAAAACCACACCAAAATTACAACAGAATGCAGGTAGGAATAAAATGTCTGTAAATCAATTGCAATTGTCTTTAGATACACTTTACCTTATGAACATTCGATCAAACTGCCACTGACAGAAGGCATATTAAACCAAAACTTGCTAGATCTATTTTAGGAACACGAATGATTCTGTCTATGCACCCTCGCATGTCCAAAGAGGTATATAGATACCGGTTTTATACTTAATTAGTGTTATATTAGAACTATATGTATACACATATATAATCAAGTACGTAGCCATAAGGCAAGCTGTGAACCCATGTCGCCACTGCGACTTCGTCTAGAAATAACAACTCTAACCTACCGCATCTACAACAGAGCTCGAAGAAAATCCGAAGAGTCTACAGAGAATCTGTATGTATCACATTGATACAGAGGAATATGGTCGTGATAGCGCAGTGTGAGTCGTGATAACGCAGTGTAAGTCGTGATAGCGCAGTGGTAGCACGTTCGCTTCAGGTGCGAAAGGCCCGGAGTTCGAGACCCACAGGAGCCGTTACGATTGTGTCCTTAGGCAAGTCATTTAAATCCCATGATGTCTGTTCTCTCTCCATCAGGAATTAGGTATCAGGAGTGATTAATATAAGTTGTAAGAACTTGTTCCGCAATCGAGCTAAATAAATAATATTTAAAAATAATTGGTCAGCTGCAACAATATCTAGAATGTAATTGAAAATAATTTAATCGACACGTATACACTAAGTGATATAATTAAAGTGTATTCCCTGTATGTTGTTATAGATGGTATGAATAGTAAACATTTTACTAATTTATCAGAATTAAAATCAGCTGACCATAATTTCTGTAATATGACAAAACGTGATCAATTTCTATTTCTATTCAGTAATCAATCAGTGATAAGACTTTGTACCAAAACCTGTTTTAATATACTACAGCGTCGTTACTTTTACCTTTGTAAATAATGCCCTTTTTGTGTTAATTACTATATATCTATGATTTTTACAGACTACAAGAAGCAGCTGCTAATTAGGTCATTCTCGATCTGATCCTGGGTGATAACTGATTTTGTAAGATATTTCGTATAGCGCACTAGTGCTTGTTTTTCGATTCAGTGTTTTATACTATTTTGTTTTATTTCGTATTTAAATATAAATTAGCAACTGTTTCTTGGCTTTAGAATGTAAATAAGCATTAACTAATAGTAGTATGGGATTTTATAATATGATATGTTTTGTTGCAATATGTCTCTTATAATTCTATTCAGAATGGCTATTTACTTTTAATATGATTGTTTATATTTGTGTTTGCATTACATGTATGCACATAGATGAGACTTTAATAAAGATTAAAACTATGTTGGACAGAGTAATTGAGTCAACACATGCGGTGTAATAAACAAGATTTACTAGGAATCCTCGGCTATTTTGGAATACAACTGTATAACAAATAGAGACCAACTATACTCTGCAACGCTATTTGCTTTCCCGAAGGACTGTTGGCGTCTGAACTTGCAGTGAGCACATTTAGAGGTAACAAGGCTATCTCTTAACGCCATCAGAATCGACTCGTTATCAGCATTAACGTAATTGCTTTAATGGAACAATGAGAAGAGATCAATGCCGTTATTCCATGACATAATTATATATGACAAAATTAAACTAAAACAATATACAACCTGTCTATAGACACGAGTAGTTCATGTAACGTGTCTGTAGTAGCTCTGTGTGTTGTTAGTTTGCAGATTGGAAAGATACGATCACGTACATTAGAAGGTTATGGTATTGTAATTAGCTTGAACGAATTGTTGTGATTTTCTCCACCATCTTGGACTTGGATAGTATGCGCACCCTGACATATGGCACAACGTTTGTTATGGATATTGCAATTGCGCCTCCGTACCATTTAGTAGCAAGACGAATCGCGAAGCTGTACACCCATATGCACACTGTTAAATGCAAGCTATTTATAGTAACAAGTTGGCCATCTTGGGATGGAAACAACAAAGTATGCGCATAAATAATGCACAATACAATGGTATATTTTATAAACATATCAGAAACGGTTGTAGCTCTTTCAACGCCAAACAAATTCAGAGCATATAACGCCGAGTCTGATCAGGATCTATGTTGTTTACTATTCGGAAAGGTGCTTCAGCTCCACTGTCTGAAGAGCAATCAGCATATAGCCTGATCATATGGCACGTTCTGTTCTGTCTGCTCAGGTTCTCTGTTTTTTGCAATGTCGCTTTTATGCGACATTGGCCGTGAAAGACTATAACAATTGAAACGTTGAACATGGTTGGAAGAAAGCATACATTTAAATTACACCCTGTCCATGATTAGCCTACAGTTCTTTTGTAATTAAGTTTATTTAACATCGCTACCGGTTTCCCATTTGAATGACGGGCAGTTTCCCTAACAACACCTTTCCTGGGCAGGCTCCAGTGGTTAACCAGTACTTGGTGCACCAACCTCCGTAAGAAACTGCAACTTTGTCATATAAAGAGACACGGTCTGGATGGGGGTTGAACCTGTGACCATCAGTGATGTTAGGTTACAGTGGTATACTAGTCAGTGACATTAGCAACTCGAACACGGAGGCGGACTAAGTCAATAGTTGTTATGAACAGGTAGTATAGCAGTAAACTGTTTTCCTATTCAATTTAGTATCGTGTACACATTCCAGTACATACCGTATCCGTGGTCTAGTGGTTAAGGCGCATGCCTACGGAAAGGGAGGTCGCCAGGGGTTCGTTCTGA
>CM026397.1:12668312-12722641 GCA_014843695.1 Archivesica marissinica | reverse complement strand
TGTAGCAATGATCAGACGGGGTACGTGGCAATGATCAGACGGGGTATGTAGCAATGATCAGACGGGGTATGTAGTAATGACAAGACGGGGTACATGGTAAGGACAAGACGGGGTACATGGTAAGGACAAGACGGGGTACATGGTAAGGACAAGACGGGGTACGTGGTAAGGACAAGCCTTGGTACGTAGTAATGATAATATGCGATGCATGGCAATGACCAGACGGGGCACGTAGTAATGACCAAACAAGGTACGTAGCGAGACAAGACGGAGTACGTGGTAAGGACCAGCCTGGGTGCGTGGTAATGACAAGACGGGGTACATGGTAAGGACAAGACGGGGTACGTGGTAAGGCCAAGCCTTGGTACGTAGTAATGATAATATGCGATGCATGGCAATGACCAGACGGGGCACGTAGTAATGACCAAACAAGGTACGTAGCGAGACAAGACGGAGTACGTGGTAATGACCAGCCTGGGTGCGTGGTAATGACAAGACGGAGTAAATAGCAATAACAAGGCGGGGTATGTAGCAATAACAAGACGGGGTACGTATCATGACAAGATGCGACTCATGGTAATGACCAGATTGGGGTACATAGTAATGACCAGACGGGATACGTAATAATGACCAGACGGGATACGTAGCAATGACGAGACGGGATACAGACGAGATACGTAGTAAGGACAAGACGGGATACGTAGTAATGACCAGACGGGATACGCAATAATGACCAGACAGGATACGCAATAATGACCAGACGGGATACGTAGTAATGACCAGACGGGATACGTAGTAATGACTAGACGGGATATGTAGCAATGACAAGACGGAATATAGACGGGATACGTAGTAATGTCAAGACGGGATACAGACGGGATACGTAGTAATGACCAGACGGGATACGTAATAATGACCAGACGGGATACGTAGCAATGACCAGACGGGATATGTAGCAACGACAAGACGGGATACAGACAGGATACGTAGCAATGACCAGACAGGATACAGATGGGATACGTAGCAATGACCAGACGGGATACGTAGCAATGACAAGACGGGGTACAGACAGGATGACCAGATGGGATACATACAGGATACGTAGCAGTGACCAGACGGGATACGTAACACTGACCAGACGGGATACGTAGCAGTGACCAGACGGGATACAGACAGGATACGTAGCAGTGACCAGACGGGATACGTTGCAGTGACCAGACGGGTTACGTAGCAGTGACCAGACGGGATACGTAGCAGTGACCAGCGGGATACGTAGCAGTGACCAGACGGGATACAGACAGGATGACCAGATGGGATACATACAGGATACGTAGCAGTGACCAGACGGGATACGCAACACTGTCCAGACGGGATACGTAGCAGTGACCAGACGGGATACAGACAGGATACGTAGCAGTGACCAGACGGGATACGTAGCAGTGACCAGACGGGATACGTAGCAGTGACCAGACGGGATACGTAGCAGTGACCAGCGGGATACGTAGCAGTGACCAGACGGGATACGTAGCAGTGACCAGAGGGATACGTAGCAGTGACCAGCGGGATACGTTGCAGTGACCAGACGGGATACGTAGCAGTGACCAGACGGGATACGTTGCAGTGAAAGACGGGATACGTTGCAGTGACCAGACGGGATACGTAGCAGTGACCAGCGGGATACGTGCAGTGACCAGACGGGATACGTAGCAGTGACCAGACGGGATACGTAGCAGTGACCAGCGGGATACGTTGCAGTGACCAGACGGGATACGTAGCAGTGACCAGACGGGATACGTAGCAGTGACCAGCGGGATACGTTGCAGTGACCAGACGGGATACGTAGCAGTGACCAGACGGGATACGTAGCAGTGACCAGACGGGATACGTAGCAGTGACCAGACGGGTACGTAGCAGTGACCAGACGGGATACGTTGCGGTGACCAGACGGGTACGTAGCAGTGACCAGACGGGATACGTAGCAGTGACCAGACGGGATACAGACAGGATACGTAGCAGTGACCAGACGGGATACGTAGCAGTGACCAGACGGGATACGTAGCAGTGACCAGACGGGATACGTAGCAGTGACCAGACGGGATACGTAGCAGTGACCAGACGGGATACGTAGCAGTGACCAGACGGGATACGTAGCAGTGACCAGACGGGATACGTTGCAGTGACCAGACGGGATACAGGTCGGGATCCTGAAAATCTCAATTGCTTCTTCATTATTGATCCTAGATGAGTAATTTTGGTGTCTAACCTTATGTTTTGGGGATCTAGGAATCCAATTAGCATATTTAAATTATAGTGAAGTGATTACATAATTGTGAAATTCAAGATGGCTGCGAATATTGCCACCAAAACTATTAAAATACACATGACCCTTGTAGTGTCGGTGCCTATGTAATTCCGTGGGTATCGAAAGTTAATTTTGTTTTCTATGCATACATCGTTTGATCAGGATCCAAATAAGACAACAACACCCAGGCCAATCATCAATTGTATTCTTGCCTATGATTAACTTGTACTCCGGGGCACCATGTTCCATCCATTATTACGTTCGACCAACCCCTGTATTGGAATGCTGCAAAGATCATGATGGATTCACCACATAGTAGTCACTTGAAAAGCATTGTATTGATGCTTGGATGTGTTCACACATTCATGAACCTACTGGGTGCAATAGGCATGCTTATGGAAGGCACATGACTCAGGAGCGTTATGGAAGTTGTCTATGGTGAAAATGCCTTTCAGCATATAATGACGGGGAAATCAGTACAAGGAGCTTTCCGTGGACATCTGCTGGTTGATAGGTGTCTCAATCACCTGATTGTGACCGATATCCTGGAGGATAACCCACATTTTGAGTCATTGGTGGGCCAGGCGGCAGAAACATACTCATCCTTGGTGGCAAAAGAAACTACTTTGGAGAGTGCTATTGCATCATATATGTGTATCCAAATCAAATAACAGATTGACAGAAGAAGACAGAACTTAGTACCAGGTCAAAATCCAGTCAGCTGTGGATAAACTATCAGTGCATGCTGCAGGCTGCCCGAACATTGATCAAAGTGGATCGCGCAGGATCTTGGATTCTACACTCTGTGTCGGACTGCCTGTCAATATTTGCCACCGCTGGGCATTTCAACTATCTGAAATCTGCATATTTCTATATCCAAGAAATGTGCCAACTCGAGACCAGACATCCTGATGTACATGTCAAATATTCCAGGGGTTTACATGGGTTTACGATCCACCGCAGCAACCAGTTCTGGGCTTGACGTAGCTCTGACCTTGTCATCGAGCAGACATTGATGCGGTCCTTGAAGAGTAGTGTCAGCCTGACACATGGAAGTGGAATTACAGATGAAATGCGAATGTTGTGGACTATGTCCACACCCATCCCATCTGAGTACAAAAACGCCATGCAAAAATTCAATGATCTCACATACACAACCATCCAGCCACCAACACCGAGAATCGACAGAAGCAAGGATTAAACGAGATCACATTGACCTGCAAAAGATCAAGGACTAACTTTCTATTTACACGTCATTCTCTCCAGACCCATCTATGAGAAACATCATTACTGGTGTAGTCGTCAAAGAAAATGTGAATGTGCGACCGTTGGGAGGGATATCATTGAAAGAATTATTGGAAACCCCGTTTTCGGTGTCTAATTCAAACGGAAAGATCTGGCAAAGACGAGTCCACCATCAAAAGTTAAGTTGCTAAGACCGTACCATTGATCCAGCTATGCTTTTCCAACGATTTCTGATGTGCACATGCATTTCTCCTCCCAAATCAAGCAAACAGTGTCATACTGGACCTTGGGAACAAGGCGATGGCAGTTATGTTTGGTGGCAAGAGTACTGATTCACTTGCTTCCTTGCGCTACAACATTTTTAGCAGGAAAATTGTTTCCAGCAAGCCATTTGTTACTCCAGAACGTCGCCCTCCTACCGTGTCCTCATCTAATTACCACTGCCTTAGAGTGTAGTATTATATTAAGGTGTGGATTGGAAATTGGAGAGTCGCATGCATGCGATGGATTGGGGATGGAGACTAGAGGACAATCAGTTCGTGTCACTTATGACCGTGAAGATTGTTACCCCGGAGAGCCTTCTGTCGATTGTCCACTGTAATGGCACCACGTCATGCATAGCAACAAGATGTAGTTGTAGAGGATATGGACTACCATGTATGCTTGTCGAAAATTATGAGAATCCACATACTCAATCTTTACAGGTGGAAGAATGTGACAATGACTATCTGTAAATATGGTGGGATCAAATGTATTTTCAGAAATAAGTACACCACTTTGTAAATGTAATCACCTCAGTATAATTAAATATACTAAGTAAACAAACTGGATTCTAGATCCCCAAACCAGTGAGTTAGGTAACACAATTACTTGTCTAGAATGAATAATTAATGAGTAATGAGCATGTTAATATATAATTATCGTACTTAACTTAGCAGCAATACTATTCCTCCATCTTATTTCACAATTATGTAATCACGTCACTATAATTTAAATATGCTAATTGCATTCCTAGATCCCCAAAACATGGTGTTAGACACAAAAATTATTCATCTAGGATAAATAATGACGGAGTAATGGGCATTTTAATAGTTTTGGCAGCCATATTGGCCGCCATCTTGAATTTCACAATTTTGTAATCACTTCAGTATAATTTAAATATGTTAATTGCATTCCTTGATCCCCTAAACCTAAGGTTAGACAGCAAAATTACTCATCTAGGATCAATAATGAAGACGCAATTGAGATTGTAAGGATTTGGCGGCCATCTTGGAAGCCATCTTGAAAATTATACCTTTTCAGTGGTCAGATTTTGGTAGACTTTTAGTATGTTATTAAGCACACCTGATACTATAGAAAACCGTTGAGAAACCTTTTGTAGCAATTGTTTGGGGTCAAACTATAAATTATTTGCAGCAACCTATATAGTTCTTTTGTATTTAAGTTTATTTAACATCGTTACCGGTTGCCCATTTGAGCGACGGTCAGCTTAACAACATCTTTCATGGGCAGGCTCCAGTGGTTAACCAGTACTTGGTGCACCAACCTCCGTAAGAAACTGCCAACCTTTTCATATAGAGAGACACGGTCTGAGCGGGGCTCTAACCCGTGACCATCAGTGATGATAAGTTAAAGTTACAGTGGTATACAAGTCAGTGACCTTAGCAACTCGAACACGGAGGCGGACTAAGTCAATAGTTTCTATGAACAGGTAGTATAGCAGTAAACTGTTTTCATATTCAATTTAGTATCGTGTGCACATTTCAGTACATACCGTATCCGTGACCTAGTGGTTAAGGCGCACGCCTACGGAATGGGAGATCGCCAGGGGTTCGTTCTGATATGGCCAGTTTGTGAGCTAGTTAAATAATGGTTACTGATGGCCTATCAGCCTGGCCTACAAGAATAGGATGGGGAGTACTGATGTTCATAAAAATGTGTCTCATAAGTCAGTAATGGCTGGTCCTTTCAATAGGGATGACACTATAATAAACAAACACTTTACTTTTACTCTTACTCTTAATTATACTGATTATTACACATTTACATCGCAGAGAGATTTGTAGTCCAGTGGTTAACACGTTGGACTGGTAATCCAGGGAACGCAGGTTCGATCCCCCGTCTAACTCTGACTAAAATTAACAGTCTTTCAAATGGGACATTAAACCGATATCTCGCGTCGGTGGTTTACACCGTGCATGTAAAAGAGCAAGAGAAGACTCTGGAATGTATCTCTGTCTATATCAGTGCACTATCCTCCAACAATCTAAAATGACTAATCTTGTCAGGAGGCGTCGCTCATATGGGCAACCGGTAGCGATGATATCCTGTCCTGTATAAGTTCCACCACACTTAACCGAGAATATGTTAACAGTGTAGCTACGTCTCACACTTCCATTCATTTATCAAGCAGCACAATACCGGTGGCGTCCGTGGTCCAATGGTCGAGCGTCGGATTTGGAATCGAACGGACCCGGGTTCGACCCTCGGTCAGACTACGTATATAGTATCATTGAGCAAGGCACTTCACACACATTGCTTGGTACTGGTTAACCGCTTAGGACGGATAAGCCTGACAAGCAAAGCATATCTAGGTCCCCGCAAGAGGTTTGATATTAATGGTCCGTAGAGTCTCCGATTTAGTTCTCATGCTGTGAATGTCAGTTACTCAGCAAGTTATCTGTTCCATAGCCATATTACCATACTCAATGTGCGTCTAGATATTGTTTTACTATGTGAAATATATATTTAAATAGCATTCCCTTTCATGCTCTGTTTGTGAATGAGACAGTTTTGTATATGTGTTCCTGTTTTGCGCACCGTGCTTAAGAACGACCCGTTACAAATATGTGTGCATCGGCGTAGACATGCATACAATATTAAATGCCACATATGTATGTAAAACATATAAGCTATCTAATACTAAACAAATAAAGATTAACAATTGTCCACAATAATCGAAAATTACCTCCCTTATAAAAAAAACACCATTTGCACAATCTTTGCGATTCAATTCTTTTGATCGTTCAATTATAGTATGACGTCATCTGATATATCACGGACATTATACTAGTACATGTGAGAACTGTTCATTTATTTATAAATTAATATTAATTATACTATTTCATTTACATTAACAATTTATGTTGAATAATGAAGGACTTTAAATTCGGTCAATTCGTTTAAATTCGGTCGATTCGTTGTTCAAAACGAATGCTGTGGTAGTCAATAAAACCTCCCGCTATACAAAGTCAGACTTAAAATGGTCACTAGGTCAAACTGTTATTAAGCCTAGTAGCCAAACTACTCATCTTGGTCTTTTTCGCGCTGAAAGCAAAGAGAATGAAATTAACATTGATGAACGAATTAGCTTAGCAAGAAGAACCATGTACTAGCAACATTCAATGATTTTATTAACAGCTATAATACATGTAAAACTATACATTTTCTGGTAGATCTCATCAAACCATTTGCAAAAATGTATAGTTTAACTTTGTTACATCACAAATTTTGAAATTAATGGACTTGTAAATGATGAAAAATTGCAGTCAGAAAAGGCTTGATTTTCAATTTCTTAAAAAAGTTGACCCCAACTTATTACTTGATCATGAAACGGTATTCTACATAGTAGTCAGTGTTATGTTCTTCTATAAACATTTCTCACCTGTTATGTAACAATTTTATGCACACAGTACTTACAACACACTTATAAATTAATATAGTTTTAATATACCGACTCGTAACCGAGTACGAATGAACGGTGTACGGTAACCGAGTACGAATGAACTGTGTACGAACAGCCATTTTGATTTTAGAAAATTGCAAATACAAGCTAATTAATCTTCAGTGAGCGCAAATGCATATTTGCATTTATTCCAAACCACAATACCGTATCTATTTATACCTCAATCGAGCTTGAGAGAAGGACACATTTTGCAATATTTTAATGTTTTTTTTACTCTGCATAAATTACGATTACGACGGCGGAAGTGGAATATTGGTAATAGTTAAGTTTGATTACTTCCCTTGTCAGGTGAGACTTGTCATGTCACTCGGATCGAGCCAAATACACAGGATATACGTCAAATTACATTCTTGGAAGTGCCCAGAATGAAAAGAATACTGATATATCTATCATAAAATACCAATTTCATTAGCGTATATGGCCGTTTTGGACAAATTTATGATATTTGAAATTTTCACTTTCGGTTTTGAACTGTAAATATATACTGCGTAACAGCCAAAAATGGGCATATACGCCATATTTGGTCATATCTCCTCCCACTTATGCAAATATTTCAATCGGAAAGCCTTTGCTCTGTTCATACAAGACCGTAATACACAGGACATATTTTGGGGTCAGTTTTTTATCGGAACACCGATTGCGCAATAATGCGCAGTAAAGATGCGTGGTGGTTGCTACATGTACTCATTAATTAACACCGGTTTCCATGGATCAAATGGGCTAAACCCTGCAGTGTCATTCAGACTGTACCAGTGCTACGTGCTACCAAGGCTATTGTTTGGACTGGAAGTACTTCCATTAACTATCACACAAACACTATCTCTATCAAGATTCCACATAAAAGTTCTACGTAGAATACAATCACTACCTGACAGAACTGCATCAGGAGCAGTATATCTGCTGTTAGGCGCACTACCAATAGAAGCAGAAATCCACAAACGTCAGATGAGTTTTATCTTCAACATCCTAAAAAGTGATAATGAAACGTTGCAAACATTAACTGACAGGCAGATGGCAATTAACCTTGATAACCCACTGAGTTTATATAGCAAAGTATCAGATGTTCTGTCCAAATATGGACTGCCAAGTATAACCTCTCTAAAAGAGTGTCTCGTCCCCAAAGCAATATGGAAACAACAAGTTAAGCAGGCGGTGAACACTTATTGGTCGAAACAACTAAATGCTGACATTGAAAACAAATCAACACTGACATTTCTGTCGAAATCACACCTTCAGATAGGATGTACACACCCAGTCTGGCAATCTATACAATCGTCAGTGTCCGAAGTGAAAAGAGGTATCACCAAATGCCGCATGCTAACCGGCACATACATCCTACAAGCATCCAAGCATAGATTTAACCAACATGCTGAAGAAGCAATCTGCCGAGCCTGTGCCATGGATAGCGAAGACCTTGTCCACATGATAACCACCTGTCCAGTGCTGCATCATACTCGTAAGGAGGGATTTGCCAAATTGAAACAACTAGTGGTATCCATCATAGGAGCGCATAAATACAACAAACTCTTCTGTGACAAACATGCAATCACAAGTCTTATAATCGACTGCACTAACTACAAGAATGTTATAACTAAACCTGAAGATATTTATGCTGTAACAAGGATGTCCTCCGAGTTGTGTCACAAACTCCATATGCAACGTGCTCTAATACTCCAATAACTGTGTAAATATACTTTGAATGTTTGAAGCATGGGTGGAGGCTTTTATGGCTTTTATAGTTTTTATAATGTTTTTTAAATTATGACTACATAGTAAGTCAACTTTTAACCGTTAAACTATCTACACGTACTAGTACTTGGTGTTCCCATAAGGGGAAAGAAAATACGGAAAAGAAGAATTGTCATGATTACTAAGATTAGTCCATATTTTTAATCTTGAAAAATGTAGCATTTTACTATCAAGACATTTTTCATATGACAGATCGAAAACAAATTACTTTTTAGAGGTCTTATATATAGGACTAGATCTGGATCAGCAGGGTGATATTAATATCTGACTTTCGTCCTCGGTTAATATCGCCCTGTTAGTTTCATAGAACAGCGCGTACTGACGTCATTCATTGTCAATAATTACATAATAATATGAATACATCAAAGTAAATGCACAAAGCAAGCTCAAGCATCAAAGTAAATGCACAAAGCAAGCTCAAGCATCAAAGTAAATGCACAAAGCAAGCATATAATCATGTAGAAAGTACATGTATCTACAATATTGAATGTAACCGGCTGGAAATTCATAAAATTCAGTAAGAGTTGAGCATTGTCTACATTTGACCTATTCCTATATATCTATCTATCTTCCGCTAATGTCGAACCCCTCGCGGGGACGTAGATAAGATATATAAGACCTCTACATAAAAAATTGTCCTATTATTTCGAGGTCTTATCGTTAAAGCTCATTTTCGCATAGCACTTTCCGCCCTGATCCGATGGCGGGATTTCTGACCAATATTGTGCAGCTTTCCAGACATGAACCGGTATAAATGTGTGCATTGGTATTAAGAATAATCCTAAATATAGATATTAAGAACGTTTAACATATATTGTCTTGCCGTTGTGCATATCATTTAGCTGTTTGAAGTCGACAGGTGAGATTCTCCCACCTTTTCTGCGCAGTCTTCACAAAAGAAATCCGAATGAATTATTTGTTAGTACATTTCATGCGTATGAATAATTGGATATTGAACGAAATCTTATTTGGTTCACCATAATGTCACCGGAGATAAATCTTCAAAACAATTTCATCTAATGATTTCTATTTTGACTTTTCGTAATAACCAAGAAATTCAAAATGGACAAAATGGAATGGTGAAACTCTCCCATGAAATTTAAACGTTGATTTCTTGTATAATATTGTGTCAAGATACGCTATAGACTGTGCAGAATTCAAACAACGATATGTGTGTTCATCTTGTTAGCAAATTTAATTGATAAAAACAACTTTATAGAATATAAAATATGCTACGAGTAATTGAGGTTTAGCGTTTAGACTTTGAAAAATGCCTAAATAGTAAAATGTCACATTTTTCAAATCTAAATATTTGGACTACCCTTGACCGATGGGCAGCTAAGTAATTGTGTGCATTCAGCCGTGGTCTGTTCCTGTATGTGTAATGCTGTAATTAACTGGCTTTCACTGCATTCCGAGTGGTCAATCATTCTACAACTATGTTATAGCCTCTACGTCTTAAAGGGTGTGTGTTTTACGTTTATTTATCGTCGCTACCGGTTGCACATATGAGTGACTCCTCCTGAAGAGATTAGTCATTTTAGATTTTTGGCGGATAGTGCAATGATACAGACAGAGACCCATCCAGAGTCTACTCTTGTTCTTTTACGTGCACAGTGTAAAGCACCGGCACGAGATCTCAGCTTAAAGTCCCATCTGAAAGCCTGTTAATTTTATTAGGGTCAGATGGGGGATCGAACCTGCGATCCCTGGATTACCACTGGACTACAGGACCGTCTGTGGTCTTAAAGGTGTAGCCCTATCTATTTAAGTAATGAATTGCGAGTTAATAGTTTCCATGGGGGTATGAGCTACATTGATTATGTTTAAAGTTGCGCGAGTTAATAGTTTGCATTGGGGTATGAGCTACATTGAGTATGTTTAAAGTGGCGCAAGTTAATAGTTTCCATTGGGTTATGAGCTTCATTGATTATGTTTAAAGTGGCGCGAGTTAATAGTTTCCATTGGGGTATGAGCTACATTGAGTATGCTTAAAGTGGCGCAAGTTAATAGTTTCAATTGGGTTATGAGCTTCATTGATTATGTTTAAAGTGGCGCGAGTTAATAGTTTCCATTAGTTTATGAGCTAGATTGAGTATGTTGAAACTGGCGCGAGTTAATAGTTTACATTGGGGGTATCAACTACATTTGATGTGTTTAAAGTGACGCGAGTTAATAGTTTCCATTGGGGTATGAGCTAAATTGAGTATGTTTAAAGTGGCGCGAGTTACTAGTTTCCATTAGGTTATGAGCTACATTGAGTATGTTGAAACTGGCGCGAGTTAATAGTTTACATTGGGGTATGAACTACATTGGGTGTGTTTAATGTTACCACGAGATAATAGTTTACATCGGGGTATGAACTACATTTGATGTGTTTAAAGTGACGCGAGTTAATAGTTTACATTGGGGTATGAACTACATTGGGTGTGTTTAAAGATACCGCGAATTAATAGTTTCCATTGGTGTATGAGCTAAATTGAGTATGTTTAAAGTGGCGTGAGTTAATAGTTTCCATTCGGGTATGAGCTACATTGAGTATGTTTAAAGTGTCACAATTTAATAGTTTACATTGGGTATGATCTACATTGAGTGTGTTTAAAGTGGCGCAAGTTAATAGTTTACATTGCGGGATGAACTACATTGAGTGTGTTTAAAGTGGCGCAAGTTAATAGTTTACATTGCGGTATGAGCTACATTGAGTGTGTTTAAAGTGGCGCAAGTTAATAGTTTACATTGGGGTATGAGCTACATTGAGTGTGTTTAAAGTTGTACATAATAAAATATATAAAAATATATGCATCGTGTACAGGATGAATGTTTGT
This sequence comes from Archivesica marissinica, assembly GCA_014843695.1. Lineage (NCBI taxonomy): Eukaryota > Metazoa > Mollusca > Bivalvia > Venerida > Vesicomyidae > Archivesica > Archivesica marissinica. The sequence goes on along the minus strand of CM026397.1, from coordinate 12,710,775 downwards.
ATTACATGTTTGTAATATATATAACGTCTTGTATGCTTACAGGAGATGAAACATCAGCTGTTGACAAGAACAAAGGAATTCAGATTGTTTATATATCAGATACATCCGTGTAGATTAGTGTTCAACTCTACAACTAGACAGTAACTAAGTCAATCATATAGAAGAGAATATAACGATGGTACTCTAGCTTCCAACTGGTTATTACAGGAGTTTGTTTATAATACCTCTACTGTTTACATATTCATCTCAACATTTGAGCTCGGAAGGTTGCGGTACATGTAACTGCTTATTAACATATGTTTGAATATAATCTATCTAAATTAAATCAGTATGTCTATAGAGCTGGACAGCATTACTCATTCAGGACCACATCCTCATGTATGTGAAGTATGCAGAACGAGTTTAAGTAACTCCAGCATGTTAAAGCAGCATATGCTCATACATATAGGAGAACGCCCACATGAATGTGAACTATGTAAGGAAGCGTTCACTCAGCCTGATAGTTTAAAACAGCATATGCTCATACATTATGTAGAACGTTCATATGAATTAGACATACATAATAAGACATACAGTAAACATTTATATGGCGATATAAAGCCGCACATGCGCGTACATTCCAGAGAACGTCCACACAAGTGTGAAATATGTAATAAGACGTTCAGCAACTCTGGTAATTTAACGAAGCACATGCTCATACATTCTGGAGAACGTCCACATGAGTGTGGATTATGTTATAAGACATTTAATTATGCTTGCAGTTTAAAGCAGCACATGCTCAAACATACAGGAGAACGTCCACATATTTGTGGACTATGCAACAAGACATTCAATCAATCTTGCAGTTTAAAGCAGCACATGCTCATGCATACAGGAGAACGTCCACATGTGTGTGGACTATGCAACAAGACATTCAATCAATCTTGCAGTTTAAAGCAGCACATGCTCATACATACAGGAGAACGCCCACATGAGTGTGAACTATGTAACAAAACATTCAAGCAAGCTGGCACTTTAAGGCAGCACATGCTCATACATACCGGTGAACGCACACATGTATGTGAACTATGTAGTAAGACATTCAAGCAAGCTGGCACTTTAAAGCAGCACATGCTCATTCATACCGGTGATCGTCCACATGAGTGTGGACTATGTAATAAGACATTCAATCTATCTGGCAATTTAAAGCAGCACATGCTCATACATACTACCAGAGAACGTTCACATGCGTGTAGATTATGCAATAATACATTCAATCAAGCTTGCAGTTTAAAGCAGCACATGCTCATACATACAGGAAAACGTCCACATGAGTGTGGACTATGTAAAAAGACATTCAAGCAATCTGGCACTTTAAGGCAGCACATGCTCATACATACCGGTGAACGTCCACATGAGTGTGAACTATGTAATAAAACATTCAAGCAATCTGGCACTTTAAAGCAGCATATGCTCACACATGCAGGAGCACGTCCACATGTGTGTGGACTATGTAACAAGACATTCAATCAATCTTGCAGTTTAAAGCAGCACATGCTCACACATGCAGGAGAACGTCCACATGTGTGTGGACTATGCAACAAGACATTCAATCAATTTTGCAGTTTAAAGCAGCACATGCTCACACATACAGGAGAACGACCATATGTTTGTGAACTATGCAATAAGACATTCAAGCAATCTGCACATTTAAAGCTGCACATGCTCACACATACCGGAGAACGTCCACATGAGTGTGGAATATGTAACAAGACATACGGTCGTACTGGAGATTTAAAGCAGCATATGCTCATACATTCCGCAGAACGTCCACATGTATGTGAACAATGTGCGATGACATTCAGTCGATCTGGAGGTTTAAAGCAGCACATGCTCCTACATTCCGCAGAACGTCCACATGTATGTGAACTATGTACGAAGACATTCAGTCGATCTGGAGGTTTAAAGCAGCACATGCTCATACATTCCGCAGAACGTCCACATGTATGCGAACTATGTAATAAGACATTCAAGAAATCTTGCAATTTAAAGCAGCACAAGCTGATACATTCCTCAGAACGTCCACATGTATGTGAACTATGTAATAAGACATTCAATCGGTCTACCAGTTTAAAGCATCATATGCTCGTACATTCCGGAGAACGTCTGTGAAATAGGCAATAAGACCTTCAGTGTAAGAATACGTTCTGGTCGTTTAAAGCAGCACATGGTCATACATTCTGGAGAACACCCACATTTGTGTGAACTAAAATCGTATGTACATGTAAGAAAACATTCAGTCGATTTTAAGGCAACACATGCAGGTATATTAGGGAGAACGTCTGCATGAGTGAACAGTGTAAGAAAATGTTCCGTCATCCTGGCAGTTTAAAGCGGTATATGCTCAAACTGGAGAGCACACTTATGAGTGTGAGAAACATGTATGTAATAACTAATAAGACCTTCAATGTATATACATGTAACAAACATCTCTCTACTATTGCCACCTGGGATACTGTTAAATAAACAAAGCAATACATGTACACCATTTTCAAAATCAAATACATTTCGTTTCAATGTTAGCCATATTATGCTATCATCCATCTCTTTTGTAAACTCCACATGTTTGTTCCAAGTCTTGAGAAACCACCATCGTCTCTCTCCTACCAACTTTTTGCTTTACATTTTTATTTAAAACATAAGAAAATACCCTTATACATGTACATTAAACTATCATTTGATCATGTTTCTGTAAACAGTGAAATATGATTTCTTTGGAAAAGTGTGTTCGAGTGATGACTGTTTGACATATTATACTGTTTTCCAATCAATACCTGTATATTTCCCATATTTTACCATGCAACAAATGAAGCACGGAACGTATACATGTACATATTCTCAGAAAATCTCTCAGCGTTCTAGGCAATTAATGAGTTTATATTCGTTTTCGGACATTTGTCTAACTCGAAAATATTAAATTATTGCTAACGGTTTATTTATTAAAGCTTCATTAAAGCAACTCGGCGATTCGTATAATATCAAATAGTTGTCTTATTTTCTCTGGTAAGCATGAGTATGCACTTTCCCATTGTTTGTTATTCATGATTCAACATACATAACTATGCTACATTAATTGTATTACTTTGTGTTTCCCTTTGTTTGTCATTCATGGCTCAGCATACATAACTATGCTACATTAATTGTATTACTTTGTGTTTCCCTTTGTTTGTCATTCATGGTTCAGCATACATAAATATGATAAATTAATTGTATTACTTTGTGTTTCCCATTGTTTGTCATTCATGGTTCAGCATACATAACTATGATAAATTAATTGTATTACTTTGTGTTTCCCTTTGTTTGTCATTCATGGTTCAGCTTACATAAATATGATAAATTAATTGTATTATTTTGCGTTTCCCTTTGTTTTGATTCGTGATATAATAGGTAACACATACATGTATTTACCAGAAAGCTTAATTTTGTATGATTTTTATATATTTTCTACATCACATCATACATAACAGACTGTGTCCATCATCCATTCTTAATTTAGTTTGAAATGATGGTGCGGACTGTAAATAATGTTATTTTAAACTTTATTTATTTTACAACGATTGCGAAGCAAGTTCTAACAACTTATATTAATCACTCTCGTTGGCGCGGATGAAAACGAATATGTGATCATTCGTGTGGGAGCAAACCGGAATACCCGGAGAATACCCACCTGTCCGATCTGGCGACCACCGTACTGTCCGAGGATCGAACCCGGGTTGCATTGGTGAGGAGTGAGCGCGCTAACAACCGCGCTAATCGGACAGCCAAATAATGTTATCATATATTGCATATAACTTATTTTCTCGATTAAACCGTTTGTCTGCAATGATAACTAATCTATATATTGTATGCATGATTGTAATGTATGACAAATGCAAGGCAATAATATTAACCACGTATTACGTATAATTGACTCCCTCCCATCCCCTCCTCTCTCTCCCCCACCCACTCTGTTCATATTGTGTATCAGCAGTTTGTCTCACTGAGCGAGTTCAGTTGAAATACCCAAGTAAACTCGATTAACTAGGGTAAGAAGAAACGTTTATTTAGCTTTAACTCTTATGTTGTAAATTGAACTCGCATTCCCGCTGCATTCGTTGGTTAATTGAGTAAACAAAATGGCGTCGGCTGATGAAAGTGTGTAAGTAACTTATCTCTAGTTTGGCAAGTGTCAATAAATTGGTCGTATGCATGCATATAGCTTATCTCAGCTACTTGTAGTGCTTGCTGGTTATGGAAGAAGAAGAATGTATGCAGTTTATATTCGATATTCCAGTTAGGTAATCGACTTTCATAGTAATGCAGGAAGTGAACATATTTGGTCGGATACTAAATAATCGGATAGATCTACGTTAATTAAGTTTTAAACTTCTTTATTTTACGTTGATTGCAACTAAAGTCAGAAATGTGCTACCACCTGCTGTTATGGATTGTAAAACTATTATATAGATAATAGAGTTATTATAGTTTTAATAGAAATAACGGCAATATGCTATACAAATCCGCCATGTTTGTTTACTTTTGTGATGAACTCTGGTCGTTTTGGTGAAAGTTAACTAGAGTATGTATATTTTTAGACAATTACATCACTAGAGTTTACCCTAGTAAGTCAAATGAACTCGCTCACTGCATGGCCGTTATCTGTATAGCTTGTCACGTGCTCACTGTTCATCGTCCTGTTTTGCGTTTAGTTATCGTCGCGACCGGTTGTTCATATGAACGATGCCCTCCTGAAGAGATTAGTTATTTTAGATTTTGGAGGATAGTGCATGATACAGACAGAGACCCATTCCAGAATTTCCTCTGGTTCTTTTACGTGCACGGTGTAAAGCAGCGACACGAGACCTCGGTTTAACGTCCTATCTGAAAGACAAATGGTGCCACTCATTATAAACACTGACGGGTACCCGGGTAGAATCACCGACCGACCTACCTACTCTAGATTAGTCAATATAGACTGTTAATGCTAGTGTAATGAGACTAACACATACCAGAGTCTCCTCTTGTTCTTTTACGTGCACGGTCACCGGGTTTAAAGTACGGACACGAGACATCGATTTAAAATCACATCTGTCAAACTAGTAGACCACGGGACTACTGCCCTAATTTGGCTGGGTATTCATGACTGTTCACCGTTTACCCGATGCCTATTTATAACTTTCGCGCTCCATGACACGGTTCTGGTGTTTTCATTTATGTACATGCAACTGCTTATGTGTGCTTTTATTCCTACGATATATTGCCGAACAATACAGTTTTGATTATGACTCGCATCGGTCTTTTCATTTTTCTTTTGTGACACACGACTTAACCCCACCCAGTAATAGAGAGGCAATGTAACAGTGAAACTGGAACTGATACAGTTCTGCGCGAACTCTGGTCCTCGCACACCTGAAGCGAAAGTGCTACCACTGCGCTCTCACGACTCCCGCAGTAATTATGTAATTTCTTTAGGATAATCTCTCTCTTTGTATATCTATCATGTCATGCAAACTGTCATTACGTAGTAATACCCTGTCAATGTTTCTTAAATGTATTGTATTTGTTTATATATGTTTATCTGTGACATTTTTTTGTGATGTGTTTGCCATATTTCTATCATTGTAAATGGCCAAAGGCAATATAGGTGCTGATTATGCCCAATAAATTTGAAACTGAAACTTGTTGTTCCTGTTTTGTGTGCATCATTGAACACGTCACAAATATATGTGAATCGGTTTAAGCATAAATAAAATATTAAATGCAACATACTTATATAAACGTATCAGCTATATTGGACTAAACACTTAGATATTAATCGGAACATAAGCTTCCATACACTGAAGTATATCACAATACACTTACTTTTAGTTCTTACAGCATTAGCTAAATCTCTCGCGAGACCTCATTCCAGATGAAGTGTTTCCTAAGGGCACAATCGTAACGGCTACAGCTGGGTGCGAAATCCTGGCCGTAACACCTAAAACGAAAGCGCTACCACGACTTTCACAAGTGGAGGAGTTATCGTACCTGAAAAAAGGGGGCGTAACTCGGGTGAGGGATTATCGAATTGAAAGTCTTCACCAGATGCGCATATCCATTTGATGTCCGGAATATGTAAGCTTGGTGATAATTAGATTGGATGAAGGACGCAGAAGGAATTGGGACCACAATGTGCATGCGTGTTATATTGCAATACAGTACAACAGGAGGCATAACTCTAGAAAAAAATTATTGGATCTGAAAGTCCTGTCAATATGTGCTTGTCTATGCTATGCCGAAGATTTATACAAATTTTCTTTTTAATTGGATGAAAGCCGAGGTTTAGATTGTAAAATAAAAGTAGAAAAGGGGGGCATCACTGGAGAAAACGTTACTGGTACTGACAGTAATAATATATGCACATGTCCACTTTATGTCAAAGATTAACACCAAGTCTCAATTCATTTGGACGGCTTTTACTGTTGGCCATACGGTTTGGATGTTATATTGCAATCTAGTTAGTACAATAAGTCACTTAGGTGGTATTACTTACTTACTCCTCTTTGTCCCGTGTGGTGCACAGGGCTGCCACTACAGTTTTCCATCTGGGTATATCCGTGTGGCCCCTCACCATGCCATTCGGGTAGTACGCAGTTCAGAGGTCAATTTCCGTCTCCATGTTTGGACTGGTCGGCCTATTTTCCTCTTGCCTTGCGGGTTCCAATCAAGAGTCTGCTTGGTGATGTTTGAGTTGTCTCTTCTCAAGGTGTGTCCAACCAATCGCCACTTGATGTCCTGTGTGGTAGGTCAATGATTTGTCCGGAGCACTTGGATAGTGATCTTATCATCTTGCCATCGTATACCCAGGATTTGTCGCAAGCACTTGTTGATGAACACTAGGAGTCTCTCGTCTATGGCCTTCGTATGTCTCCAAGTACCTGATCCGCACAGCAGCACATACTTCACATTACTGTTGAAGAGTCTCAGTTTGGTCCTCAAACTGATGTTATATTGGCATTCACGTCTTCTCCCCCCTAGTTTTGCTCACCACGCTGTCGAAATAGGTGAATGTCTCTACCTCGTCAATTGGCTGCACCTCTATCATAATTTCGTCATGCTAAGTTGTCTTTGCTCGCATGCTTTTAATCGTTTGTGTATTGACTGTGAGACCTATTGTCGGTGCAGTTGTGCAGAGAGTATCAGTGTTGTCTTGCATGGGTCGCTGTCTGTATCATTGCACTATCCTCCACAAATTTAAAATGACTAATCTCTAGCGATGATAAATAAACGTAAAACACACACACATGCTAGTATAAGTATAAACATGTATGTAATTCGATTGCAGATCAGTGTGTTTCTCAATATGCACGCTATATCTGCAATATACAAGCAGTGTACAGTCATCAGTCACATACCCATACAAAATCAGAAATATATGTGTATGCTTCGACAATAAACACATACAAAGAGCTACTTAATTCATACTTAACCCAATACCGTAATTATTAACTCGATGGATTCCATCAGGAATGATGTCTCATGAGTGATTACTATAAGTGGTAAGAACTTGTTTCGCAATCGAGCTAAAATAAATGTGTATAAATTAAACTCTTTTCCCCCCACGAACAATATACGTCTTTGGAATGGCCTTCCTCTCCCTACTATGTAGAGTCCAGCCCCAGCTTCATGGTACTTTTCTGAGCGGCTGGCCACTGTACCACTCATGTAACACTAATGACTGTTTTAACCTTAGTGTGTAGTTATTTTTAAAACTCTTTATCTCAATATATGAGATTTTTAACCACTGTCCCTATTAAGCTAACCTGACCCAAATATTATGCAGTGTTATGTTCGTTTTAGCTAACCTGTCCCTTGTATTCTGCAGTGTTATGTTCGTTTTAGCTAACCTGTCCCTTGTATTCTGCAGTCTTATGTTCGTTTTAGCTAACCTGACCCTTGTATTCTGCAGTGTTATGTTCGTTTTAGCTAACCTGACTTATGTTCCTCCGGACAATGTGCGCTTATTCAGAGTTATGCCAGTTTATTTAGCTAACCTGAGCCAAGTATTCGGCAGTGTTATGTCCGTGATTAGCTAACCTGATCCAATGGTTCACGGATGAACTAGTTGGCCTAAACATTTACGGATGACGTGAACTATTAATGTGAACAGCAGACTAAGACACTGTCACCGTAAATATATGGTGTAAGGGAAACTCGTGTGTTTAATAGCATATAATACACTGATAATGTCCTAGTCGGAGATATATTCCAGCCTAGATTGTATGACGGACGGATAAAATTTAATTTTTACTGTAAGTGCGTCCTTGACCTCCGACTACGTTATTTTATTTAAAATCAATTTGATGTAACTTGATGACAAAAGAAGAATTAATAAAGGTATTGCTATACATTGGTTATAGTATCCGCAGCAAATACTCGTCATGTAATCAACAGATACACATCTGCTATTAAGCAAGTCTCACGATGTGAGGTAAAATTTGTCATAGCAACTTTGAACTTGTCTGCTTGCTCGAAAGACTACCGTGGAAGTGTGCTTGTCACTGAGCCTCGGGTCTATCTGTATGGCATATTCTACCAGCTCGTTTCCTGTGCAAGAGAGTGGCAGTGAACACAATGCAAAAGAGTGGCACATGGACATTCAACAAATCCGGTTCGAGTTATTGTAAATTTTCACATGATCATGTTAATTCTGCAATAGTATTATAAACCACATTCTGATATTTTCAATATCACCTGCTTCTGCCGAATTAAATTAACCTATTTGCTCACGATATCTAAAAGTATGTTTCCTCTTATTTAGACATGGAAATCCCTCTTCAGGAAGCCCTCCATAACGGCCTACAATATAACAATTCACGACATCTATGACATCAGCATGGTCACTCCGTACTACATTTTTGACTGTCACCGACCACAACATTTTCGTTACCTGCATCACGTCTTATATCTTTTGGAACGCGACTTTGCTCTATTACCAAATCGAAATATAAGCTTGATATTGAGTATGTGTTTTAATTGGAGCGTCGTATAACGATCAAGCATGATAACGTCTTACACAGGGGTCTGGGTAATCGATGTACTTTTTATAATTGCTACCTACCCCGTCTGGTCATTGCTACGTACCCCGTCTGGTCATTGCTACCCACTCCGTCTTGTCATTGCTACGTACCCCGTCTAGTCATTGCTACGTACCCCGTCTGGTCATTACTACGTACCCCGTCTGGTCATTACTACCTACTCCGTCTGGTCATTGCTCTCCTTGTAGATATAAACTGGACAGAGAGCTATACGGCTTACGGGTATCCTCTCCTTGGAGATATACACTGGACGCTTACGGGTATCCTCTCCTTGGAGATATACACTGGACAGAGAGCTATACAGTTTACGGGTATCCTCTCCTTGGAGATATACACTGGACAGAGAGCTATACAGCTTATGGGTATCCTCTCCTTGGAGATATACACTGGACAGAGAGCTATACAGCTTACGGGTATCCTCTCCTTGGAGATATACACTGGACAGAGAGCTATACAGTTTACGGGTATCCTCTCCTTGGAGATATACACTGGACAGAGAGCTATACAGCTTATGGGTATCCTCTCCTTGGAGATATACACTGGACAGAGAGCTATACAGCTTACGGGTATCCTCTCCTTGGAGATATACACTGGACAGAGAGCTATACAGTTTACGGGTATCCTCTCATTGGAGATATACACTGGACAGAGAGCTATACAGCTGATGGGTATCCTCTCCTTGGAGATATACACTGGACAGAGCTATACAGTTTACGAGTGTCCTCTCATTGGAGATAAACATCCTTGGAGATAAACCGCATAGCTTAGCATTGGTTGCGTTTACTTCCGGGTATTGTCTAAAACCACACCAAAATTACAACAGAATGCAGGTAGGAATAAAATGTCTGTAAATCAATTGCAATTGTCTTTAGATACACTTTACCTTATGAACACGCGATCAAACTGCCACTGACAGAAGGCATATTAAAACAAAACTTGCTAGATCTATATTAGGAAAACGAATGATTCTGTCTATGCTCCCTCACATGTCCCAAGACGTATATAGATACCGGTTTTATACTTAATTAGTGTTATATTAGAACTATATGTATACACATATATAATCAAGTACGTTGCCATAAGGCAAGCTGTGAACCCATGTCGCCACTGCGACTTCGTCTAGAAATAACAACTCTAACCTACCGCATCTACAACAGAGCTCGAAGAAAATCCGAAGAGTCTACAGAGAATCTGTATGTATCACATTGATACAGAGGAATATGGTCGTGATAGCGCAGTGTGAGTCGTGATAGCGCAGTGTAAGTCGTGATAGCGCAGTGTGAGTCGTGAGTGTGCAGTGGTAGCACGTTCGCTTCAGGTGCGAAAGGCCCGGAGTTCGAGACCCACAGGAGCCGTTACGATTGTGTCCTTAGGCAAGTCATTTAAATCCCATGATGTCTGTTCTCTCTCCATCAGGAATTAGGTATCAGGAGTGATTAATATAAGTTGTAAGAACTTGTTCCGCAATCGAGCTAAATAAATAATTTTTAAAAATAATTGGTCAGCTGCAACAATGTCTAGAGTGTAATTGAAAATAATTTAATCGACACGTATACACTAAGTGATATAATTAAAGTGTATTCCCTGTATGTTGTTATAGATGGTATGAATAGTAAACATTTTACTAATTTATCAGAATTAAAATCAGCTGACCATAATTTCTGTAATATGACAAAACGTGATCAATTTCTATTTCTATTCAGTAATCAATCAGTGATAAGACTTTGTACCAAAACCTGTTTTAATATACTACAGCGTCGTTACTTTTACCTTTGTAAATAATGCCCTTTTTGTGTTAATTACTATATATCTATGATTTTTACAGACTACAAGAAGCAGCTGATTCTCGATCTGATCCTGGGTGATAACTGATTTTGTAAGATATTTCTTATAGCGCACTAGTGCTTGTTTTTCGATTCAGTGTTTTATACCATTTTGTTTTATTTCGTATTTAAATATAAATTAGCAACTGTTTCTTGGCTTTAGAATGTAAATAAGCATTAACTAATAGTAGTATCGGATTTTATAATGTGATATGTTTTGTTGCAATATGTCTCTTATAATTCTATTCAGAATGGCTATGTACTTTTAATATGATTGTTTATATTTGTGTTTGCATTACATGTATGCACATAGATGAGACTTTAATAAAGATTAAAACTATGTTGGACAGAGTAATTGAGTCAACACATGCAGTGTAATAAACAAGATTTACTAGGAATCCTCGGCTATTTTGGAATACAACTGTATAACAAATAGAGACCAACTATACTCTGCAACGCTATTTGCTTTCCCGAAGGACTGGTGGCGTCTGAACTTGTAGTGAGCACATTTAGAGGTAACAAGGCTATCTCTTAACGCCATCAGAATCGACACATTATCAGCATTAACGTAATTGCTTTAATGGAACAATGAGGAGAGATCAATGCCGTTATTCCATGACAGAATTATATATGACAAAATTAAACTTGTTTCTCGTGTTCGTGTTTCTGTCCATCATATGAGAAAGAAGTCGAACAATTCATTAAAAAAGGGCCAAATAAATCCTGTGAAATTGATCCAATTCCGACATGGCTACTGAAATTTTGTCTTAGTGAAATCCTACCAATAGTGACAAAAATTGTAAATATTTCATTGGAAACAGGAAATGTACCAAAGTCATTCAAAATCTCCCGGGTAAGACCTTTGCTGAAAAAACCAAGTCTTGATCAAAACACTTTGAAGAACTACAGGCCAGTGTCAAACCTGCCTTATGTCTCGAAGATTCTGGAAAAAGTAGTAAATAGTCGAATTAATGAACATTTGACAAGTAATAACTTACACGACGTACATCAGTCTGCGTACAGGACGTTTCATTCCACAGAAACTGCCTTACTGAAAGTCCAAAACGATATACTCCAATCTCTGGACCTGAACAATGCTACAATCCTTGTGCTTTTGGACCTATCTGCTGTATTTGATACCATCGACCATAGAACACTTTTACAGCGTCTCGAATTTCATTTTGGAATTACTGGAAAACCTCTCCAATGGATATCATCTTATCTTACCGACCGTTATCAAGCAGTATGTATCGATGGAAAACTATCCAACTCAGTGCTCATGAATTTCAGTGTTCCACAGGGGTCTGTTTTAGGCCCGAAATTTTACACTATGTATACCAAGCCTGTAGGAGCCATTTGTAAACACCATGGACTGAACCATCACTTTTATGCTGACGATTCCCAGCTTTACCTTTCATTCAAACCAACCGTTCAAGCTTCACAAGCAGAGACACTACTTCGAATGGAAAACTGTCTACAAGACATTGTTGCTTGGATGCATGCCAATATGTTAAAACTCAATACTGATAAAACTGAAATGATTATGTTTTCTAGTCAGCGAAATTTTCAACACATTGAAAACATAAATGTGAAAGTAGGAGACTCAAATACAGAACCATCAACATGTGTGAGAAATCTAGGAGCTTTCCTAGACTCAAGAATGGATATGGACAAACATGTAAATTCCGTGACAAAATCATGTTATGAGCAGATCCGGCGGATTGGACACATTCGGCAGTATTTAACAACAGACGCCACGAAAACTCTCATAAAATCACTCGTTACATCCAGGCTCGACTACTGTAATTCACTGTTGTACGGCGTGCCAAAAAACACTTCCAATAAATTACAAACTGTTCAAAACACAGCAGCTCGCATCATAGCCAGAACATCCCGTTTCAGTCATGTAACGCCCATTCTAAAAGAACTTCATTGGCTACCAGTTCAAGAAAGAATAAAGTATAAAATACTGACTCACACATATAAAGCATTGAATGGAGAAGCACCGATTTATTTGAGAAACTTGCTTGAGGTTTATATACCAAGGAGAGACTTACGGTCTAAAAATGAAGCAGCTACTCTTGTGTTACCAAGAAGTCGGACTGTCACATACGGAGATAGAAGTTTCATGACTGCTGCCCCAAAACTTTGGAATTCTCTTCCATCAAATCTTAGAAGTGCAACAACATTGTGTTCTTTCAAGAAGGCTTTGAAGACACACCTTTTTAAATGTTCATATGGAACATAAATATCGAACAGTGTCTGTGCTCAATCAGGATTAAGACTGCAATTGAACACATTTTATTTAATTATTACCTATATTTTAATTGTTATAATTTTAGATCCTAATATGTTATAGCATATTTAGATTCCATTGTAATTGTGTTTGCTAATTTTGTCTTGTTTTATCTCATTGTATGTGGAAGTTTTTTATCAATATTTGTGATATTTTAGGCTGTAAAGCGCTTTTGAACGTTTTATATTTAGATGAAAAGAGCGCTATATAAGTGTGGTATATAATAATAATAATAATAATAAACTAAAACAATATACAACCTGTCTATATACACGATTAGTTCATGTAACGTGTCTGTAGTAGCTCTGTGTGGTGTTAGTTTGCAGATTGGAAAGATACGATCACGTACATTAGAAGGTTATGATATTGTAATTAGCTTGAACGAATTGTTGTTGTGATTTTCTCCACCATATTGGACTTGGATAGTATGCGCACCCTGACATATGGCACAACGTTTGTTATGGATATTGCAATTGCGCCTCCGTACCATTTAGTAGCAGGACGAATCGCGAAGCGGTACACCCATATGCACACTGTTAAATGCAAGCTATTTATAGTAACAAGTTTATTAGTTTATACAAATTTATTTTAGCTCGATTGCGAAACAAGTTCTTTCAACTTATATAAATCGCTCTCGAGACCTCATTCCTGGTGGAATCCATCGCCACGAGGGAGAGAAGAGGCAACGTGGAATTTAAATGCCTTGCCTAAGGACACAATCGTAACGTCTCCAGCGGGGCTCGAACTCCGGACCTTTAGCACCTGAAGCGAACGCGCATCCACTGCGCTATCACGATTTCCACAGTAACAAGTTGGCCATCTTGGGATGGAAACAATAAAGTATGCGCATAAATAATGCACAATACAATGGTACATTTAATAAGCATATCAGAAATGACTGTAGCTCTTTCAACGCCAAACAAATTCAGAGCATATAACGCCGAGTCTGATCAGGATCTATGTTGTTTACTATTCGGAAAGGTGCTTCAGCTCCACTGTCTGAAGAGCAATCAGCATATAGCCTGATCATATGGCACGTTCTGTTCTGTCTGCTCAGGTTCTCTGTTTTTTGCAATGTCGCTTTGTCGCTTTTATGCGACATTGGCCGTGAAAGACTATAACAATTGAAACGTTGAACATGGTTGGAAGAAAGCATACAATTAAATTACACCCTGTCCATGATTAGCCTACAGTTCTTTTGTAATTAAGTAACATCGCTACCGGTTTCCCATTTGAATGACGGGCAGTTTCCCTAACAACACCTTTCCTGGGCAGGCTCCAGTGGTTAACCAGTACTTGGTGCACCAACCTCCGTAAGAAACTGCAACTTTGTCATATAAAGAGACACGGTCTGGATGGAGGTTGAACCTGTGACCATCAGTGATGTTAGGTTACAGTGGTATACTAGTCAGTGACATTAGCAACTCGAACACGGAGGCGGACTAAGTCAATAGTTGTTATGAACAGGTAGTATAGCAGTAAACTGTTTTCCTATTCAATTTAGTATCGTGTACACATTCCAGTACATACCGTATCCGTGGTCTAGTGGTTAAGGCGCATGCCTACGGAAAGGGAGGTCGCCAGGGGTTCGTTCTGATATGGCCGGTTTGTGAGCTAGTTAAATATTGGTTACTGATTGCCTATCAGCCTGGCCCCTGACATACAATAATAGGATGTGGAGTGCTGATGTTCATAAAAAGGTGTCTTGTATAAGTCGGTAATGGCTGGTCATTTCAATAGGAATGACACTATAATAAACAAACACTTTACTTTTACTCTTACTCTTAATTATACTGATTATTACACATTTACATCACAGAGAGATCTGTAGTCCAGTGGTTAACACGTTGGACTGGTAATCCAGGGATTGCAGGTTCGATCCCCCGTCTAACTCTGACAGAGAGATTTGTAGTCCAGTGGTTAACACGTTGGACTGGTAATCCAGGGAACGCAGGTTCGATCCCCCGTCTGATTCTGACTAAAATTAACAGTCTTTCAGATGGGACATTAAACCGATATCTCGCGTCGGTGCTTTACACCGTGCCCGTAAAAGAACAAGAGGAGACTCTGGAATGTATCTCTGTCTATATCAGTGCACTATCCTCCAACAATCTAAAATGACTAATCTTGTAAGGAGGCGTCGCTCATATGGGCAACGGTAGCGACGATAAAATAAACATAAAGCACACACATTTACATCCTGTCCTGTATAAGTTCCACCACACTTAACCGAGAATATGTTAACAGTGTAGCTACGTCTCACACTTCCATTAATTTATCAAGCAGCACAATACCGGTGGCATCCGTGGTCCAATGGTCGAGCGTCGGATTTGGAATCGAACGGACCCGGGTTCGACCCTCTGTCAGACTACGTATATAGTATCACTGAGCAAGGCACTTCACACACATTGCTTAGTAGCCTACTGGTTAACCGCTTAGGACGGATAAGCCTGACAAGCAAAGCATATCTAGGTCCCCGCAATAGGTTTGATATTAATGGAAGATACCTACCAGTCCGTAGAGTCTTCGATTTAGTTCTCATGCTGTGAATGTTCAGTTCCTCAGCAAGTTATCTGTTCCATAGCCATATTACCATTGTTTTACTATGTGAAATATATATTTAAATAGCATTCCCTTTCATGCTCTATTTGTGAATGAGACAGTTTTGTATATGTGTTCCTGTTCTGCGCACCGTGCTTAAAAACGACACGTTACAAATATATGTGCAACGGCTTAGGCATGCATACAATATTAAATGCCATATCTTTATGTAAAACATAATTATTAACTATCTAACACTAAACAAATAAATATTAACAATTGTCCACAATCATCGAAAATTCAAATAATTACCTCCCTTATAAAAAAACACCATTTGCACAATCTTTGCGATTCAATTCTTTTGATCGTTCAATTATAGTATGGCGTCATCTGATATATCACGGACATTATACTAGTACATGTGAGAACCGTTCATTTATTTATAAATTAATATTAATTATATTATTTATATTAACAATTTATGTTGACAATAATGAACAGATGAAGGACTTTCAATTCGGTCAATTCGTTGAACGTGTTCTATAGTATTGTCATTATTAGTCTATATATCTAAACTTGAAAAATGTAGAGTGGTGGAACTTATGCTCGGCGTATTTCTATGCTCAGGGTATTTTTTCATTTTATATCCTAATTTAAAATATTTAAATAATTTTAACCTATGTTCGCTGACAGAGGTGAAGCATGGTTCAATAACATTCCGTTGTGTGTACCGGTAGCTAATGCAACTGTCACCTGACTGGTTCAGTAGCCTAATATAAACAGACAACTTGTTGGGAAATTTATTTCCACAGAAATGTGTGGTTTATGAGCATTTCAGGTGGCTATCCGGATTGGGAAAAAAATGTACAAATAACCAGAAAAAAGTTTCTTATGAGTTGTAATATTGTTAGTTATTGATGTTACTAAGTCAAAATAATATATTCAACATTTACCCATGCATAAATAAAACAATTCATGTACGCCATGCATAGGTGCCCTAAAGTATGTAGTTCCCCATGGAAACAGGTGCCATTGCGATAGCTGTATTTAGGCGCATGGTTAGGTAATGTAGCTAAAAATTTCAACAACAATTTTATGAAAGTTGTATTCATGACTTAAGAAAATAATAATATACGGAAAGTGCATTTAACTTTTTTTTATAGGCCATGATATGTAGGATTTACGCCGAGCATAGGTTCCACCACTCTAACATTTTACTATCAAGCCATTGTTCATATGACAGATCGAAAACAAATTATTTAGAGGTCTTATATATATGACTAGGTCTAGATCAGCAGGGTGATATTAATATCGTACTTTCGTCCTCGGTTAATATGCCCTGTTAGTTTCATAGAACAGCGCGTACTGACGTCATTCAAAGTAAATAATTGCATAATTATATGAATACGTCAAAAGTAAATGCACAAAGCAAGCATATAATCATGTAGAAAGTACATGTATCTACAATATTGAATGTAACCGGCTGGAAATTCATAAAATTCAGTAAGAGTTGAGCATTGTCTGCATTTGACCTAGTCCTATATATCTATCTATCTTCCGCTAATGTCGCACCCCTCGCGGGGACGTAGATAAGATATATAAGACCTCTACATAAAAAAAATGTCCTATTATTTCGAGGTCTTATCGTTAAAGCTCATTTTCGCATAGCACTTTCCGCCCTGATCCGATGGCGGGATTTCTGACCAATATATTGCAGCTTTCCAGACATGAACCGGTATAAATGTGTGCATTGGTGTTAAGAATAATCCTAAATATAGATATTAAGAACGTTTAAAATATATTGTCTTACCGTTGTGCATATCATTTAGCTGTTTGAAGTCGACAGGTGAGATTCTCCCACCTTTTCTGCGCAGTCTTCACAAAAGAAATCCAAATGAATTATTAGTTAGTACATTTCATGCGTATGAATAATTGGATATTGAACGAAATCTTATTTGGTTCACCGCAATGTCACCGGAGATAAATCTTCAAAACAATTTCATCTAATGATTTCTATTTTGGCTTTTTGTAATAACCAAGATATTCTAAATGGACAAAATGGAATGGTGAAACTCTCCCATGAAATTTAAACATTGATTTCTTATATAATATTGTGTCAAGAGACGTTATAGACTGTGCAGAATTCAAACAACGATATGTGTGTTCATCTTGTTAGCAAATTTAATTTATAAAAACGACCTTTTAGAACATAAAATATGCTACACGTAATTGAGGTTTAGCATTTAGATGAAAAATGCCTGAATAGTAAAATGTCACATTTTTCAAATCTAAATATTTGGACTACCCTTGACCGATGGGCAGCTGAGTAATCGTGTGCATTCAGCCGTGGTCTGTTCCTGTATGTGTAATGCTGTAATTAACTGGTTTTCACTGCATTCCGAGTTGTCAATCAATCTACAACTATGTTATAGCCTCTACGTCTTAAAGGGTGTGTGTTTACGTTTATTTATCGTCGCTACCGGTTGCACATATTAGTGACTCCTCCTGAAGAGATTAGTCATTTTAGATTTTTGGCGCATAGTGCAATGATACAGACAGAGACCCATTCCAGAGTCTCCTCTTGTTCTTTTACGTGCACAGTGTAAAGCACCGGCACGAGAACTCAGTTTAAAATCCCATCTGAAAGCCTGTTAATTTTATTCGGGTCAGATGGGGGATCGAACCTGCGATCCCTGGATTACCACTGGACTACAGGACCGTATGTGGTCTTAAGGGTGTATCACTATCTATTTAAGTAATGAATTGCGAGTTAATAGTTTCCATTGGGGTATGAGCTACATTGATTATGTTTAAAGTGGCGCTAGTTAATAGTTTCCATTAGGTTATGAGCTACATTGAGTATGTTTAAAGTGGCGCGAGTTAATAGTTTCCATTAGGTTATGAGCTACATTGAGTATGTTTAAAGTGGCGCGAGTTAATAGTTTACATTAGAAGGTTTGGGCCACAAGTGCTATACACATTATAAAACGGCCCTCCCCAATACAATTCATTTACAGAAATAGATTATGGCTACACAAGTACAATTAAGAAAAATATATGTTATTTTAAAGAAAAATGCCAGCAGAAGTATTCACGTGAATGTGCTCGTGTGATGCTCGCCCCGGTCCGCGACCTCGAAACCCCCCACGCATAATAAGAAATAGAAATACTATTATACACTAATTTGAAACCTCGCAGTATCATGTATAAACTTTTGAACTGAATTAAAAATACTTAGGTTCTGTTCATCTGAGAGTTCTTCTTTACCTTTAAGTAAAGTTCTTACACTAAGTGGATGATATTGACGTGTATATCTGAATAGTGCTATCCTTTGATTTAAAAATAGAGGGCATTTGAAAAAATAATGTTCGGCATCTTCGACGCCACGTTCACACTCACAAATTGGGTCATCTTTTAAGTGATTATTACCTAAGTCCGCATTCAAATTACTGCAGCCATTTCGTATGCGTGTTTGGGGAACGGTTAGAGATCTTGAACCTTTGTAGTAATATGAAGGTACTTCATTTTGCTTAAATAATGCACATTTCAGTCGATACTTAAAACTAGATAAAGTAGGTGATGTTCGGATATTCTCTGTTAATGTATTCCATAAATCAACACTTGATAGTACAAAGGAATTCGAGAAGAGAGCTGTTCTTCTTGCCATTACTATGAAATTATCGGCATTTCTTAAATTGTAATTGTTTTCTTCACCAACTACCCTTGGAAAAATTGTTGAAAAATGCTCCGGCAGTAGACCGTTTTTTAGTTTGTACATTATGACTAATTTCTGAAGTTTACTTCTATCGTTTAAGGAGATCCAGCCTATTTCTTCTATCAAGTTATTTATAGAAACTGATCGAGTTAAACCAGTGACACACGAGCTGCTTCAAATTGTAATTGTTCTAGTCTATTCTTATCGAGTTCAGTACAACTATCCCATACTACTGCAGCATATTCTAACAGTGGCCTCATATAAGATATATAAATTTGATTTAATGTTTTCCTGTTGATTGTAAATTTTAACGCTCGCATTAAATTTAGTACCTTTGATGCCGATTTAAAAATATTGTCTATATGCTCGTGCCATTTACCATTGTTGCTTAAAGTTACACCTAAATGTGTGTGGTGTTCAGCAAAGGGTAACTGAATCCCATCAAAAAATAATACTGGATAGTTTTGTTCCCTAGTGGTGCTAAAGAACAGAGCTTCTGTCTTATTGGGATTCAAATTTACCAACCAACGTTTAGACCAATCGGATATTAACCTCAAATCATGATTCAGTATTCCCTCTAGATCTTGAGTAGTTGATGTCGTTTGGGCCAATGATGTGCCGTCAGCAAATAACCTAGTTATACTTAATAAATTGTCCGCTATATCATTAACATAAACGAGAAAAAATAAAGGTCCGAGGATCGATCCTTGTGGTACACCAGAGCTAATAGTTTCACTGTTTAATATGCTGGACCATACTACTACATTTTGAGTCCTATTTGATAAATAATTTTCTATCCAGCTTAATAACATTCCAGTTATACCATTTTGTTTCAATTTAAATAATAAACCTGTATGCCAAACCCTGTCAAAAGCTTTAGAAATATCACAGAAGATCATGCACATAAATTGTTTTGAGTCTAAAGTCTGGCATATTTGATGATAAATTTCTATCAGTTGATAAACACTAGAATGATTAGGTCTGAAGCCGCACTGGTTATATTATATAAGGTTATTAAAAAATCAAATGATTGTGAATATGTTTATAAATAACTCTTTCCATAACCTTACCTAAACAACTCAAAAGTGAAATTGGTCTATTGTTATTAGGAGTTTCTGCAGGACCCTTATTAAATAGAGGACTAACATTAGCGTTTATTCCATAATGAGGGAAATACTCCTTCTTGAAATGATCTAATAAAAATGACAGATAATGGTTTGACAATATAATCCGCTGTTTCCTTTAACATTTTGTAACTGATACCATCAGGACCATTTGCTTTGTTAATATCAAGGTTTTTTAAAACATCACAAATTTCAATTTCTGTTATATTTATGATTTCCAGTGTTGCATTTGTTTTAAGTTAACGTACAGGAAGGGTTGCATTGGAATCGTCAACGTTGGATATAGCAGAAAAATATGTATTTAGGCAATTTGCTTTTTCTATGTCAGTGACTGAGTATTTTGTATCTCCATTTGGAAGAGTTGTAATTAGAGGCGGAATTTTATGACTGACTTTATTTTCTTTTACAAAATCCTTTACAAGCTTCCAATATTTTCGTTTATTTGTTTGTTGTGCTTCTACTAACGAGTCTTCAATATTATTATAAAATCTTTTTTTAGCATGCTTTACATAATTGTTAACTTTGTTTCTCACTTTTTTAAACTCATTCCAACCATCTATACGTTTGGTCATTAACGCTTTTTTTCTTATTTTGTCTCTTGCTTTTATTAGTTTTCCCAATTCAGAATCAAACCAGGGTTTGTCATTGGGCCTTATTAAGATATTTTTATTTGGAATACATGTTTTCGCAAGTTTAAGAAAATTGTTATTAAATTCTAGACAGCATTCGTTTAGATCACCATTATTTAAAAAAGTCCAGTCAGTATTTGCAATCATATCATTTAACTGAGCAAAATTCGCTTTTTTATATATCCAAACATGTCGTTCATAGCAATTACTTAGATTATAACTAAAAGGAAAAATTGCATATGTTGCCCGATGGTCGCTTATTTCTTCAGGAATTAATATTAATAGTTTACATTGGGGTATGAACTACATTGGGTGTGTTTAAAGTGGCGAGAGTTAATAGTTTCCATTGGGGTATGAACTACATTGAGTATGTTTAAAGTGACGCGAGTTAATAGTTTCCATTGGGGTATGAGCTACATTGAGTATGTTTAATGTGACGCGAGTTAATAGTTTCCATTAGGTTATGAGCTACATTGAGTATATTTAATGTGGTGCGAGTTAATAGTTAACATTGGGGTATGAACTACATTGGATGTGTTTAAAGATACCGCGAGTTAATAGTTTACGTTGGGTGTGTTTAAAGTGGCACGTGTCCGCCTCCGTGGTCGAGTGGTTAAGGTCGCTGACTTGTATACCACGGTAACCTATCATCACTGATGGTCACGGGTTCGAGCCCCGCTCAGACCGTGTCTCATTTATATGAAAAAGTTGGCAGTTTCTTACGGAGGTTGGTGCACCTAAGTACTGGTTAACCGCTGGAGCCTGCCCAGGAAAGGTGTTGTTAGGTAAACTGCCCGCCGGCGATATAGCCCAAAATGGTGCAGATGCAGGCGTAAAACCCGAACTATAACTATAATTAAAGTGGCGCGAGTTAATAGTTTACATTGGGGTATGAACTACATTGGATGTGTTTAAAGTGACGCAAGTTAATAGTTTCCATTGGTGTATGAGCAACATTGAGTATGTTTAAAGTGACGCGAGTTAATAGTTTCCATTGGGGTATGAGCTACATTGAGTGTTTAAAGTGGCGCGAGTTAATAGTTTACATTGGGGTATGACCTACATTGGGTGTATTTAAAGTTACCACAAGATTATAGTTTACATTGGAGTATGACCTACATTGGGTGTGTTTAAAGTGATGTGATATCATAGTTTCCATTGGGTATGAGCTACATTGAGTATGTTTAAAGTGGCGCGAGTTAATATTTACATTGGGGTATATTTAAAGTGGCGTGAGTTAATAGTTGCCATGGGTGTATGAGCTACATTGAGTATGTTTAAAGTGGCACGAGTTAATAGTTTACATTGGGGTATGAACTACATTGAGTGTATTTAAAGTGGCGCATGTTAATAGTTTACATTGGGGAATAGCGCTACATTGGGTGTGTTTAAAGTAGCGCGAGTTAAATGTTTACATTGGGGTATGAGCTAGATTGAGTGTGTTTAAAGTTGTACATAATAAAAAATATGCATCGTGTACTAAGATGAATGTTTGTATTACATGTTTGTAATATATATAACGTATTGTATGCTTACAGGAGATGAAACATCAGCTGTTGACAAGAACAAAGGAATTCAGATTGTTTATATACCAGATACATCCGTGTAGATTAGTGTACAACTCTACAACTAGACAGTAACTAAGTCAATCATATAGAAGAGAATATATCAATGGTACTCCAACTTCCAACTGGTTATTACAGGAGTTTATTTATAATACCTCTACTGTTTACATATTCATCTCAACATTTTAGCTCGGAAGGTTGCAGTACATGTAACTGCTTATGAACATCTGTTTGAACATAATCTATCTAAATTCAATCAGTATGTCTATAGAGCTGGACAGCATTACTCATTCAGCACCACATCCTCATGTATGTGAAGTATGCAGAACGAGTTTAAGTAACTCCAGCATGTTAAAGCAGCATATGCTCATACATATAGGAGAACGCCCACATGAATGTGAACTATGTAAGGAAGCGTTCACTCAGCCTGATAGTTTAAAACAGCATATGCTCATACATTATGTAGAACGTTCATATGAATTAGACATACATAATAAGACATACAGTAAACATTTATATGGCGATATAAAGCCGCACATGCGCGTACATTCCAGAGAACGTCCACACAAGTGTGAAATATGTAATAAGACGTTCAGCAACTCTGGTAATTTAACGAAGCACATGCTCATACATTCTGGAGAACGTCCACATGAGTGTGGATTATGTTATAAGACATTTAATTATGCTTGCAGTTTAAAGCAGCACATGCTCATACATACAGGAGAACGTCCACATGTTTGTGGACTATGCAACAAGACATTCAAGCAATCTTGCGGTTTAAAGAAACACATGCTCCTACATACAGGAGAACGTTCACATGTTTGTGGACTATGCAACAAGACATTCACTCAATCTGGACATTTAAAGCAACACATGTTCACACATGTAGGAGAACGTCCACATGTGTGTGGACTATGTAACAAGACATTCAAGCAAGCTGTCACCTTAAAGCAGCACATGCTCATTCATACCGGTGAACGTTCACATCAGTGTGAACTATGTAATAAGACATTTAATCTATCTGGCAATTTAAAGCAGCACATGCTCATACATACAGGAGAACGTTCGCATGCGTGTAGATTATGCAATAATACATTCAATCAAGCTGGCACTTTAAAGCAGCACATGCTCATACATACCTGTGAACGTCCACATCAGTGTGGACTATGTAACAAGTCATTCAATCATTCTTGCAGTTTAAAGCTGCACATGCTCATACATACAGGAGAACGACCACATGTGTGTGGACTATGTAACAAGACATTCAATCAATCTTGCAGTTTAAAGCAGCACATGCACACACATGTAGGAGAACGTCCCCATGTGTGTGGACTATGTAACAAGACATTCAATCAATCTTGCAGTTTAAAACTGCACATGCGCATACATACAGGAGAACGACCATATGTTTGTGAACTATGTAATAAGACATTCAAGCAATCTGAACATTTAAAGCTGCACATGTTCACACATACCGGAGAACGTCCACATGTATGTGAACTATGCAACAAGACATTCAGTCGGTCTGGAGATTTAAAGCAGCACATGCTCATACATTCCGCAGAACGTCCACATGTATGTGAACTATGTAATAAGACATTCAAGAAATCTTGCAATTTAAAGCTGCACATGTTCACACATACCGCAGAACGTCCACATGAGTGTGGACTATGTGACAAGACGTACGGTCGTTCTGGAGATTTAAAGCAGCACATGCTCACACATGCAGGAGAACGTCCATATGTATGTGAACTATGTGCGAAGACATTCAGTCGGTCTGGAGGTTTAAAGCAGCACATTCTCACACATTCTGCAGAACGTCCACATGTATGCGAACTATGTAATAAGACATTCAGTCTGTCTGTAGGTTTAAAGAAGCACATGCTCATACATTCCTCAGAACGTCCACATGTATGCGAACTATGTAATAAGACATTCAGTAGGTCGGGAGGTTTAAAGCAGCACATGCTCATACATTCCGGAGAACGTCCACATGAGTGTGAATTATGTAAGAAGACCTTCAGCCTGTCTACCGGTTTAAAGCAGCATATGCTCGTACATTCTGGAGAACATCTGTGAAATATGCAATAAGACCATCGGTGTATATAGTAATTTAAAGTGGCACATTCTCATTCATACCGGAGAACGTCCTCGTGACAGTCATCTATGTAAGTAGGTGTTATTTGATGTGGCATTTTAAAGCAGCACACGCATTCTGGATAACGTCCACACTAATGTGAACTGTGTAAGTGGACGTTCAATAATATAAATGGTAACTGTGTAAGTGGACGTTCAATAATATAAATGGTAACTGTAAGTGGACGTTCAATAATATAACTGGTAACTGTGTAAGTGGACGTTCAATAATATAAATGGTAACTGTAAGTGGACGTTCAATAATATAAATGGTAACTGTGTAAGTGGACGTTCAATAATATAAATGGTAACTATGTAAGTGGACGTTCAATAATATAAATGGTAACTATGTAAGTGGACGTTCAATAATATAAATGGTAACTATGTAAGTGGACGTTCAATAATATAAATGGTAACTATGTAAGTGGACGTTCAATAATATAAATGGTAACTATGTAAGTGGACGTTCAATAATATAAATGGTAACTATGTAAGTGGACGTTCAATAATATAAATGGTAACTATGTAAGTGGACGTTCAATAATATAAATGGTAACTATGTAAGTGGACGTTCAATAATATAAATGGTAACTATGTAAGTGGACGTTCAATAATATAAATGGTAACTATGTAAGTGGACGTTCAATAATATAAATGGTAACTATGTAAGTGGACGTTCAATAATATAAATGGTAACTATGTAAGTGGACGTTCAATAATATAACTGGTAACTGTGTAAGTGGACGTTCAAAATATAAATGGTAACTATGTAAGTGGACGTTCAATAATATAAATGGTAACTGTGTAAGTGGACGTTCAATAATATAAATGGTAACTATGTAAGTGGACGTTCAATAATATAAATGGTAACTATGTAAGTGGACGTTCAATAATATAAATGGTAACTATGTAAGTGGACGTTCAATAATATAAATGGTAACTATGTAAGTGGACGTTCAATAATATAAATGGTAACTGTGTAAGTGGACGTTCAATAATATAAATGGTAACTGTGTAAGTGGACGTTCAATAATATAAATGGTAACTGTGTAAGTGGACGTTCAATAATATAAATGGTAACTGTGTAAGTGGACGTTCAATAATATAAATGGTAACTGTGTAAGTGGACGTTCAATAATATAAATGGTAACTGTGTAAGTGGACGTTCAATAATATAAATGGTAACTGTGTAAGTGGACGTTCAATAATATAAATGGTAACTGTGTAAGTGGACGTTCAATAATATAAATGGTAACTGTGTAAGTGGACGTTCAATAATATAAATGGTAACTGTGTAAGTGGACGTTCAATAATATAAATGGTAACTGTGTAAGTGGACGTTCAATAATATAAATGGTAACTGTGTAAGTGGACGTTCAATAATATAAATGGTAACTGCGTAAGTGGACGTTCAATAATATAAATGGTAACTATGTAAGTGGACGTTCAATAATATAAATGGTAACTGCGTAAGTGGACGTTCAATAATATAAATGGGCATACATACTGGAGTGTGACCTACAATGTAAGTAAGAAGACCGTCAGTGTATTTCGTTTATTTGTGCTCGAATATTTTGGAGAACATCCTCGTGGATATCAAGTATGAAGACGTTGAAGATGTGTGTGAACTGTGTAAGAATACGTTCTGGCCGTTTAAAGCAACACATGGTCACACATTCTGGAGAACGCTCACATGTGTGTGAACTGTGTAAGAATACGTTCTGGTCGTTTAAAGTAGCACATGGTCATACATTCTGGAAAACGCTCACATGTGTGTGAACTGTGTAAGAATACGTTCTGGTCGTTTAAAGTAGCACATGGTCATACATTCTGGAGAACGCTCACATGTGTGTGAACTGTGTAAGAATACGTTCTGGTCGTTTAGAGCAGCATATGGTCACACATTCTGGAGAACGTCCACGTGTGTGTGAACTGTGTAAGAATACGTTGTGGTCGTTTAGAGCAGCACATGGTCACACATTCTGGAGAACGCCCACATGTGTGTGAACTTGGTAATCGTATGTACATGTAAGAAAACATGCAGTCGACTTGACATTTAAGGCAACACATGCACGTATATTAGGGAAACGTCCGCATGAATGAACAGTGTAAGAAAATGTTCCGTCATCCTGGCAGCTTAAAGCGGTATATGCTCAAACTGGAGAGCACACTTATGAGTGTGAGATACATGTATGTAATAACTAATAAGACCTTCAATGTATATACATGTAACAAACATCTCTCTACTACTGCCACCTGGGATATTGTTAAATAAACAAAGCAATACATGTACATCATTCTCAAAATCAAATACATTTCCTTTCAATGTTAGCCATATTATGCTATCGTCCATCTCTTTTGTAAACTCCACATGTTTGTTCCAAGTCTTGAGAAACCACCATCGTCTCTCTCCTACCAACGTTTTGCTTTACATTTTTATTTAAAACATAAGAAAATACCCCTAAAACATGTACATTAAACTATCATTTGATCATGTTTCTGTAAACAGTGAAATATGATTTCTTTGGAAAAGTGTGTTCGAGTGAAGACTGTTTGACATAGTATACTGTTTTCCAATCAATACCTGTATATTTCACATGTTTTACAATGCAACAAATGAGGCACGGAACGTATACATGTACATATTCTCAGAAAATCTCTCAGCGTTCTAGGCAATTAATGAGTTTATATTCGTTTTCGGACATTTGTCTAACTCGAAAATATTAAATTATTGCTAGCGGTTTATTTATTAAAGCTTCATTAAAGCAACTCGGCGATTCGTATAATATCAAATAGTTGTCTTATTTTCTCTGGTAAGCATGAGCATGCACTTTCCCATTGTTTGTTATTCATGATTCAACATACATAACTATGCTACATTAATTGTATTATTTTGTGTTTCCCTTTGTTTGTCATTCATGGTTCAGCATACATAAATATGATAAATTAATTGTATTACTTTGCGTTTCCCTTTGTATTGATTCGTTATATAATAGGTAACACATACATGTATTTACCAGAAAGCTTAATTTTGTATGATTTTTATATATTTTCTACATCAAATCATACATAACAGAATGTGTCCATCCTCCATTCTTAATTTAGTTTGAAATGATGGGGAGGACTGTAAATAATGTTATTTTAAACTTTATTTAATGTTACAACTATTGCGAAGCAAGTTCTAACAACTTATATTAATCACTCTCGTTGGCGCGGATGAAAACGAATATGTGGTCATTCGTGTGGGAACAAACCGGAGTACCCGGAGAAAACCCACCTGTCCGATCTGGCGACCACCGTACTGTCCGAGGATCGAACCCGGATTGCATTGGTGAGGAGAGCGCGCTAACAACTGCGCTAATCGGATAGCCAAATAATGTTATCATATATTGCATATAACTTATTTTCTCGATTAAACCGTTTGTCTGCAATGATAACTAATCTATATATTGTATGCATGATTGTAATGTATGAAAAATGCAAGACAATATTATTAACCACGTAGTACGTAAAATTGACTCCCTCCCATCCCCTCCTCTCTCCCCCACCCACTCTGTTCATATTGTGTATCAGCAGTTTGTCTCACTGAGCGAGTTCAGTTGAAATAGCCAAGTAAACTCGATTAACTAGGGTAAGAAGAAAACGTTTATTTAGTTTTAACTCTTATGTTGTAAATTGAACTCGCATTCCCGCTGCATTCGTTGGTTAATTGAGTAAACAAAATGGCGTCGGCTGATGAAAGTGTGTAAGTAACTTATCTCTAGTTTGGCAAGTGTCAATAAATTGGTCTTATGCATGCATATAGCTTATCTCAGCTACTTGTAGTGCTTGCTGGTTATTGAAGAAGAAGAATGTATGCAGTTTATATTCGATATTCCAGTTAGGTAATCGACTTCCATGGTAAGGCAGGAAGTGAACATATTAAGTCGGATACTAAATAATCGAATAGATCTACGTTATTTAAGTTTTAACTTCTTCATTTTACATTGATTGCAACTAAAGTCAGAAATGTGCTACCACCTGCTGTTATGGATTGTAACACTATTATATAGATAATACAGTCAAACATCTCTAGAGCAAACACCATCCGGATACATCGAGATTGGTTGTTGTAGAGAGGTTGTTGTTCTAGGGGGGTTCAACTCCGTTTCACCGGGTTTAAAGTACGGACACGATACATCGATTTAAAGTCCCATCTGAAAAACTAGTAGTCTGAAGGGATTGGGTACGTGGTAATTATCAGATGAGATGCTTGGTAAAGATCGGACAGGGTACGTGGTAATGACAAGACGCGATGCATGGCAATGACCAGACGACGGGGCACGTAGTAATGACCAAACAGGGTACGTAGCAATGACCAGACGGGATATGTAGCAATGACAAGACGGGGTACGTAGCTATGACCAGACGGAGTACGTAGCAATGACCAGCTGGGGTACGTATGCAGCAATGTCCAGATGTAGTACGTAGCAATGTCAAGACGGTGTACGTAGCAATGTCCATATGGAATACGTAGCAATGACAAGACGGAGTACGTAGCAATAAAGAGGTGGGATACGTAGTAATGTCCCGTCGGATTACGTAGCAATGACCAGACTGGATACGTAACAATGACCAATTGGGGTACGTAGTAATGACGAGACGGGGTACGTAGCAATGATCAGACGGGGTACGTTGTAATGATCAGACTGGATACGTAGCAATGACAATACGGGATACGTAGCAATGACAAGATGGTTACGTAGCAATGACTAAGCGGGGTACGTAGCAATGACAAGACGGGATACGTAGCAATAACAAGACGGGGTACGTAGCAATGACAAGACGGGGTACGTAGCAATGACAAGACGGGGTACGTAGCAATGACAAGACGGGGGTACGCAGCAATGACAAGACGGGGTACGTAACAATGACAAGACAGGGTACGTAGCAATGACCAAACGGAGTGCGTAAAATTGACCAGACGGGTACGTAGCAATGACAAGATGGAGAACGTAGCAATGACCAGACAGGGTACGTAACAATGACCAATTGGGGTACGTAGTAATGACGCGATAGGGTACGTAATAATGATCAGACTGGATACGTAGCAATGACAAGACGGACATGTAGCAATGACAAGACGGGGTACGTAGCAATGACCAAACGGAGTGCGTAAAATTGACAAGACAGGGTACGTAGCAATGACTAGACGGGGTACGTAGCAATGACTAGACGTGTACGTAGCAATGTCAAGAAGATGGAGAACGTAGCAATGACCATACGAGGTACGTTGTAATGACCAGACGGGGTACGTAGAAATGACAAGATGGAGAACGTAGCAATCACCAGATGGGGTACGTAGCAATGACCTGACGGAGTAGGTAGTAATGACCAGACGGGGTACGTAGCAATGACCAGACGGGGTAGGTAGCAATTATAAAAAAGTACATCGATTATCCAGACCCCTGTGTAAGACGTTATCATGCTTGAACGTTATACGACGGTCCAATTAAAACACATACTCAATATCAAGCTTATATTTCGATTTGGTAATAGAGCAAAGTCGCGTTCCAAAAGATATAAGACGTGATGCAGGTAACGAAAATGTTGTGGTCGGTGACAGTCAAAAATGTATTACAGAGTGACCATGCTGATGTCATAGATATCGTGAATTGTTATATTGTAGGCCGTTCGGCAGGTAATCGGCACAATGAAGCGCTATGGAGGGCTTCTTGAAGAGGGATTTTCATGTCTAAATAAGAGGAAACATACTTTCAGATATCGTGAGCAAATAGGTTAATTTAATTCGGCAGAAGCAGATGATATTGAATAATCAGAATGTGGTTTATAATACTATTGTTGAATGTCATGATCATGTGAAAATTTACAATAACTCGAACCGGATTTGCAGAATGTCCATGTGCCACTCTTTTGCATTGTGTTCACTGCCACTCTCTTGCACAGGACACGAGCTGGTAGAATATTCCATACAGATAGACCCGAGGCTCAGTGACAAGCACACTTCCACGGTAGTCTTTCGAGCAAGCAGACAAGTTCAAAGTTGCTATGACAACATTTACCTCACATCATGAGACTTGCTTAATAGAAGATAGGTATTTGTTGATTACATGACTGAGTATTTGCTGCGGATACTATAACCAATGCATATCAATACCTTTATTAATTCTTCTTTTGTCATCAAGTTACATCAAATTGATTTTAAATAAAATAACGTAGTCGGAGGTCAAGGACGCACTTACAGTAAATATTTTATCCGCCCGTCATAAAATCTAGGCTGGAATATATCTCCGACTAGGACATTATCAGTGTATTATATGCTATTAAACACACGAGTTTCCCTTACACCATATATTTACGGTGACAGTGTCTTAGTCTGCTGTTCACATTAATAGTTCACGTCATCCGTAAATGTTTAGGCCTAATAGTTCATCCGTGAACCATTGCATCAGGTTAGCTAATTACGGATATAACACTGCCGAATACTTGGCTCAGGTTAGCTAAATAAACTGGCATAACTCTGAATAAGCGCACATTGTCCGGAGGAACATAAGTCAGGTTAGCTAAATCGAACATAACACTGCATAATACAAGGGTCAGGTTAGCTAAAACGAACATAAGACTGCAGAATACAAGGGACAGGTTAGCTAAAACGAACATAACACTGCAGAATACAAAGGTCAAATTAGCTAAAACGAACACAATATTGCAGAATACAAGGGTCAGGTTAGCTAAATCGAACATAACACTGCAGAATACAAGGGTCAGGTTAGTTAAAACGAACATAAAACTGCATAATACAAGGGTCAGGCTAGCTAAAACGAACATAACACTGCAGAATACAAGGGCCAGGTTAGCTAATACGAACATAACACTGCATAATACAAGGGTCAGGCTAGCTAAAACGAACATAACACTGCAGAATACAAGGGCCAGGTTAGCTAAAACGAACATAACACTGCATAATACAAGGGACAGGTTAGCTAAAACGAACATAACACTGCATAATACAAGGGACAGGTTAGCTAAAACGAACATAACACTGCAGAATACAAGGGTCAGGTTAGCTAAAACGAACATAACACTGCAGAATACAAGGGTCAGGTTAGCTAAAACGAACATAACGCTGCATACTATTTGGGTCAGGTTAGCTTATTAGGGACAGTGGTTAAAAATCTCATTAATTGAGAAAAAGAATTTTAAAAATAACTACACACTAAGGTTAAAACAGTCATTAGTGTTACATGAGTGGTACTGTGGCAAGCCGCTCAGAAAAGTACCATGAAGCTGGGGCTGGACTCTACATAGTAGGGAGAGGAAGGCCATTCCAAAGACGTATAATGTTCGTGGGGGGAAAAGAGTTTAATTTATACACATTTATTTTAGCTCGATTGCGAAACAAGTTCTTACAACTTATAGTAATCACTCATGAGACATAATTCCTGATGGAATCCATCGAGTTAATAATTACGGTATTGGGTTAAGTATGAATTAAGTAGCTCTTTTTAGGTGTTTATTGTCGAAGCATACACATATATTTCTGATTTTGATGGGTATGTGACTGATGATTGTATACTGCTTGTATATTGCAGATATAGCGTGCATCTTGAGAGACACACTGATCTGCAATCGAATTACATACATGTTTATACTTATACTAGCATGTGTGTGTGTGTGTGTTGTACGTTTATTTATCGTCGCTAGAGATTAGTCATTTTAAATTTGTGGAGGATAGTGCAATGATACAGCAGCGACCCATGCAAGACAGCACTGATACTCTCTGCACAACTGCACAGACAATAGGTATCACAGTCAATACACAAACGATTGAAAGCATGCGAGCAAAGACAACTCAACATGAAGAAATTCTGATAGAGGTGCAGCCAATTGACGAGGTAGAGACATTCACCTATTTCGACAGCGTGGTGAGCAAAACTAGGGGGGAGAAGACGTGAAGGCCAATATAACATCAGTTTGAGGACCAAACTGAGACTCTTCAACAGTAATGTGAAGTATGTGCTGCTGTGCGGATCAGATACTTGGAGTCATACGAAGGCCATAGACGAGAGACTCCTAGTGTTCATCAACAAGTGCTTGCGACAAATCCTGGGTATACGATGGCAGGAAAAGATCACTATCCAAGTGCTCCGGACAAATCAACGACCTACCACACAGGACATCGAGTGGCGATTGGTTGGACACACCTTGAGAAGAGACAACTCAAACATCACCAAGCAGACTCTTGATTGGAACCCGCAAGGCAAGAGGGAAAGAGGCCGACCAGTCCAAACATGGAGACGGACATTGACTTCTGAACTGCATACTACCCGAATGGCATGGGGAGGGGCTAAACGAGCAGAAATGGATAGGCCCAGAGGGAAAACCGTAGTGGCAGCCCTGTGCACCACACGGGACAAAGAGGAGTAAGTAAGTAATACCACCTAAGTGACTTATTGTACTAACTAGATTGCACTATAACATCCAAACAGTATGGCCAACAGTAAAAGTCGTCCAAATGAATTGAGACTTGGTTTGACATAAAGTGGACATGTTCATATATTATTACTGTCAGGACCAGTAACGTTTTCTCCAGTGATGCCCTCTTTTCTACTTTTATTTTACAATCTAAACCGTTACAATCTTTCATCCAATTAAAAAGCAACTTTGTATAAATCTTCTGCATAGCATGGACCAGAACATATTGACAGGACTTTCAGATCCAATAACTTGTTCTAGAGTTATGCCCCCTGTTGTAATGTATTGCAATATAACACGCATGCACATTGTGGTCCCAATTCCTTCTGCGGCCTTCATCCAATCTAATTATCACCAAGCTTACATATTCCGGACATCAAATGGATATGCGCATCTGGTGAAGACTTTCAATTCGATAATCCCTCACCCGAGTTACGCCCCCTTTTGCACTCAACTATATTTCAGGTACGATAACTCCTCCACTTGTGGAAGTCGTGGTAGCGCTTTCGTTTTAGGTGCAACGGCCAGGATTTCGCACCCAGCTGTAGCCGTTACGATTGTGCCCTTAGGAAACACTTCATCTGGAATGAGGTCTCGCGAGAGATTTAGCTAATGCTGTAAGAACTAAAAGTAAGTGTATTGTGATATACTTCAGTGTATGGAAGCTTATGTTCCGATTAAAAGTGTATGGAAGCTTATGTTCCGATTAATAGCTAAGTGTTTAGTCCAATATAGCTGGTACGTTTATATAAGTATGTTGCATTTAATATTTTATTGATGCTTAAACCGATACACATATATTTGTGACGTGTTCAATGATGCACACAAAACAGGAACAACAAGTTTCAGTTTCAAATTTATGGGGCATAATCAGCACCTATATTGCCTTTGGCCATATAAAATGATAGAAATATGGCAAAGATATCACAAAAAATGTTACAGATAAACATATATAAACAAATACAATACATTTAAGAAACATTGACAGGGTATTACTACGTAATGACATAGCTTCTTGGATGTACTTACACACATTTATCAACTATTTTTTTTATTCTTGCATGACATGATATATATACAAAGAGAGAGAGAGAGAGAGAGAGAGAGAGAGAGAGATTACCCTAAATAAATTACATAATTACTGCGGGAGTCGTGAGAGCGCAGTGGTAGCACTTTCGCTTCAGGTGTGCGAGGACCAGAGTTCCAGTTTCACTGCTACATTGCCTCTCTATTACTGGGTGGGGTTAAGTCGTGTGTCACAAAAGAAAAATGAAAAGACCCATGCGAGTTATAATCAAAACTGTATTGTTCGGCAATATATCGTAGGAATAAAAGCACACATAAGCAGTTGCATGTACATAAATGAAAACACCAGAACCGTGTCACGGAGCGCGAAAGTTATAAATAGGCGTCGGGTAAACGGTGAACAGTCTTGAATACCCAGCCAAATTAGGTCAGTAGTCCCGTGGTCTACTAGTTTGTCAGATGGGATTTTAAATCGATGTCTCGTGTCCGTACTTTAAACCCGGTGACCGTGCACGTAAAAGAACAAGAGGAGACTCTGGTCTGTGTTAGTCTCATTACACTAGCCTTCACAGTCTATATTGACTAATCTCTTCAGGAGGGCGTCGTTCATATGAACAACCGGAAGCGACGATAACTAAACGCAAAACAGGACGATGAATAGTGAGCACGTGCCAAGCTATACAGATAACGGCCATGCAGTGAGCGAGTTCATTTGACTTACTAGGGAAAACTGTGATGTAATTGTCTAAAAATAGACCTAATCTAGATAACTTTCACCAAAACGATCAGAGTTCATCACAAAAGTAAACAAACATGGCGGATTTGTTTAAGATGTTGCCGTTATTTCTATTAAAACTATAATAACTCTAGTATCTATATAATAGTGTTACAATCCATAACAGCAGGTGGTAGCACATTTCTGACTTTAGTTGCAATCAATGTAAAATGAAGAAGTTAAAACTTAAATAACGTAGATCTATTCGATTATTTAGTATCCGTCCTAATATGTTCACGTCCTGCCTTACCATGGAAGTCGATTACCTAACTGGAATATCGAATATAAACTGCATACATTCTTCTTCTTCCATAACCAGCAAGCACTACATGTAGCTGAGATAAGCTATATACATGCATAAGACCAATTTTTTGACATTTGTCAAACTAGAGATAAGTTACTTACACACTTTCATCAGCCGACGCCATTTTGTTTACTCAATTAGTTTAAACATAGATTTCAAACAATGATACAACATATACAAATTTACATATTACACAACATTTAGAAACATGTAAGAAAAAGGATTAGAACCGGAAGCTATAGCTTATAGAGGTCTTCTCCTATAGTAAGGTACTTAATGTTACGGTATGACAGTGTTGTAATCTTGTCTAAACTATTAATTTAAATTTGAAAAAGGTCAGGATAATTCATTATTGTTTTTAATCATGGACTGTAAGTTAGAAAATCAACAGGATAAGTACATATAGTAATTGAAGGAGAACGTTGAAATTGAGATTGACTCAGAAGAAATGGGACAGAATAAAAAGATAATAATAATAAATATATTCATTCGGATTGTTCAATGGCCGGAGCATGCATGCTACATTTTGTGAACAGATGCTCATGAAAATCGTCTGCTTTCTCGTATGTAGTTTTGGACTGCTGCAAATATATGTGCGTTGAAATTATCGCTAAGATTCTGGTCTCCGTGTAATAGAGTGTATAGTGTTGTGGTGCAATATTTAGAGGTAGTTGCTAAGAGACGGACCCTGATGTCATTGTAGTAGAGACATTCAAAGAAGAAATGAGATTACTCTCAGTTAGACCACATTGGCAGAGGGGTGATGGAGAAATGTTTTTGTTGAACAAATGCTGGTTTAATGAGCTACAATTAGTACGTAGTCGAGCATGATATACTTGCCATTTCCTGTCACCATTGTAGAAATATTTGGGGCATTTTGAGACGTTACTCTTTAATTGCGATTTGAATGATGCCAGTGATGGTGAGTTTTGTAGTTCGTTTGAAAGTTCGTTCCAGTCCCTCAGAGACGATGGTAGAAAAGCATTGTTGTATAGAGATGTTCTCGTCCGTATAGATTGGATATCGTCTGCATTGCGCAAATTATACCTAGAAGTTTCCCCTACAGTAGATGGGACTAGAGAAGAAAGATAATCTGGAGTTAGGCCATTCTTCATCTTGTAAAGCATGACTAGTTTATGGTTATGTCTTCGGCCCTCAAGGGATTCCCATGGAACTTCTCTATGGAGTTCGTGAAGTGATATTAGTTTGGTAGTCCCAGAAACAATACGGGAAGCTTCATGCTGAATTTTATCGAGTTCCAGTTTCTCATAGTGTGTACAATTGGTGTAAGCTACGTCTGCGTATTCAATAAGAGGTCTGATGAAAGATATATATATGACTTCTAGAGATCTTCTATCTAGTTGGAATTTAAGCTTTCGCATGATATGTATTCTTTTCCATGCCCGCTCTTTGATGGAGTTGATATGAGCATGCCAAGAGCCATCGTCAGAAAAGTGGACACCAAGATGTTTATGACAATTTACTAAAGTGATAGGTTGATCGTACATGTGTAGTGGTGGATGGAATGGTTTATGGGTCTTACGTGATATGGTCATAGTTTCTGATTTGGAAGGATTAAACGTGACTAACCATTTGTCCGCCCAATTTGATATTTTTTCAATGTCGGATTGTAGAATTTCCGCAGCTGAAATTGGATGATCAACAATTATGTGTAAGCTGGTATCGTCAGCAAATAGATGTACCTGAGAACCCATATCATCGACGATATCGTTGATAAACACTAAGAATAAAAGTGGACCAAGGATTGATCCCTGTGGAACTCCTGAATTTACAGTTGACCAATTTGATTGTGTACCAGGTAGAACAACAGATTGGCGTCTGTTAGAAA
The DNA here is from genome assembly GCA_014843695.1 of Archivesica marissinica. Taxonomy (NCBI): domain Eukaryota; kingdom Metazoa; phylum Mollusca; class Bivalvia; order Venerida; family Vesicomyidae; genus Archivesica; species Archivesica marissinica. Next base: position 12,673,422 of record CM026397.1, on the reverse strand, counting down.
GGTAGTCAGAAAACCAGTTAAATAAACAGCCATCTTGTCCAGCATTTTTTAACTTGTGGAGTAGACCTTTATGCCATACTTTATCAAAGGCCTTACTAACATCGAAGAATACAGTTCTTACTTCAAGTCCTTCATCGAGAGCCTTGCAGAAGGTATTATACAAATAGGTGAGCTGATTCACTGATGAGTCTCCTTGTCTGAACCCAGATTGTAGGGGAGAGAGGAAGTTATTATCACGAAGAAAGTTGAACAGATACTTGAATATGATACGCTCAAATACCTTCTCTATACAGCAGAGCAGGGAAATCGGTCGGTAGTTGTTTGGTAAAGATGGGTCACCTTTTTTAAAGATAGCACATACATTAGCATCTTTCCAAGTATGCGGTACCGTACTGCGGCTTAGTGAATGGTTGAACAGAGAACAAAGAGGATACTTAATCACAGGTGCAGTTTCACGCAGGATCCGATTACTAATTCCATCTGGTCCCGACGCTTTGTTGATTTTTAGAGATCTTAAAGCTTCTTCAACGTCTTGTAGGGTAATATAAATAGAATCAAGTTTATTTATATGATCTTGATAGTGAATCTCAGGAAGTTCCTTACTGGGGTTGTTAAGTGAAGACTGACTACAAAAGAAGTCGTTCAAGAGATCAGACTTCGACTTAGAATCAAGGACAAGTTCTTGTGTGACCGGGTCTATACGTGGAGGGATGACTTGTTTATTAGCAGGTGAGATGAATGTTTTAATGAGTTTCCACCAGTCTTTTGGGGTTGTTGTTTCAGAATTCAGAGAATCAGCCATTTTAAGAAGATGGTTTTGTTTAGCAGACCGGATAAGTGTGACTATTTCATTGCGAATTGTTCTGAATTTGTGCCAGTGAATATGGTTCTGAGTGCGTTTAGCTTTACGATAGTATTTTTTACGTTTTAGAATTTGTTTCTTTATTTTCGTTGTGATCCATGTAGTATCATATGGTTTAACTGTAATGTTTCTTGTTGGAATGCATTCCTTGGAAAGTTCAAGGAGTTTGTTCGTAAAAGAGGTAGAGTATGTGTTAATGTCATCATTCTTGAACAGTTTCCAGTTAGTTTCACTGATCCTCCGTCTAAGTAAGGTGTAGGCTCCTCGGTCATATAGCCACACTAACCGTTTAAAAGACCTGACATGAGGTTTAGAAAATGTAAATAAAGCAAAAATAGGGCAATGAAACCGTTGGTTCTGGTCTAGAACAGGTTCTCCTACACCAGACGTTATTACACTGTTGCTGCAGGATACAAGAAATAGGTCCAGTATAGAAGAAGAAGACTCTGTGAAGTGAGTGGGTTCAACAATAAGTTGCTCTAAGCTAAATTGCTGGCAGATGGAATGGAGTTTGCGACTCATGTTCGGGTTTGACTCATTAAAGTTAAAGTCACCAGTAACGATTACATCCGATATACCTGAATCAAGAGCCAAGCTGAGCGAGTCCTATATTAGATTTGTAAGACTAGCATATGCGTTTGGAGGGCGATAGAAAACAGCAAACAGGATATGTTTGGAGTTAGAAGGCATCAATTCGATCCAGATACATTCTAAGTTTCTAGGTTCGAGATCAAACCTTCTTTTGTAGTGTACAGTTTCCTTCAAGTACACAATAACACCACCATAACCATTCTCAGTTCTGTCCCTTCTCTCTGGAATATGAAAGCCTGGTAGTTTGATGTTGTCATAAGAGATGTTTGGATTTAGCCATGTTTCTGTGAATGCAAGGACATCAAAAATACCAAACTCAGCTCCAAGAACGTCAATCTTGTTCAGGAGGCTTTGTACGTTATATTGTAAAGATGAGAGGCATCTGGTGTTTGTTATTAGTTCTGATAATGTGTTAGATATGGAGGAACTGGTAGATGAAGAAGAACTGGTAGAGCTCGTTAGCGATGGGCCAGGGTTCGGATGAACATCACCCGCATGAGCTATTAAGAGATACAGCCATGTTATAGATAATAAACCTGTAAACACAAAACATACATTACTCATAAACGAACGATTTTGTTTGAATGTGAGCCCTGGAAGCGTGCGCTTATGTGGATATGTAATGTTATGTTTTACTTGAAACTTTAACTGGTTGATCAGAGAATACACATACAATGTGTTTGAAGCAATGACTATGAGTATTATGGTATGTAGAAATATAGAGAATTTCCATGGGCTAGTATAGGTTTGCACGACTGTGGGTGAGGAATTGTTAATCATTATGTTACTGCTGACAAGGACAGCAAAAACAGGTTGACCACAGTCATGCATACGCACACAAAAATATCGGATGCCAAGAGCCCGCCATATAAACTGGTCCGAATGATATGGATAACATTTATTAACAGCAGAGTGTTTGATAGATAATGTAAGTGTATAAGATTGCAGAGGAATGCATAAAAGAAGAAAATAGCATCCATTCTGCGATCTAGTAAGAGTATGATAGTCTAATAAGAGAAATATGATATAAACTGGCGTATTAGTTACTTGATAAATTATGTATAATAACTTATAGGACTGCGAAACTGGGAATTAACTAAAGATTTGACGAAGTACATGTAAGTGTTTGCGAAGTACAGACATTTAAATTAAGCCATTCGCATGTATATGTACATAAACGTACCAAGGGAGGTAAATCAATAAAGATTCGTTTAGAAGGGTACGAGCAATCTACGTATTATGAATCGCATGTATAATTCACGTATGGAATGGCACGTGCTATAACAATCTTGTGAAATCAACAATTTGAATTTAGTATTCCCTGCATCGAACACGATGTAGAAGTGCCATTGCACATACGTTAGCAGGACTTTCTGGGGAAAAAACAAATAATTATGGCATTTCCCTAAAAATATCACAAACAAGATAATTCGATGAATTGGTATCCCCCACCAGGAAATCCCGATGGACGGACGCACGCACAGACGGACGTGTACACATATGGTATCTTTAGTGTATTTCTGGCTAATCGATCCATAGAAGGACGGACAGCACCATTACAATATTCCCCTCTGATTTCATCTGGAGTGGGGGAAAACAACTAAAAGTTTCCATAGGGGAGGTAATTCAATAAGGCTGCGATATTGTATAATAGAAACTCGGATGTATCACACAGCGAACAATCCAACGTTAGTAATAACGAGTGTTCTATGATTTCAATCAAGTTATCAATGCATATAATCATAATGATGTGTATCACACATCTAAGTACATATAACAACCTAAATAGGCCTAGCGTATACACTAGGTAATAAGTATACGTTTGAGTAATATGTTGTTCATAATAAATTAATCAGCTAAAGTTGTATTACTGTTCAAACTGACCGTCACAATTTCAAAAACAGATGTTATTATACAATTTTATTTGTTGCAAAATCAGTTTTACACAAATGTCAAGACATGCCAAAACTGTTAACATTTTTAAATTAAATGTACCGATAAAAACCACAGTAGCCATGAAACCAATGACTTAAAGCATGCCTTATTATAATTACAGGCACATAAACCGGGATAGTCCTCTACACTGCAATTTAGATTTTTTTTGAACAGCAATACAGCTTTAAATACAACTACAAACGTATTTAATTGTTATCGAGTATTGAAGTGATGTATAATTCACAGTTGACTGGTCACTATAACAATAGTCAGCTTTACTACACTACAGGTTACAGGTATACTTCACGTCGAGGATTACGGCACATGTTGTTACTGGTCACTATAACAATAGTCAGCTTTACTACACAACAGGTTACAGGTATACTTCACGTCGAAGATTACGGCACATGTTGTTACTGGTCACTATAACAATAGTCAGCTTTACTACACAACAGGTTACAGGTATACTTCACGTCGAAGATTACGGCACATGTTGTTACTGGTCAATATTTGCGCCCCAACTAGTAGTTTGTTGAGCTGGTTTTGGGTATGTATGTGGATACCTCGGATTCAGCTCTGGACCCTTAACGTTTATTAAGTCAGCTTCGGTATTAATGCGATGAACCTTGCCGGTGATGTTCTTTATCATTATGTTGCCATCATAGGTCCAGGCACCAGTCAAGTGTCGACTTTTCAATAATTGCCTGGCCTTGAAGAATAGGGACGAGCGCATCCTCGTTAAGTCTTCATTCACGAAGACACCCGAATAGCCACAATCTTTTAACCCAACCCTGGATCTATATATAATATTTCTCGCTCTGTAAGATGAGAATTTGATGATGATATCCCTGGGCTTACCGGGTTTCAGTATCCCGATGCGGTGGGACCGGTCGATATCAGAGAGGGATACATCAACATCCAGCGCTCTCGCAATTTGCGTTATTGTTTCGTCACTAGACACATGTTTTAAACGATGTACGTTAGCGCTGGTCTGAGAGGAAGTTGCGGCATCTCGATCCATAGTTGTAGGTTCATGGCTGGACGTGTGTTCAGGAATGCCACTAAAACGAAGGCAGTTCCGTCGGCTATACTGTTCGGCGACGTCAGCGTCACGTTCCAATTTAGTAACACGTGTACGTAGCTCCTCGTTCTCATGTTCAAGATGCTGAATCTTTTTGTTCAGACCCGCTAGTACACCATCAATTATAGCTTGTACCTGAACATCGACATTGGAAGGTTTAGAACTAACCATTTCTGAACGAAACGTATCTTTCAACACGTTAGCTATGGCAATAATGTCTTCTTGAGCTAGCATAATGTGAGTTTGGGGTGTTTCTGATGTCTTAGACTTTTTGGAATCGTCATTATCAAGTGGAGAGGACAACTGTCTTTTCTTAGTCTCCATTATGGGTGTTAAGCATTCGTCTACTTTAGGAACACTCATACTGAATATGGTTACACAGTTTTTCCGCTCAGTATAGATTTTGAAATATTCGTGCGGGAGGTATCTGTTACTAAATATAGTACAATGCACGATTTTCACAAGTGTCGATCTAAACTGCAGATTTCAGAAGAAATTCATTGCAACAAAAACATAGTTCATAAATACATAACTTCTCTTCGGTGTTCTTTCGGTCGACAGATACCTCCAAGCGCCAGTTAAATCATATTTTGAACGTTTTGTTTACATATTTTTGAACACTGCCATTTACCGGAAGCGGA
>CM026397.1:12636188-12667312 GCA_014843695.1 Archivesica marissinica | reverse complement strand
GTTGATCTCTGATTAAATTAAACTCAATTAAACAACGAATGCAGCGGGAAAGCGAGTTCAATTTACAACATAAGAGTTAAAACTAAATAAACGTTTTCTTCTTACCCTAGTTAATCGAGTTTACTTGGGTATTTCAACTGAACTCGCTCAGTGAGACAAATTGCTGATACACAATATGAGCAGAGTGGGTGGGGGAGAGAGAGGAGGGGATGGGCGGTAGTCAATTTTACGTACTACGTGGTTAATAATATTGTCTTGCATTTTTCATACATTACAATCATGCATACAATATATAGATTAGTTATCATTGCAGACAAATGGTTTAAATGATAACATTATTTGGCTGTCCGATTAGCGCAGTTGTTAGCGCGCTCACTCCTCACCAATGCAACCCGGGTTCGATCCTCGGACAGTACGGTGGTCGCCAGATCGGACAGGTGGGTATTCTCCGGGTACTCCGGTTTGCTCCCACACGAATGACCACATATTCGTTTTCATCCGCGCCAACGAGAGTGATTAATATAAGTTGTTAGAACTTGCTTCGCAATCGTTGTAAAATAATAAAGTTTAAAATAACATTATTTACAGTCCTCCGCATCATTTCAAACTAAATTAAGAATGGAGGATGGACACATTCTGTTATGTATGATGTGATGTAGAAAATAGATAAAAATCATACAAAATTAAGCTTCCTGGTAAATACATGTATGTGTTACCTATTATATCACGAGTCAAAACAAAGGGAAACACAAAGTAATACAATTAATTTATCATATTTATGTAAGTTGAATAATTAATAACAAGCAAAGGGAAAGTGCATGACATGCCCCGGGATAAGCTCACTGAACTTATGCTCATGCTTACCAGATAAAACAGATAGTATACGAATTGTCGAGTTGCTTTAATGAAGCTTTAATAGACCGCTAGCAATAATTTAATAATTTCCAGTTAGAGAATTGTCCGAAAATGAATATAAACTTATTAATTTCCTTTCCGTGCATCATTTGTTGCATTGTAAAACATGTGAAATATACAGGTATTGATTGGAAAACAGTGTAATATGTCAAACAGTCATCACTCGAACACACTTTTCCAAAGAAATCATATTTCACTGTTTACAGAAACATGATCAAATGATAGTTTTAATGTACATGTATAAGGGTATTTTCTTATGTTTTAAATAAAAATGTAAAGCAAAATTTTGGTAGGAGAGAGACGATGGTGGTTTCTCAAGACTTGGAACAAACATGTGGAGTTTACAAAAGAGATGGATGATAGCATAATATGGCTAACATTGAAAGGAAATGTATTAGATTTTGAGAATGATGTACATGTATTGCTTTGTTTATTTATCAGTATCCCAGGTGGCAGTAGAAGAGAGATGTTTGTTACATGTATATACATTGAAGGTTATATTAGTTAGTACATACATGTTTCTCACACTCATAAGTGTGCTCTCCAGTTTGAGCATATACCGCTTTAAACTGCCAGGATGACGGAACATTTTCTTACACTGTTCACTCATGCGGACGTTCTCCCTAATATACGTGCATGTGTTGCCTTAAAATGTCGACTGAATGTTTTCGTACATGTACATACGATTGTAGTTCACACAAATGTGGACGTTCTACAGAATGTGTGACCATGTGCTGCTTTAAACGACCAGAACGTATTCTTACACAGTTCACACACATGTGAGCGTTCTCCAGAATGTGTGACCATGTGTTGTTTTAAACGACCATAACGTATTCTTACACAGTACACACACATGTGAGCGTTCTCCAGAATGTGTGACCATGCGTTGCTTTAAACGACCAGAACGTATTCTTACACAGTTCACACACATGTGAGCGTTCTCCAGAATGTGTGACCATGCGTTGCTTTAAACGACCAGAACGTATTCTTACACAGTTCACACACATGTGAGCGTTCTCCATAATGTGTGACCATGCGTTGCTTTAAACGGCCAGAACGTATTCTTACACAGTTTACACACATCTTCAACGCCTTCATACTTGATACTCACGAGGATGTTCTCCAAAATATTCGAGCACAATTAAACGAAATATACTGAAGGTCTTCTTACTTAAATTGTAGGTCACACTCCAGTATGAATGACCATTTATATTATTGAACGTCCACTTACACAGTTCACATTAGTGTAGACGTTATCCAGAATGCGTGTGCTGCTTTAAAATGCCACAACAGATGACAGCTACTTACATAGATGACTGTCACGTGGACGTTCTCCGGTATGAATGAGAATGTTCCACTTTAAATCACTATATACACTGAAGCTCTTATTGCATATTTCACAGACGTTCTCCGGAATGTACGAGCATATGCTGCTTTAAACCGGTAGACCGACTGAATGTCTTATTACATAGTTCGCATACATGTGGACGTTATGCGGAATGTATGAGCATGTGCTTCTTTAAACCTCCAGACAGACTGAATGTCTTATTACATAGTTCGCAAACATGTGGACGTTCTGTGGAATGTATACGAATGTGCTGCTTTAAACCTCCAGACTGACTGAATGTCTTCGCACATAGTTCACATACATGTGGACGTTCTCCGGTATGTGTGAGCATGTGCATCTTTAAATGTCCAGATTGCTTGAATGTCTTATTACATAGTTCACAAAAATATAGTCGTTCTCCTGTATGTATGCGCATGTGCATCTTTAAACTGCAAGATTTCTTGAATGTCTTATTACATAGTTCACATACATGTGGACGTTCTGCGGAATGTATGAGCATGTGCTGCTTTAAATCTCCAGAACGACCAAACGTCTTGTTGCATAGTTTACATACATGTGGACGTTCTCCGGTATGTGTGAGCATGTGCATCTTTAAATGTCCAGATTGCTTGAATGTCTTATTACATAGTTCACAAACATATAGTCGTTCTCCTGTATGTATGCGCATGTGCATCTTTAAACTGCAAGATTGAATGAATGTCTTGTTACATAGTTCACATACATGTGGACGTTCTCCTGCATGTGTGAGCATGTGCTGCTTTAAAGTGCCAGATTGATTGAATGTCTTGTTACATAGTTCACACTCATGTGATCGTTCTCCTGTATGTATGAGCATGTGCAGCTTTAAACTGCAAGATTGCTTGAATGTCTTGTTGCATAGTCCACACTCATGTGGACGTTCTCTTGTATGTATAAGCATGTGCAGCTTTAAACTGCAAGCTTGATTGAATGTATTATTGCACAATCTACACGCATGTGGACGTTCTCCGGTATGTATGAGCATGTGCTGCTTTAAATTGGCAGATAGATTGAATGTCTTATTACATAGTTCACACTCATGTGGACGTTCTCCTGTATGTATACGCATGTGCCTCCTTAAAGTGCCAGATTGCTTGAATGTCTTACTACATAGTTCACACACATGTGGGCGTTCACCGGTATGTGTGAGCATGTGCAGCTTTAAATGTCCAGATTGATTGAATGTCTTGTTGCATAGTCCACACACATGTGGACGTTCTCCTACATGTGTGAGCATGTGCTGCTTTAAATTGCCAGATCGCTTGAATGTCTTACTACATAGTTCACACATATATGGACGTTCTCCGGTATGTGTGAGCATGTGCAGCTTTAAATGTCCAGATTGATTGAATGTCTTGTTACATAGTCCACAAACATGTGGACGTTCTCCTGTATGTATAAGCATGTGCTGCTTTAAACCGCAAGATTGCTTGAATGTCTTGTTGCATAGTCCACAAATATGTTGACGTTCTCCTGTATGTTTGAGCATGTGCAGCTTTAAACTGCAAGCATAATTAAATGTTTTATAACATAATCCACACTCATATGGACGTTCTCCAGAATGTCTGACCATGTGCTTCGTTAAATTACGAGAGTGGCTGAACGTCTTATTACATATTTCACACTTGTGTTGACGTTCTCTGGAATGTACGCGCATGTGCGGCTTTATATCGCCATATAAATGTTTACTGTATGTCTTATTATATATGTCACATTCATATGGACGTTCTACAGAATGTATGAGCATGTGCTGTTTTAAACTATCAGGCTGAGTGAACGCTTTCTTACATAGTTCACATTCATGTGGGTGTTCTCCTGTATGTATGAGCATATGCTGCTTCAACATGCTGGAGTTACTTAAACTCGTTCTACATACTTCACATACATGAGGATGTGGTACTGAATGAGTAATGCTGTCCAGTTCTATAGACATACTGATTTCATTTAGATAGATTATGTTCAAGCAGATGTTCATAAGCAGTTACATGTACTGCAATCTTCCGAGCTAAAATGTTGAGATGAATATGTAAACAGTAGAGGTATTATAAACAAACTCCTGTAATAACCAGTTGGAAGCTAGAGTACCATCGTTATATTCTCTTCTATATGATTGACTTAGTTACTGTCTAGTTGTAGAGTTGAACACTAATCTACACGGATGTATCTGGTATATAAACAATCTGAATTCCTTTGTTCTTGTCAACAGCTGATGTTTCATCACCTGTAAGCATACACGACGTTATATATATTATAAACATGTAATACAAACATTCATCTTAGTACACGATGCATATTTGTTATGTATTTTATTATGTACAACTTTAAACACACTCAATGTAGCTCATACCCCAATGTAAACATTTAACTAGCGCTACTTTAAACACACCCAATGTAGCGCTATTCCCCAATGTAAACTACTAACTTGCGCCACTTTAAATACACTCAATGTAGTTCATACCCCAATGTAAACTATTAACTCACACCACTTTAAACACACCCAATGTAGTTCATACCTCAATGTAAACTATTAACTCGAGCCATTTTAAACATACTCAATGTAGCTCATACCCCAATGGAAAATATTAACTCGCGCTACTTTAAACATAATCAATTTAACTCATACCCCAATGGAAACTATTTACTCGCGCCACTTTAAACATACTCAATGTAGCTCATAACCCAATGGAAAATATTAACTCGCGCTACTTTAAACATAATCAATTTAACTCATACCCCAATGGAAACTATTTACTCGCGCCACTTTAAACATACTCAATGTAGCTCATACCCCAATGGAAACTATTAACTTGTGCCACTTTAAACATACTCACTGTAGCTCATACCCCAATGGAAAATATTAACTCGCTCCACTTTAAACATAATCAATGTAGCTCATACACCAATAGCAACTATTAACTCACGCCACTTTAAACATACACAATGTATCTCATACACCAATGGCAACTATTAACTCACGCCACTTTAAACATACTCAATGTAGCTCATACACCAATGGAAACTATTAACTCACGCCACTTTAAACATACACAATGTAGCTCATACACCAATGGCAACTATTAACTCACGCCACTTTAAACATACTCAATGTAGCTCATAACCCAATGGCAAATATTAACTCGCGCCACTTTAAACATACTCAACGTAGCTCATACCCCAATGTAAAATATTAACTCGCTCCACTTTAAACATAATCAATGTAGCTCATACACCAATAGCAACTATTAACACACGCCACTTTAAACATACACAATGTAGCTCATACACCAATGGCAACTATTAACTCACGCCACTTTAAACATACTCAATGTAGCTCATACACCAATGGAAACTATTATCTCACGCCACTTTAAACATACTCAATGTAGCTCATAACCCAATGGAAAATATTAACTCGCGCCACTTTAAACATAATCAATGTAGCTCATACCCCAATGTAAACTATTAACTCTCGCCACGTTAAACATACTGAATGTAGACCATACACCAATGCCAACTATTAACTCACGCCACTTTAAACATACTCAATGTAGGTCATACACCAATGAAAACTATTAACTCACGCCACTTTAAACATACTCAATGTAGCTCATAACCCAATAGAAAATATTAAACCGCGCCACTTTAAACATACTCAATGTAGCTCATACCCCAATGGAAACTATTAACTCTCGCCACTTTAAGCATACTCAATGCAGCTCATACACCAATGACAACTATTAACTCACGCCACTTTAAACATACTCAATGTAGCTCATACACCAATGGAAACTATTAACTCACGCCACTTTAAACATACTCAATGTAGCTCATAACACAATGGAAAATATTAACTCGCGCCACTTTAAACATAATCAATTTAGCTCATACCCCAATGTAAACTATTAACTCGCGCCACTTTAAACATACTCAATGTAGCTCATACCCCAATGTAAACTATTAACTCGCGCCACTTTAAACATAATCAATGTAGCTCATACCCCAATGGAAACTATTAACTCTCGCCACGTTAAACATACTGAATGTAGCTCATACACCAATGCCAAATATTAACTCACGCCACTTTAAACATACTCAATGTAGGTCATACACCAATGAAAACTATTAACTCACGCCACTTTAAACATACTCAATGTAGCTCATAACCCAATGGAAAATATTAACCCGCGCCACTTTAAACATACTCAATGTAGCTCATACCCCAATGTAAACTATTAACTCGCGCCACTTTAAACATACTCAATGTAGCTCATACCCCAATAGAAACTATTAACTCTCGCCACTTTAAGCATACTCAATGCAGCTCATACACCAATGGCAACTATTAACTCACGCCACTTTAAACATACTCAATGTAGCTCATAACACAATGGAAAATATTAACTCGCGCCACTTTAAACATACTCAATGTAGCTCATAACCCAATGGAAAATATTAACTCGCGCCACTTTAAACATAATCAATGTAGCTCATACCCCAATGTAAACTATTAACTCGCGCCACTTTAAACATACTCAATGTAGCTCATACCCCAATGTAAACTATTAACTCGCGCCACTTTAAACATAATCAATGTAGCTCATACCCCAATGGAAACTATGATCGCACACAGCTGTAAGCACACCCAATGTAGTTCATACCCCAATGCAAACTATTATATTGTGGTAACTTTAAACACACCCACTGTAGTTCATACCCCAATGTAAACTATTAACTCTCGCCACTTTAAGCATACTCAATGCAGCTCATACCCCAATGGAAACTATTAACTCTCGCCACTTTAAACATACTCAATGTAGCTCATACACCAATGCCAACTATTAACTCACGCCACTTTAAACATACTCAATGTAGCTCATACACCAATGGAAACTATTAACTCACGCCACTTTAAATATACTCAATGTAGCTCATACCCCAATGTAAACTATTAACTCGCGCCACTTAAAACATACTCAATGTAGCTCATAACCCAATGGAAAATATTAACTCGCGCCACTTTAAACATAATCAATGTAGCTCATACCCCAATGTAAAATATTAACTCTCGCCACTTTAAACATACTCAATGTAGCTCATACACCAATGGAAAATATTAACTCGCGCCACTTTAAACATACTCAATGTAGCTCATACCCCAATGTAAACTATTAACTCGCGCCACTTTAAACATACTCAATGTAGCTCATACCCCAATGGAAACTATTAACTCTCGCCACTTTAAACATACTCAATGTAGCTAATACACCAATGGAAACTATTAACTCACGCCACTTTAAACATACTCAATGTAGCTCATAACACAATGGAAAATATTAACTCGCGCCACTTTAAACATAATCAATGTAGCTCATACTCCAATGTAAACTATTAACTCACGCCACTTTAAACATACTCAATGTAGCTCATACCCCAATGTAAACTATTAACTTGCGCCACTTTAAACATACTCAATGTAGCTCATACACCAATGGAAACTATTAACTCACGCCACTTTAAACATACTCAATGTAGCCCATAACACAATGGAAAATATTAACTCGCGCCACTTTAAACATACTCAATGTAGCTCATAACCCAATGTAAACTATTAACTCGCGCCACTTTAAACATACTCAATGTAGCTCATACCCCAATGTAAACTATTAACTCGCGCCACTTTAAACATAATCAATGTAGCTCATACCCCAATGGAAACTATGATCAGACACCGCTGTAAGCACACCCAATGTAGTTCATACCCCAATGCAAACTATTATCTTGTGGTAATTTTAAACACACCCAATGTAGTTCATACCCCAATGTAAACTATTAACTCTCGCCACTTTAAGCATACTCAATGCAACTCATACCCCAATGGAAACTATTAACTCTCGCCACTTTAACCATACTCAATGTAGCTCATACACCAATGCCAACTATTAACTCACGCCACTTTAAACATACTCAATGTAGCTCATACACCAATGGAAACTATTAACTCACGCCACTATAAACATACTCAATGTAGCTCATACCCCAATGTAAACTATTAACTCGCGCCACTTAAAACATACTCAATGTAGCTCATAACCCAATGGAAAATATTAACTCTCGCCACTTTAAACATACTCAATGTAGCTCATACACCAATGCCAACTATTAACTCACGCCACTTTAAACATACTCAATGTAGCTCATAACCAATAGAAAATATTAACTCGCGCCACTTTAAACATACTCAATGTAGCTCATACTCCAATGTAAACTATTAACTCGCGCCACTTTAAACATACTCAATGTAGCTCATACCCCAATGGAAAATATTAACTCTCGCCACTTTAAACATACTCAATGTAGCTCATACACCAATGGCAACTATTAACTCACGCCACTTTAAACATACTCAATGTAGCTCATACACCAATGGAAACTATTAACTCACGCCACTTTAAACATACTCAATGTTGCTCATACCCCAATGGAAACTATTAACTCGCGCCACTTTAAACATACTCAATGTAGCTCATAACCTAATGGAAACTATTAACTCGCGCCACTTTAAGCATAATCAATGTAGGTCATACCCCAATGTAAACTATTAACTCGCGCCACTTTAAACATAATCAATGTAGCTCATACCCCAATGGAAACTATGATCAGACACCGCTGTAAGCACACCCAATGTAGTTCATACCCCAATGCAAACTATTATCTTGTGGTAACTTTAAACACACCCAATGTAGTTCATACCCCAATGTAAACTATTAACTCTCGCCACTTTAAGCATACTCAATGCAACTCATACCCCAATTGAAACTATTAACTCTCGCCACTTTAACCATACTCAATGTAGCTCATACACCAATGCCAACTATTAACTCACGCCACTTTAAACATACTCAATGTAGCTCATACACCAATGGAAACTATTAACTCACGCCACTATAAACATACTCAATGTAGCTCATACCCCAATGTAAACTATTAACTCGCGCCACTTAAAACATACTCAATGTAGCTCATAACCCAATGGAAAATATTAACTCGCGCCACTTTAAACATAATCAATGTAGCTCATACCCCAATATAAACTATTAACTCTCGCCACTTTAAACATACTCAATGTAGCTCATACACCAATGCCAACTATTAACTCGCGCCACTTTAAATATACTCAATGTAGCTCATACACCAATGGAAACTATGATCGCACACAGCTGTAAGCACACCCAATGTAGTTCATACCCCAATGCAAACTATTATATTGTGGTAACTTTAAACACACCCAATGTAGTTCATACCCCAATGTAAACTATTAACTCTCGCCACTTTAAGCATACTCAATGCAGCTCATACCCCAATGGAAACTATTAACTCTCGCCACTTTAAACATACTCAATGTAGCTCATACACCAATGGCAACTATTAACTCACGCCACTTTAAACATACTCAATGTAGCTCATACACCAATGGAAACTATTAACTCACGCCACTTTAAACATACTCAATGTAGCTCATACCCCAATGTAAACTATTAACTCGCGCCACTTTAAACATACTCAATGTAGCTCATAACCCAATGGAAAATATTAACTCGCGCCACTTTAAACATAATCAATGTAGCTCATACCCCAATGTAAAATATTAACTCTCGCCACTTTAAACATACTCAATGTAGCTCATACACCAATGGAAACTATTAACTCGCGCCACTTTAAACATACTCAATGTAGCTCATACCCCAATGTAAACTATTAACTCGCGCCACTTTAAACATACTCAATGTAGCTCATACCCCAATGGAATATATTAACTGGCTCCACTTTAAACATAATCAATGTAGCTCATACACCAATAGCAACTATTAACTTACGCCACATTAAACATACACAATGTAGCTCATACACCAATGGCAACTATTAACTCACGCCACTTTAAACATACTCAATGTAGCTCATACACCAATGGAAACTATTAAATCACGCCACTTTAAACATACTCAATGTAGCTCATACACCAATGCCAACTATTAACTCACGCCACTTTAAACATACTCAATGTAGCTCATACATCAATGGAAACTATTATCTCACGCCACTTTAAACCTACTCAATGTAGCTCATAACCCAATGGCAAATATTAACTCCCGCCACTTTAAACATACTCAATGTAGCTCATACCCCAATGTAAACTATTAACTCGCGCCACTTTAAACATACTCAATGTAGCTCATACCCCAATGTAAACTATTAACGCGCGCCACATTAAACATACTCAATGTAGCTCATACAGCAATGGAAACTATTAACTCGCGCCACTTTAAACATACTCAATGTAGCTCATAACCAATGGAAACTATTAACTCGCGCCACTTTAAACATAATCAATGTAGCTCATACCCTAATGTAAAATATTAACTCGCGCCACTTTAAGCATAATCAATGTAGGTCATACCCCAATGTAAACTATTAACTCGCGCCACTTTAAACATATTCAATGTAACTCATACCCCAATGGAAATATTAACTACCGCCACTTTAAACATAATCAATGTAGCTCATACCCCAATGGCAATATTAACTCACGCCACTTTAAACATACTCAATGTAGCTCATACCCCAATGGAAACTATTAACTCGCGCCACTTTAAACATACTCAATGTAGCTCATACCTCAATGGAAACTATTAACTCGCGCCACTTTAAACATACTCAATGTAGCTCATACCCCAATGGAAACTATTAACTCGCGCCACTTTAAACATACTCAATGTAGCTCATACACCAATGGCAACTATTAACTCACGCCACTTTAAACATACACAATGTAGCTCATACACCAATGGCAACTATTAACTCACGCCACTTTAAACATACTCAATGTAGCTCATACCCCAATGGAAACTATTAACTCACGCCACTTTAAACATACTCAATGTAGCTCATAACCAATGCAAACTATTAACTCACGCCACTTTAAACATACTCAATGTAGCTCATACATCAATGGAAACTATTAACTCACGCCACTTTAAACATATTCAATGTAGCTCATACACCAATGGAAATATTAACTCGCGCCACTTTAAACATACTCAATGTAGCTCATACCCCAATGGAAACTATTAACTCTCACCACTTTAAACATACTCAATGTAGCTCATACCCCAATGTAAACTATTATCGCGCCACTTTAAACATACTCAATGTAGCTCATAACCCAATGGAAAATATTAACTCGCGCCACTTTAAACATACTCAATGTAGCTCATACCCCAATGTAAAATATTAACTCGCTCCACTTTAAACATAATCAATGTAGCTCATACACCAATAGCAACTATTAACTCACGCCACTTTAAAGATACACAATGTAGCTCATACACCAATGGCAACTATTAACTCACGCCAGATTAAACATACTCAATGTAACTCATACACCAATAGAAACTATTATCTCACGCCACTTTAAACATACTCAATGTAGCTCATAACCCAATGGAAACTATTAACTCACGCCACTTTAAACATACTCAATGTAGCTCATACCCCAATGTAAACTATTAACTCGCGCCACTTAAAACATACTCAATGTAGCTCATAACACAATGGAAAATATTAACTCGCGCCACTTTAAACGTACTCAATGTAGCTCATACCCCAATGGAAATATTAACTCTCGCCACTTTAAACATACACAATGTAGCTCATACACCAATGGCAACTATTAACTCCCGCCACTTTAAACATACTCAATGTAGCTCATACACCAATGGAAACTATTAACTCACGCCACTTTAAACATACTCAATGTAGCTCATACACCAATGCCAACTATTAACTCACGCCACTTTAAACATACTCAATGTAGCTCATACATCAATGGAAACTATTATCTCACACCACTTTAAACATACTCAATGTAGCTCATAACCCAATGGCAAATATTAACTCGCGCCACTTTAAACATACTCAATGTAGCTCATACCCCAATGTAAACTATTAACTCGCGCTACTTTAAACATACTCAATGTAGCTCATAACCCAATGGAAAATATTAACTCGCGCCACTTTAAACATACTCAATGTAGCTCATACCCCAATGTAAAATATTACCTCGCTCCACTTTAAACATAATCAATGTAGCTCATACACCAATAGCAACTATTAACTCACGCCACTTTAAAGATACACAATGTAGCTCATACACCAATGGCAACTATTAAATCACTCCAGATTAAACATACTCAATGTAACTCATACACCAATGGAAACTATTATCTCACGCCACTTTAAACATACTCAATGTAACTCATAACCCAATGGAAACTATTAACTCACGCCACTTTAAACATACTCAATGTAGCTCATACCCCAATGTAAACTATTAACTCGCGCCACTTAAAACATACTCAATGTAGCTCATAACACAATGGAAAATATTAACTCGCGCCACTTTAAACGTACTCAATGTAGCTCATACCCCAATACAAACTATTAACTCTCGCCACTTTAAACATACTCAATGTAGCTCATACACCAATGGCAACTATTAACTCACGCCACTTTAAACATACTGAATGTAGCTCATACACCAATGGAAACTATTAACTCACGCCACTTTAAACATACTCAATGTAGCTCATAACCCAATGGAAAATATTAACTCGCGCCACTTTAAACATACTCAATGTAGCTCATAACCCAATGGAAAATATTAACTAGCGCCACTTTAAACATAATCAATGTAGCTCATACCCTAATGTAAAATATTAACTCGCGCCACTTTTAGCATAATCAATGTAGGTCATACCCCAATGTAAACTATTAACTCGCGCCACTTTAAACATATTCAATGTAACTCATACCCCAATGGAATATATTAACTGGCTCCACTTTAAACATAATCAATGTAGCTCATACACCAATAGCAACTATTAACTCACGCCACTTTAAACATACTCAATGTAGCTCATACACCAATGGAAACTATTAACTCACGCCACTTTAAACATACTCAATGTAGCTCATACCCCAATGGAAACTATTAACTCGCGCCACTTTAAACATACTCAATGTAGCTCATACACCAATGGCAACTATTAACTCACGCCACTTTAAACATACTCAATGTAGCTCATACACCAATGGAAACTATTAACTCACACTTTAAACATACTCAATGTAGCTCATACCAATGGAAATGTTTAAATACTCATGTAGCTCATACACCAATGAAACTATTAACTCACGCCACTTTAAACATACTCAATGTAGCTCATACCCCAATGGAAACTATTAACTCGCACCACTTTAAACATACTCAATGTAGCTCATAAACCAATGGAAAATATTAACTCGCGCCACTTTAAACATACTCAATGTAGCTCATACCCCAATGTAAACTATTAACTCTCGCCACTTTAAACATACTCAATGTAGCTCATACCCCAATGTAAACTATTAACTCGCGCCACTTTAAACATACTCAATGTAGCTCATAACCCAATGGAAACTATTAACTCGCGCCACTTTAAACATACTCAATGTAGCTCATACCCCAATGTAAAATATTAACTCGCTCCACTTTAAACATAATCAATGTAGCTCATACACCAATAGCAACTATTAACTCACGCCACTTTAAAGATACACAATGTAGCTCATACACCAATGGCAACTATTAACTCACGCCAGATTAAACATACTCAATGTAACTCATACACCAATAGAAACTATTATCTCACGCCACTTTAAACATACTCAATGTAGCTCATAACCCAATGGAAACTATTAACTCACGCCACTTTAAACATACTCAATGTAGCTCATACCCCAATGTAAACTATTAACTCGCGCCACTTAAAACATACTCAATGTAGCTCATAACACAATGGAAAATATTAACTCGCGCCACTTTAAACGTACTCAATGTAGCTCATACCCCAATGGAAACTATTAACTCTCGCCACTTTAAACATACACAATGTAGCTCATACACCAATGGCAACTATTAACTCCCGCCACTTTAAACATACTCAATGTAGCTCATACACCAATGGAAACTATTAACTCACGCCACTTTAAACATACTCATTGTAGCTCATACACCAATGCCAACTATTAACTCACGCCACTTTAAACATACTCAATGTAGCTCATACATCAATGGAAACTATTATCTCACACCACTTTAAACATACTCAATGTAGCTCATAACCCAATGGCAAATATTAACTCGCGCCACTTTAAACATACTCAATGTAGCTCATACCCCAATGTAAACTATTAACTCGCGCTACTTTAAACATACTCAATGTAGCTCATAACCCAATGGAAAATATTAACTCGCGCCACTTTAAACATACTCAATGTAGCTCATACCCCAATGTAAAATATTAACTCGCTCCACTTTAAACATAATCAATGTAGCTCATACACCAATAGCAACTATTAACTCACGCCACTTTAAAGATACACAATGTAGCTCATACACCAATGGCAACTATTAACTCACGCCAGAATAAACATACTCAATGTAACTCATACACCAATGGAAACTATTATCTCACGCCACTTTAAACATACTCAATGTAACTCATAACCCAATGGAAACTATTAACTCACGCCACTTTAAACATACTCAATGTAGTTCATACCCCAATGTAAACTATTAACTCGCGCCACTTTAAACATACTCAATGTAGCTCATAACACAATGGAAAATATTAACTCGCGCCACTTTAAACGTACTCAATGTAGCTCATACCCCAATGTAAACAATTAACTCTCGCCACTTTAAACATACTCAATGTAGCTCATACACCAATGGCAACTATTAACTCACGCCACTCTAAACATACTGAATGTAGCTCATATACCAATGGAAACTATTAACTCACGCCACTTTAAACATACTCAATGTAGCTCATAACCCAATGGAAAATATTAACTCGCGCCACTTTAAACATAATCAATGTAGCTCATACCCCAATGTAAACTATTAACTCTCGCCACTTTAAACATATTCAATGTAGCTCATACACCAATGCCAACTATTAACTCACGCCACTTTAAACATACTCAATGTAGCTCATACACCAATGGAAACTATTAACTCACGCCACTTTAAACATACTCAATGTAGCTCATAACCCAATGGAAACTATGATCGCACATCGCTTTAAGCACACCCAATGTAGTTCATACTCCAATGCAACCTATTATCTTGTGGCAACTTTAAACACACCCAATGTAGTTCATACCCCAATGCAAACTATTAATTCGCGCCACTTTAAACACTCAATGTAGCTCATACCCCAATGGAAACTATTAACTCGCGTCACTTTAAACTTACTCAATGTTGCTCATACAGCAATGGAAACTATTAACTCGCGCCACTTTAAACATAATCAATGTAGCTCATACCCCAATGGAAAATATTAACTTGTGCCACTTTAAGCATAATCAATGTAGGTCATACCCCAATGTAAACTATTAACTCGCGCCACTTTAAACATACTCAATGTAGCTCATACCCCAATGGAAATATTAACAAGCTCCACATTAAACATAATCAATGTAGCTCATACCCCAATGGAAAATATTAACTCACGTAACTTTAAACATAATCAATGTAGGTCATACCCCAATGTAAACTATTAACTCGCGCCACTTTAAACATACTCAATGTAACTCATACCCTAATGGAAATATTAACTAGCTCCACTTTAAACATAATCAATGTAGCTCATACCCCAATGGAAAATATTAACTCGCGCCACTTTAAACATAATCAATGTAGATCATAACCCAATGTAAACTATTAACTCCCGCCTCTTTTAACATACTCAATGTAGCTCATAACCCAATGGAAAATAATAACTCGCGCCACTTTAAACATACTCAATGTAGCTCATACCCCAATGTAAACTAATAACTCGCACCACTTTAAACATACTCAATGTAGCTCATACCACAATGTAAACTATTAACTCGCGCCACTTTAAACATAATCAATGTAGCTCATACCCCAATGGAAACTATGATCGCACATCGCTTTAAACACACCCAATGTAGTTCATACTCCAATGCAACCTATTATCTTGTGGCAACTTTAAACACACCCAATGTAGTTCATACCCCAATGCAAACTATTAATTCGCGCCACTTTAAACACTCAATGTAGCTCATACCCCAATGGAAACTATTAACTCGCGTCACTTTAAACTTAATCAATGTTGCTCATACAGCAATGGAAACTATTAACTCGCGCCACTTTAAACATACTCAATGTAGCTCATAACCTAATGGAAACTATTAACTCGCGCCACTTTAAAAATAATCAATGTAGCTCATACCCCAATGGAAAATATTAACTCGTGCCACTTTAAGCATAATCAATGTAGGTCATACCCCAATGTAAACTATTAACTCGCGCCACTTTAAACATACTCAATGTAGCTCATACCCCAATGGAAATATTAACTAGCTCCACATTAAACATAATCAATGTAGCTCATACCCCAATGGAAAATATTAACTCACGTAAATTTAAACATAATCAATGTAGGTCATACCCCAAGGTAAACTATTAACTCGCGCCACTTTAAACATACTCAATGTAACTCATACCCCAATGGAAATATTAACTAGCTCCACTTTAAACATAATCAATGTAGCTCATACCCCAATGGAAAATATTAACTCACGCAACTTTAAACATACTCAATGTAGCTCATACCCCAATGTAAACTATTAACTCGCGCCACTTAAATCATACTCAATGTAGCTCATAACACAATGGAAAATATTAACTCGCGCCACTTTAAACATAATCAATGTAGATCATACCCCAATGTAAACTATTAACTCTCGCCACTTTAAACATACTCAATGTAGCTCATACACCAATGCCAACTATTAACTCCCGCCTCTTTTAACATAATCAATGTAGCTCATAACCCAATGGAAAATAATAACTCGCGCCACTTTAAACATACTCAATGTAGCTCATACCCCAATGTAAACTAATAACTCGCACCACTTTAAACATAATCAATGTAGCTCATACCCCAATGGAAACTATGATCGCACATCGCTTTAAACACACCCAATGTAGTTCATACCCCAATGGAAACTATTAACTCGCGCCACTTTAAATATACTCAATGTAGCTCATACCTCAATCGAAACTATTACCTTGTGCCACTTTAAACATACTCAATGTAGCTCATACCCCAATGGAAAATATTAACTCGCTCCACTTTAAACATAATCAATGTAGCTCATACACCAATAGCAACTATTAACTCACGCCACTTTAAACATACACAATGTAGCTAATACACCAATGGCAACTATTAACTCACGCCACTTTAAACATACTCAATGTAGCTCATACACCAATGCCAACTATTAACTCACGCCACTTTAAACATACTCAATGTAGCTCATACATCAATGGAAACTATTATCTCACGCCACTTTAAACATACTCAATGTAGCTCATACCCCAATGTAAACTATTAACTCGCGCCACTTTAAACATACTCAATGTAGCTCATAACCCAATGGAAAATATTAACTCGCGCCACTTTAAACATACTCAATGTAGCGCATAACCCAATGGAAACTATTAACTCACGCCACTTTAAACATACTCAATGTAGCTCATACCCCAATGTAAACTATTAACTCGCGCCACTTAAATCATACTCAATGTAGCTCATAACACAATGGAAAATATTAACTCGCGCCACTTTAAACATACTCAATGTAGCTCATACCCCAATGGAAACTATTAAGTCTCGCCACTTTAAACATACTCAATGTAGCTCATACACCAATGGCAACTATCAACTCACGCCACTTTAAACATACTGAATGTAGCTGATACACCAATGGAAACTATTAACTCACGCCACTTTAAACATACTCAATGTAGCTCATAACCCAATAGAAAATATTAACTCGCGCCACTTTAAACATACTCAATGTAGCTCATACCCCAATGTAAACTATTAACTCGCGCCACTTTAAACATACTCAATGTAGCTCATAACCCAATGGAAAATATTAACTCGCGCCACTTTAAACATACTCAATGTAGCTCATACCTCAATGGAAACTATTAACTCGCGTCACTTTAAACATACTCAATGTTGCTCTTACAGCAATGGAAACTATTAACTCGCGCCACTTTAAACATACTCAATGTAGCTCATAACCTAATGGAAACTATTAACTCGCGCCACTTTAAACATAATCAATGTAGCTCATACCCCAATGGAAAATATTAACTCGCGCCACTTTAAGCATAATCAATGTAGCTCATACCCCAATGGACAATATTAACTCACGCAACTTTAAACATACTCAATGTAGCTCATACCCCAATGGAAACTATTAACTCGCGCCACTTTAAATATACTCAATGTAGCTCATACCTCAATCGAAACTATTACCTTGTGCCACTTTAAACATACTCAATGTAGCTCATACCCCAATGGAAAATATTAACTCGCTCCACTTTAAACATAATCAATGTAGCTCATACACCAATAGCAACTATTAACTCACGCCACTTTAAACATACTCAATGTAGCTCATAACCTAATGGAAACTATTAACTCGCGCCACTTTAAACATAATCAATGTAGCTCATACCCCAATGGAAAATATTAACTCGCGCCACTTTAAGCATAATCAATGTAGGTCATACCCCAATGTAAACTATTAACTCGCGCCACTTTAAACATACTCAATGTAGCACATACCCCAATGGAAATATTAACTAGCTCCACATTAAACATAATCAATGTAGCTCATACCCCAATGGAAAATATTAACTCACGTAACTTTAAACATACTCAATGTAGCTCATACCTCAATGGAAACTATTAACTTGTGCCACTTTAACATATTCAATGTAGCTCATACACCAATAACAACTATTAACTCACGCCACTTTAAACATACACAATGTAGCTCATACACCAATGGCAACTATTAACTCGCGCCACTTTAAACATACTCAATGTAGCTCATACACCAATGGAAACTATTAACTCACGCCACTTTAA
This sequence comes from Archivesica marissinica, assembly GCA_014843695.1. Taxonomy (NCBI): domain Eukaryota; kingdom Metazoa; phylum Mollusca; class Bivalvia; order Venerida; family Vesicomyidae; genus Archivesica; species Archivesica marissinica. Next base: position 12,647,947 of record CM026397.1, on the reverse strand, counting down.
ACATACTCAATGTAGCTCATAACCAAATGGAAAATATTAACTCGCGCCACTTTAAACATACTCAATGTAGCTCACACCCCAATGTACACTATTAACTCGCGCCACTTTAAACATACTCAATGTAGCTCATACCCCAATGGAAACTATGATCGCACACCGCTTTAAACACACCCAATGTAGTTCATACCCCTATGCAAACTATTATCTTGTGGTAACTTTAAACACACCCAATGTAGTTCATACCCCAATGTAAAATATTAACTCGCTCCACTTTAATCATAATCAATGTAGCTCATACACCAATAGCAACTATTAACTCACGCCACTTTAAACATACTCAATGTAGCTCATAACCCAATGGGAACTATTAACTCGCGCCACTTTAAAAATAATCAATGTAGCTCATACCCAAATGGAAAATATTAACTCGTGCCACTTTAAGCATAATCAATGTAGGTCATACCCCAATGTAAACTATTAACTCGCGCCACTTTAAACATATTCAATGTAGCTCATACCCCAATGTAAAATATTAACTCGCTCCACTTTAATCATAATCAATGTAGCTCATACACCAATAGCAACTATTAACTCACGCCACTTTAAACATACTCAATGTAGCTCGTACACCAATGGAAACTATTAACTCGCGCCACTTTAAATATACTCAATGTAGCTCATACCTCAATCGAAACTATTAACTTGTGCCACTTTAAACATACTCAATGTAACGCATACCCCAATGGAAAATATTAACTCGCTCCACTTTAAACATACTCAATGTAGATCATACACCAATGCCAACTATTAACTCACGCCACTTTAAACATACTCAATGTAGCTCATACATCAATGGAAACTATTATCTAACGCCACTTTAAACATACTCAATGTAGCTCATACACCAATGCCAACTATTAACTCACGCCACTTTAAACATACTCAATGTAGCTCATACATCAATGGAAACTATTATCTCACGCCACTTTAAACATACTCAATGTAGCTCATACCCCAATGTAAACTATTAACTCGCGCCACTTTAAACATACTCAATGTAGCTCATAACCCAATGGAAAATATTAACTCGCGCCACTTTAAACATACTCAATGTAGCTCATACCCCAATGTAAAATATTAACTCGCTCCACTTTAAAAATAATCAATGTAGCTCATACACCAATAGCAACTATTAACTCACGCCACTTTAAAGATACACAATGTAGCTCATACACCAATGGCAACTATTAACTCACGCCAGATTAAACATACTCAATGTAGCTCATACACCAATGGAAACTATTATCTCACGCCACTTTAAACATACTAAATGTAGCTCATAACCCAATGGGAACTATTAACTCGCGACACTTTAAAAATAATCAATGTAGCTCATACCCCAATGGAAAATATTAACTCGTGCCACTTTAAGCATAATCAATGTAGGTCATACCCCAATGTAAACTATTAACTCGCGCCACTTTAAACATACTCAATGTAGCTCATACCCCAATGGAAATATTAACTAGCTCCAAATTAAACATAATCAATGTAGCTCATACCCCAATGGATAATATTAACTCACGTAACTTTAAACATAATCAATGTAGGTCATACCCCAATGTAAACTATTAACTCGCGCCACTTTAAACATACTCAATGTAACTCATACCCCAATGGAAATATTAACTAGCTCCACTTTAAACATAATCAATGTAGCTCATACCCCAATGGAAAATATTAACTCACGCAACTTTAAACATACTCAATGTAGTCATACCCCAATGGAAACTATTAACTCGCGCCACTTTAAATATACTCAATGTAGCTCATACCTCAATCGAAACTATTACCTTGTGCCACTTTAAACATACTCAATGTAGCTCATACCCCAATGGAAAATATTAACTCGCTCCACTTTAAACATAATCAATGTAGCTCATACACCAATAGCAACTATTAACTCACGCCACTTTAAACATACACAATGTAGCTCATACACCAATGGCAACTATTAACTCACGCCACTTTAAACATACTCAATGTAGCTCATACACCAATGCCAACTATTAACTCACGCCACTTTAAACATACTCAATGTAGCTCATACCCCAATGTAAACTATTAACTCGCGCCACTTTAAACATACTCAATGTAGCTCATAACCCAATGGAAAATATTAACTCGCGCCACTTTAAACATACTCAATGTAGCGCATACCCCAATGTAAAATATTAACTCGCTCCACTTTAAACATAATCAATGTAGCTCATACACCAATAGCAACTATTAACTCACGCCAGATTAAACATACTCAATGTAGCTCATACACCAATGGAAACTATTATCTCACGCCACTTTAAACATACTCAATGTAGCTCATAACCCAATGGAAACTATTAACTCACGCCACTTTAAACATACTCAATGTAGCTCATACCCCAATGTTAACTATTAACTCGCGCCACTTAAATCATACTCAATGTAGCTCATAACACAATGGAAAATATTAACTCGCGCCACTTTAAACATACTCAATGTAGCTCATACCCCAATGGAAACTATTAACTCTCGCCACTTTAAACATACTCAATGTAGCTCATACACCAATGGCAACTATCAACTCACGCCACTTTAAACATACTGAATGTAGCTCATACACCAATGGAAACTATTAACTCACGCCACTTTAAACATACTCAATGTAGCTCATAACCCAATGGAAAATATTAACTCGCGCCACTTTAAACATACTCAATGTAGCTCATACCCCAATGTAAACTATTAACTCGCGCCACTTTAAACATACTCAATGTAGCTCATAACCCAATGGAAAATATTAACTCGCGCAACTTTAAACATACTCAATGTAGCTCATACACCAATGGCATCTATTAACTCACGCCACTTTAAACATACTGAATGTAGCTCATACCCCAATGGAAACTATTAACTCGCGTCACTTTAAACATACTCAATGTTGCTCTTACAGCAATGGAAACTATTAACTCGCGCCACTTTAAACATACTCAATGTAGCTCATAACCTAATGGAAACTATTAACTCGCGCCACTTTAAACATAATCAATGTAGCTCATACACCAATGGAAAATATTAACTCGCGCCACTTTAAGCATAATCAATGTAGGTCATACCCCAATGTAAACTATTAACTAGCGCCACTATAAACATACTCAATGTAGCACATACCCCAATGGAAATATTAACTAGCTCCACATTAAACATAATCAATGTAGCTCATACCCAAATGGAAAATATTAACTCACGTAACTTTAAACATACTCAATGTAGCTCATACCCAATGGAAACTATTAACTTGTGCCACTTTAACATATTCAATGTAGCTCATACACCAATAACAACTATTAACTCACGCCACTTTAAACATACACAATGTAGCTCATACACCAATGGCAACTATTAACTCGCGCCACTTTAAACATACTCAATGTAGCTCATACACCAATGGAAACTATTAACTCACGCCACTTTAAACATACTCAATGTAGCTCATAACCAAATGGAAAATATTAACTCGCGCCACTTTAAACATACTCAATGTAGCTCACACCCCAATGTACACTATTAACTCGCGCCACTTTAAACATACTCAATGTAGCTCATACCCCAATGGAAACTATGATCGCACACCGCTTTAAACACACCCAATGTAGTTCATACCCCTATGCAAACTATTATCTTGTGGTAACTTTAAACACACCCAATGTAGTTCATACCCCAATGTAAACTATTAACTCGCGCCACTTTAAACATATTCAATGTAGCTCATACCCCAATGTAAAATATTAACTCGCTCCACTTTAATCATAATCAATGTAGCTCATACACCAATAGCAACTATTAACTCACGCCACTTTAAACATACTCAATGTAGCTCGTACACCAATGGAAACTGTTAACTAGCGCCACTTTAAATATACTCAATGTAGCTCATACCTCAATAGAAACTATTAACTTGTGCCACTTTAAACATACTCAATGTAACTCATACCCCAATGGAAAATATTAACTCGCTCCACTTTAAACATACTCAATGTAGATCATACACCAATGCCAACTATTAACTCACGCCACTTTAAACATACTCAATGTAGCTCATACATCAATGGAAACTATTATCTCACGCCACTTTAAACATACTCAATGTAGCTCATACCTCAATGTAAACTATTAACTCGCGCCACTTTAAACATACTCAATGTAGCTCATAACCCAATGGAAAATATTAACTCGCGCCACTTTAAATATACTCAATGTAGCTCATACCTCAATCGAAACTATTACCTTGTGCCACTTTAAACATACTCAATGTAGCTCATACCCCAATGGAAAATATTAACTCGCTCCACTTTAAACATACTCAATGTAGCTCATACACCAATGCCAACTATTAACTCACGCCACTTTAAACATACTGAATGTAGCTCATACACCAATGGAAACTATTAACTCACGCCACTTTAAACATACTCAATGTAGCTCATAACCCAATGGAAAATATTAACTCGCGCCACTTTAAACATACTCAATGTAGCTCATACCCCAATGTAAAATATTAACTCGCTCCACTTTAAACATAATCAATGTAGCTCATACACCAATAGCAACTATTAACTCACGCCACTTTAAAGATACACAATGTAGCTCATACACCAATGGCAACTATTAACTCACGCCAGATTAAACATACTCAATGTAGCTCATACACCAATGGAAACTATTATCTCACGCCACTTTAAACATACTCAATGTAGCTCATACCCCAATGTAAACTATTAACTCGCGCCACTTTAAACATACTCAATGTAGCTCATACCCCAATGGAAACTATTAACTCTCGCCACTTTAAACATACTCAATGTAGCTCATACACCAATGGCAACTATCAACTCACGCCACTTTAAACATACTGAATGTAGCTCATACACCAATGGAAACTATTAACTCACGCCACTTTAAACATACTCAATGTAGCTCATAACCCAATGGAAAATATTAACTCGCGCCACTTTAAACATACTCAATGTAGCTCATACCCCAATGTAAACTATTAACTAGCGCCACTTTAAACATACTCAATGTAGCTCATACCCCAATGTAAAATATTAACTCGCGCCACTTTACATACAATGTAGTCTACCCCAATGTAAACTATTAACTCGCGCCACTTTAAACATATTCAATGTATCTACCCAATGGAATATTAACTGCTCCACTTTAAACATATCATGTAGCTCATACACCAATAGCACTATTAACTACGCCACTTAAACATACTCAATGTAGCTCATACACCAATGGCAACTATTAACTCACGCCACTTTAAACATACTCAATGTAGCTCATACCCCAATGGAAAATATTAACTCGCGCCACTTTAAACATACTCAATGTAGCTCATACACCAATGGCAACTATTAACTCACGCCACTTTAAACATACTCAATGTAGCTCATACACCAATGTAAACTATTAACTCACGCCACTTTAAACATACTCAATGTAGCTCATACACCAATGCCAACTATTAACTCACGCCACTTTAAACATACTCAATGTAGCTCATACATCAATGGAAACTATTATCTCACGCCACTTTAAACATACTCAATGTAGCTCATAACCCAATGGAAAATATTAACTCGCGCCACTTTAAACATACTCAATGTAGCTCATACCCCAATGGAAACTATTAACTCGCGCCACTTTAAACATAATCAATGTAGCTCATACCCCAATGGAAAATATTAACTCACGCCACTTTAAGCATAATCAATGTAGGTCATACCCCAATGTAAACTATTAACTCGCGCCACTTTAAACATACTCAATGTAGCTCATACCCCAATGGAAATATTAACTAGCTCCACATTAAACATAATCAATGTAGCTCATACCCCAATGGAAACTATTAACTCTCGCCACTTTAAACATACTCAATGTAGCTCATACACCAATGGAAACTATTATCTCACGCCACTTTAAACATACTCAATGTAGCTCATAACCCAATGGAAACTATTAACTCACGCCACTTTAAACATACTCAATGTAGCTCATACCCCAATGTAAACTATTAACTCGCGCCACTTTAAACATACTCAATGTAGCTCATACCCCAATGGAAACTATTAACTCTCGCCACTTTAAACATACTCAATGTAGCTCATACACCAATGGCAACTATCAACTCACGCCACTTTAAACATACTGAATGTAGCTCATACACTAATGGAAACTATTAACTCACGCCACTTTAAACATACTCAATGTAGCTCATAACCCAATGGAAAATATTAACTCGCGCCACTTTAAACATACTCAATGTAGCTTATACCCCAATGTAAACAATTAACTCGCGCCACTTTAAACATACTCAATGTAGCTCATAACCCAATGGAAAATATTAACTCGCGCCACTTTAAACATACTCAATGTAGCTCATACACCAATGGCAACTATTAACTCACGCCACTTTAAACATACTGAATGTAGCTCATACCCCAATGGAAACTATTAACTCGCGTCACTTTAAACATACTCAATGTTGCTCTTACAGCAATGGAAACTATTAACTTGCGCCACTTTAAACATACTCAATGTAGCTCATAACCTAATGGAAACTATTAACTCGCGCCACTTTAAACATAATCAATGTAGCTCATACCCAATGGAAAATATTAACTCGCGCCCCTTTAAGCATAATCAATGTAGGTCATACCCCAATGTAAACTATTAACTAGCGCCACTTTAAACATACTCAATGTAGCACATACCCCAATGGAAATATTAACTAGCTCCACATTAAACATACTCAATGTAGCTCATACATCAATGGAAATTATTATCTCACGCCACTTTAAACATACTCAATGTAGCTCATACCCCAATGTAAACTATTAACTCGCGCCACTTTAAACATACTCAATGTAGCTCATAACCCAATGGAAAATATTAACTCGCGCCACTTTAAACATACTCAATGTAGATCATACCCCAATGTAAAATATTAACTCGCTCCACTTTAAACATAATCAATGTAGCTCATACACCAATAGCAACTATTAACTCACGCCACTTTAAAGATACACAATGTAGCTCATACACCAATGGAAACTATTATTTCACGCCACTTTAAACATACTCAATGTAGCTCATAACCCAATGGAAACTATTAACTCACGCCACTTTAAACATACTCAATGTAGCTCATACCCCAATGTAAACTATTAACTCGCGCCACTTAAAACATACTCAATGTAGCTCATAACCCAATGGAAAATATTAACTCGCGCCACTTTAAACATACTCAATGTAGCTCATACCCCAATGTAAAATATTAACTCGCGCCACTTTAAACATAATCAATGTAGCTCATACCCCAATGTAAACTATTAACTCGCGCCACTTTAAACATACTCAATGTAGCTCATACCCCAATGGAAACTATTAACTCACGCCACTTTAAACATACTCAATGTAGCTCATACACCAATGGAAACTATTAACTCACGCCACTTTAAACATACTCAATGTAGCTCATAAACCAATGGAAAATATTAACTCGCGCCACTTTAAACATACTCAATGTAGCTCATACCCCAATGTAAACTATTAACTCGCACCACTTTAAACATACTCAATGTAGCTCATAACCCAATGGAAAATATTAACTCGCGCCACTTTAAACATACTCAATGTAGCTCATACACCAATGGCAACTATTAACTCGCTTCACTTTAAACATACTCAATGTTGCTCTTACAGCAATGGAAACTATTAACTCGCGCCACTTTAAACATACTCAATGTAGCTCATAACCTAATGGAAACTATTAACTCGCGCCACTTTAAACATAATCAATGTAGCTCATACCCCAATGGAAAATATTAACTCACGCCACTTTAAGCATAATCAATGTAGGTCATACCCCAATGTAAACTATTAACTCGCGCCACTTTAAACATACTCAATGTAGCTCATACCCCAATGGAAATATTAACTAGCTCCACATTAAACATAATCAATGTAGCTCATACCCCAATGGAAAATATTAACTCACGCCACTTTAAACATAATCAATGTAGCTCATACCCCAATGTAAACTATTAACTCTCGCCACTTTAAACATACTCAATGTAGCTCATACACCAATGGCAACTATTAACTCACGCCACTTTAAACATACTGAATGTAGCTCATACACCAATGGAAACTATTAACTCACGCCACTTTAAACATACTCAATGTAGCTCATAACCCAATGGAAAATATTAACTCGCGCCACTTTAAACATACTCAATGTAGCTCATACCCCAATGTAAACTATTAACTCGCGCCACTTTAAACATACTCAATGTAGCTCATAACCCAATGGAAAATATTAACTCGCGCCACTTTAAACATACTCAATGTAGCTCATACACCAATGGAAACTATTAACTCGCGTCACTTTAAACATACTCAATGTTGCTCTTACAGCAATGGAAACTATTAACTCGCGCCACTTTAAACATACTCAATGTAGCTCATACCCCAATGGAAAATATTAACTCACGCCACTTTAAGCATAATCAATGTAGGTCATACCCCAATGTAAACTATTAACTCGCGCCACTTTAAACATACTCAATGTAGCTCATACCCCAATGGAAATATTAACTAGCTCCACATTAAACATAATCAATGTAGCTCATACCCCAATGGAAAATATTAACTCATGTAACTTTAAACATACTCAATGTAGCTCATACCCCAATGGAAACTATTAACTTGTGCCACTTTAAACATACTCAATGTAGCTTATGCCCCAATGGAAACTATTAACTTGTGCCACTTTAACATATTCAATGTAGCTCATACACCAATAGCAACTATTAACTCACGCCACTTTAAACATACACAATGTAGCTCATACACCAATAGCAACTATTAACTCACGCCACTTTAAACATACACAATGTAGCTCATACACCAATGGCAACTATTAACTCGCGCCACTTTAAACATACTCAATGTAGCTCATACACCAATGGCAACTATTAACTCACGCCACTTTAAACATACTCAATGTAGCTCATACATCAATGGAAACTATTATCTCACGCCACTTTAAACATACTCAATGTAGCTCATACCCCAATGTAAACTATTAACTGGCGCCACTTTAAACATACTCAATGTAGCTCATAACCCAATGGAAAATATTAACTCGCGCCACTTTAAACATACTCAATGTAGCTCATACCCCAATGTAAAATATTAACTCGCTCCACTTTAAACATAATCAATGTAGCTCATACACCAATAGCAACTATTAACTCACGCCACTTTAAAGATACACAATGTAGCTCATACACCAATGGAAACTATTATTTCACGCCACTTTAAACATACTCAATGTAGCTCATAACCCAATGGAAACTATTAACTCACGCCACTTTAAACATACTCAATGTAGCTCATACCCCAATGTAAACTATTAACTCGCGCCACTTAAAACATACTCAATGTAGCTCATAACACAATGGAAAATATTAACTCGCGCCACTTTAAACATACTCAATGTAGCTCATACCCCAATGTAAACTATTAACTCGCGCCACTTTAAACATACTCAATGTAGCTCATACCCCAATGGAAACTATTAACTCTCGCCACTTTAAACATACTCAATGTAGCTCATACACCAATGGCAACTATCAACTCACGCCACTTTAAACATACTGAATGTAGCTCATACACCAATGGAAACTATTAACTCACGCCACTTTAAACATACTCAATGTAGCTCATAACCCAATGGAAAATATTAACTCGCGCCACTTTAAACATACTCAATGTAGCTCATACCCCAATGTAAACTATTAACTCGCGCCACTTTAAACATACTCAATGTAGCTCATAACCCAATGGAAAATATTAACTCGCGCCACTTTAAACATACTCAATGTAGCTCATACACCAATGGCAACTATTAACTCGCTTCACTTTAAACATACTCAATGTTGCTCTTACAGCAATGGAAACTATTAACTCGCGCCACTTTAAGCATAATCAATGTAGGTCATACCCCAATGTAAACTATTAACTCACGCCACTTTAAACATACTCAATGTAGCTCATACCCCAATGGAAATATTAACTAGCTCCACTTTAAACATAATCAATGTAGCTCATACCCCAATGGAAAATATTAACTCATGTAACTTTAAACATACTCAATGTAGCTCATACCCCAATGGAAACTATTAACTCGCGCCACTTTAAACATACTCAATGTAGCTCATACCCCAATGTAAACTATTAACTCGCGCCACTTTAAACATACTCAATGTAGCTCATACCCCAATGGAAACTATTAACTCGCGCCACTTTAAACATACTCAATGTAGCTCATACCCCAATGGAAACTATTAACTCGCGCCACTTTAAACATACTCAATGTAGCTCATACCCCAATGGAAACTATTAACTCACGCCACTTTAAACATACTCAATGTAGCTCAACCAATGGAAACTATTAACTCGCGCCACTTTAAACATACCAATGCAGTTCATACCCCCAATGGAAACTATTAACTCGCGTCAATTTAAACATACTCAATGTTGCTCATACAGCAATGGAAACTATTAACTCGCGCCACTTTAAACATACTCAATGTAGCTCATAACCTAATGGAAACTATTAACTCGCGCCACTTTAAGCATAGTCAATGTAGGTCATACCCCAATGTAAACTATTAACTCGCGCCACTTTAAACATACTCAATGTAGCTCATACACCAATGGAAACTATTAACTAGCGCCACTTTAAACATAATCAATGTAGCTCATACCCCAATGGAAACTATTAACTCACGCCACTATAAACATAATCAATGTAGCTCATACCCCAATGGAAACTATTAACTTGTGCCACTTTAATCATACTCAATGTAGCTCATACCCCAATGGAAAATATTAACTCGCTCCACTTTAAACATAATCAATGCAGCTAATACACCAATGGAAACTATTATCTCACGCCACTTTAAACATACTCAATGTAGCTCATACCCCAATGGAAACTATTAACTTGTGCCACTTTAATCATACTCAATGTAGCTCATACCCCAATGGAAAATATTAACTCACGCCACTTTAAGCATACACAATGTAGCTCATAAACCAATGGCAACTATTAACACACGCCACTTTAAACATACTCAATGTAGCTCATACACCAATGTAAACTATTAACTCGCGCCACTTTAAACATACTCAATGTAGCTCATACACCAATGGAAACTATTAACTCGCGCCACTTTAAACATACTCAATGTAGCTCATACCCCAATGGAAACTATTAACTCGCGCCACTTTAAACATACTCAATGTAGCTCATACCCCAATGGAAATATTAACTCGCGCCACTTTAAACATACTCAATGTAGCTCATACCCCAATGGAAACTATTAACTCTCGCCACTTTAAACATACTCAATGTAGCTCATACCCCAATGGAAAATATTAACTCGCGCCACTTTAAACATACTCAATGTAGCTCATACCCCAATGGAAAATATTAACTCGCGCCACTTTAAACATATTCAATGTAGCTCATACCCCAATGGAAACTATTAACTCGCGCCACTTTAAACATACTCAATGTAGCTCATACACCAATGGCAACTATCAACTCACGCCACTTTAAACATACTGAATGTAGCTCATAC
>CM026397.1:12526555-12635188 GCA_014843695.1 Archivesica marissinica | reverse complement strand
AGCTACAACCCCCACTCCCTCACAGCAGTCAGATACAACCCCCGCTCCCTCACAGCAGCCAGGTACAAACCCGCTCCCTCACAGCAGTCAGCTACAACCCCCACTCCCTCACAGCAGTCAGCTACAACCCCCACTCCCTCACAGCAGTCAGCTACAAACCACCACTCCCTCACAGAGCAGTCCGATACAACCCACGCCTCTCCCACAGCACCGGTACAAACCGCTCCCTCACGCAGTCAGATACAAAACCACCGCTCCCTCACGCAGTCAATACAACCCTCGCTCCCTCACAGCAGCCAGCTACAACCCCCACTCCCTCACAGCAGTCAGATACAACCCCCGCTCCCTCACAGCAGCCAGGTACAAACCCGCTCCCTCACAGCAGTCAGCTACAACCCCCACTCCCTCACAGTAGTCAGGTACAACCCCCACTCCCTCACAGCAGTCACAAACAACCCCTGTTCTACTTCTTTCCGGCTCCGAGGGTGCATTTGGATCACAAATTACTGAGGTCCAAAATATTCCATTTACTCCTGTGTTTGGTTAGTATAGTGATATACAATGCTAATCATAAATCACATGTCAACCTACCACTCTCTCCTCAACAGCTGGAATAAAATATTTCAATCCAAGTTCCTCCATCTTTAATGAGCATGTCATGATGTGAATTTGAAAGAACAGCCACTAAATTTCACGCCTTCATTATTTCTTGCCCTTTATATTTACAGCAGATCCTTCTGATTGGTTCAACAATGTTTGAATTTTCCACAATTTCTTTGACCATAAAAAAATAATAATCAATTTGAATCAAAATAAACTAGACTCCCTAAATGTGCAGTGCATGACAGCCATCTTCAAAATCAGGGTTCCCGCTGCCGGTCGCCAAATAACAAATATTTGGCGAAAATATTTGGTGCCACTTTTTAAAGCAGCATTACATCGTAATAAAGGATGTTTTGTGTAAAATGTAAATACTAATGGGTGTGTGTTTACAAAAATCGAAATAGTCGCTCAGAAACGATAAAATTCCAATAAATTTAAACCGTCGTATACGCGAATTTGTTTACATCAACACGAAATGTTGATCAACAAACCAAAATGTAAACACGCACAGCACGCATGCGTGAAATAGCGGATGTAGAAAAGCACGTTGAACATGACAGAAGTGTACGTATGTCCCATTAATGCCAAACCCCTTGCATGAACCTATACAACAGTGGTTATGAATCGACATATCAAGTAATTCAATTAAAACAGACAACGTGGGGCAAATATGGAGGATTTAGAAAGACAAAGACATTGAAATTGACCAATTCCATCGCGTATTATCTACTAAACGCAAGGTTTGTTGCTACGTTTTATTTTGTAAGAATTATTTAGTTTTGAGCACTAACGATGTATCTTATAACTACCAGTAGTTGTTTAATCATTGTACATAGCGGTTAAAATCAACATACTATGGTATATGTCAGTGGACAAACTGGACATACTTGTTTACAATCGTTATAATTTATGGGGCTCCCCACGGGGTATAAAACCAAGACATATTTGAGAAGGAAGACAGTTACTATATCGCCTATATATGTTCGTAAATACCAAATTGGTTGTGCTTATAATACTTTTGATATTCAAAGTAACAATGAATGTATTTGTTTTTACAGTTAATACGCTATTAATTCTAAATGTAATATATACATGCAGGAGACAAGTGGAAAATGGTGTTTAGCAATATCAAAGATGTGCCATAAGAAAGATTGATACATAATTATTACGAATCATTGCATACATTTCTATTACTGATTCTCATGCATTAAAGGCTATTCGAAAAAAATAGCCCCGCCCCCCTTTGGACGTTCTTTTGTCGGGGGGGGGGGCGTCAAAACCAGTTTGCATTTTTGGTGGGTTTATTTCTGGCAACACATCTACATGTTACTCCACTTACCATACACCTTTCTAAAATGGCCAAGGTGGGGCAGGGTTGACAACCTGCTTGAACAGGGGGGGTCTTTGTTTAGGGACAACTGCAAATTACATATTTGTACCTTAACCCATTCCCTCATAGAAGCACCTCTTGACGCCATTACCAATGCGACATACATTGACAATGTAGTAGCCAAACCAATGTTCATAATAAAGGCCAGAATATCATGTAGTCCCAGTAATATCTATGGAGGTGGGATATATATGGCGGCTTCTTATCCACTGCATGATAGCTAAATGGCTGTCGTTTGTATGGAGATATAATAGTATATTAACCTAAATCTCTATAAAGGAAAGGGTTAACAGATGGTCTGCTAGGCATTTGTTGTTCTTTTTGCCAGGAATCTAATTAACACCCATTTCATTTTTGTGAGTTTGCATACCCACATGTATGCAATAACCTTTAATTTGAAAGGTTTTAATAATATACCATAATGGTGTGAGTTTCCGCCCACCAGAACCATAGTGATGATGTATGTAGTGAAGCCGTTTAAATCAACACTGCCTCTTCCTCGTGACAATGTGTTCCATTAAGGGGATGAGGCAGCGATATCAATTAAACTAATGATAAAATAATTTGTTTCGCAATTTGAATAAACTAGATAAGATATTCACCCAGCTAAAATTAAGAATTGTTATGGGTATGTGTCATTCTTGTTGCAGAATTGGATCAGAACTGTGTATTATTGAAGACATCAGGGTACTGTCGAGTGTCCACAAGATGAACGAGGATGCAAACACCACAATATTGAATAACAGAGAGATCATTCATAAGGTAACTTCATTAATACATTGAATCTACACTAAAGCAGTTGTGTCGCATATTAATTATTTTATTTTAATAGACCAGATTCTCACACCTTATTTAATTTATTATATAAACAGGTATAAATTTATAATGCCTGAATGACCATGTAATAGTTTATTCTATCGACTATATATCGATATATATATACACTATATAACCCTCCTCAAAGGGTCGTGAATATGCCACCACCTAAAGAAATGTTCATATTACTTGGAGAATGTAATTTGTTTTTTCCATCAATAAATAATTAACCTTGCGATAGGAATGGGTGCTAATGTTTATAGCTACGTCTGTCCAAGGACAGGGTATCTCAAAAATATGTTGATAGACTGTGGATGTTTGCTGGTGTATGATTGTGTGTGAATTTGGTCAAATGTCTGTGTGATCAGCGACGAGTCCACTCCAATTGATTTCTATAGTATGAACTGTCAAATAAACAATACCATATGTTTGACCTTTCAATGTTGAATCGGGGTCATGCTAATCTTTTGTCAAATACCAGCAATCCAAGTGCTATTCTCTAGTTTTATAGATTATGTTATATTTCGGGTTTTACACCTGCATCAGCACCATTTTGGGCAGTTTATCTAACAACACCTTTCCTGGGCAGGCTCCAGCAGTTAACCAGTACTTGGATGCACGACCACCGTAAGAAACTGCCAACTTTTTCATGTTTTATAGATGTATTTGTGACATTTTGTAAAACAGTTTACAGGCCTATCTAGACTTTATGGTCATTCTGAAATTTGTATATTACCGACAGCAGAACAGCTTATATATCCAGGTGCCCTCTGAGCAGTATTTCATGCACCTTGTAAAACCACCAACCTGATATAATTGGACACCACCAGTGGAATTTGAACCTATATAGTTGAGAAGCAGGTGACCGACTACCTTAGATACTCATCTATGGAGATATAGTGGGTGTTGCAGACAGATAGTGAATGTAGCACTCTGTCAATAGCTTCATATAAACTTCCGAGTTAAAATGGGACCATTGTGTAAAACTAGGCCAGCTTACAATACTGAATTGTGTGATAACTCATTTATACAACAGTTGCTTCGTACAAAACCAGATCAGTAGTTTGACGATAATTTTAACCATTGTCTGGTTTGTCAGGGTAAACTGTCTCTAGTTAGGTTTAGTACCAGTATTATTGATATTGTATTTTATTTACAGGCTATGTAGAATATAGCAACAACTGGACACGTTATGTTGTGAAAGAACCAAAATAGTATGGATATATATGCGATAATGCCAATCATATCCAGACACTATGCAGTGTGAAGAAAAACGGACAGAACAAACTGTGTGAGTCAACATGATTTGAGGATTACTGACTAACTTATCTCCCCCTCAAACTAAAACTTTATTTGAAACAAGGAAATAAAAGAGAACAATTGTCATTTAATGCACTTTTATTCCAGATGATTATACAGCAATTCATTTCATTAAGATTGGTTATTAGTTTGTTCCATTGCGTCTCAACATTTCCATACGTATATTCCATTGCGTCCCAACCTTTCCATGTAGCACCGAAGACAATGTCAGAACCTGTCCGTCTAGGATCAACCGTTCAATCTGAAACAATAGTAAATTATCATCAAAAGCCTGAATGTATTATTGACATTTCGTATTAGTTAGTAATTTCTAGGATGCAAGTTAATTTAAACAAGAGCACCATGAACTTTTGAAGGCCTCAGTGTGCTCACCAGAGTTCAAAGGGTTAATGTCGGTTAATAGCTATGCATAGCTAATGTTCATTGTTTAATCATGCCGACTCAAAATAAATTTTGTATCTTGTATCGGGTTATACAAACACAGTATCTGGAACGTTCGCATATTCTCCGTGGCATAGTGGTTAAGGCGTCCACATATATGTAGCAGGAGGTTGAAAGTTTGAACCTCGCAAGAAATGACTGGCCCTTTCAATAAGGGTGACATTAAAATAAACAATGCTTTACACTATTTGTATTCTATTTAATGCTAGTTTAACATAACAGGTCGCCCAATGAATGCTTATAGTTGCAACACAGCTAGTATACATATCCACTAGCCACATTATCTGAGAAGAGAATTATGGTTTCTGATATTAAAGATGATTTTTAAAATGTTGGAAGTTTCGTCAATTAACATTATGACATAAGGGAGGGGGGATGAGGTATATCAATGATGTCCAATGGAAGCTCACCTGTGACAACTGTATGAGGTTAAGTTTAAACTTTATTTATATAACAATGACTGGGAAACAAGCTGTAACATCTTGTATTAATCACTCTTGTTGGAGCGGATGACTGAGTATTTGTGGTCATTCGTGTCGGAGGAAACCAGAGTACCCGGAGAAAACCCACCTGTCTGATCTGGTACCTGTCTGATCTGGTGACCACCGTACCATCTCACATACTTCCAAATGTGAGGATCGAACACGGGTTGCATTTGTGAGAAGCGAGCGCTAATCGGACAGCCACAACTATATACGTGAGGTTACTTATAAACAAGTGAATAATAATGTGTGATCAGAATCAACTTCAATTATGTAGCGGTCCAGTGGTTAAACACGCAGGTTAAACTCACCACTATACCATACTAAAATGACTCACATCATAGTCTTTCGGATAAGACTCAAAACCGTTCACGTAAACGAGGCAGAGGAGACTCTGTATGTATCATTGCACAATCCACTAATATCACTAATCTCTTCAAGAGGTGTAGATCATATGGGCAACAGGTAGCGATGTTAAATATCCGTAAAATACACACACAATCAACTTCCATTTGTAACACTTTAAGTGATGCAAATATCATCCAAACATTTATGACTTGTGGCACAGTCATATTTGACTGATACTCTATATATGACTGGAATATATTCTTACGTTGCGCATTGAAATGCAGTTGCTGGGCAGACATCCACACTATTTGTTCAAGTCTGCCCCCATCTCATTGCAATGTCCACACCTGTACCAATATTGTGTACTAACAGCTGGTTGTAGAGGTCTGGTTATGGTGGTGGAGATTGATCATTGAGTACCAGATTCTGCATCTTCTCAACACCCATGTGCTCAATGACAACCTGTAAATGCAATGAATTTTCTATGAGGTACATAAATAAACAGCCAGAATCCCATTAAGAAAAAAATACAGTATCTTATTAAAACATTTTAAACAAACAATGTGACTTCACTGTGATGGTGCGTCACTCACTGTATGTGTGACGTGGCCCTGTGTGACATCCATGATTCAGTGAAGAACACGTTATATCATTGATACGCATCCGATTGAGCAAATGTACTGTCTAAAAGGACTACATCTCGCGCACAATACTGTATTATAATGGCCATGTATGTCTGCACAGCAAACATCATCAAAGGTATTGCAAAAACAACAAAAAGCTATGTTGCTACTGATGCTTTGATGGTTTAGATATGTTAGTTATAAGACATAAAGCTGGAATGTGTATTTAATTGTGTGACACCCATGGTAGAGTGCCAGATTTGGAATAGAAAGCCTGAAGGGTTCCAGGTTCGATACTCGGTCACGGAACAAATGTAGTCATTGAGCAAGGCTCCTCATACAAAGTGCTTAGTATTGGTCAATCGCTTGTGTCGACAAAAATGGAACATTCATAAATACCTCTTCATATACTTCTACTCCTAGAACTTCCTCTTTGCCACCTCTACCACAACCCCTCTGCACGTTTACCTCCCTGCCAAGTTCTTCTCCGTCTTTTCACTATAATAGCTGTGAAAAGTAAATAATACATGTTCATTATTATATACGGTTGCAACAATAGACGACATGTAATATATGTATATACTAAGTCTTGTTTTGTTTGTGGTGGGTTTGTTGTGTTTTTTTGTTTGTTTTTTTTTTTTTTGTTTTTGTTTTTGTTGTGTATATATTCAATGTAGCTTGTGCCAGCTGTGGTCAACTAGGTTCGGTACCGGGCAATAAACAGTTCTCGCCTGTGGTCGCCTCAGTAATATTATGTATGTATGTTCATTTAATGTCAAACCCCTCACGGGGACTTAGACATGTTTTCCTGGGCAGGCTTAGCCGACCTAAGCGATTAACCAGTATTAAGCAATGTGTGTGAGGTGCCTTGCTCAATGACACTACATACAGGCCCTGACCCGAGTATCGAACCCGGGACCGTTCGATTCCAAATCCGATGCTCTACCACTGGACCACGCATGCCACACATTATAGTGGTAAACCATGTTTGAATCCCAGGCAAGTGAGACATTTTCCGAAACAAACCAATTTGTATGTATGTTCCATTAATGTCAAACCCCTATTATGTTGTCCTGGGCAGGTTTAGCCGACTTAAACGGTTAAACAGTACTAAGCCATTTGTGTAAGGTGCCTTGCTCAATGACACCTGGGACCGTTCAATTCCAAATGCGATGCTGGCCCACGGAAGAAAGGTCCGGAGTTCGAGCCACGCTGGAGCCGTTACGATTATGCCCCTAGGCTAGGCATTTAAATTCCACGTTGCCTCTTCTCTCTCCCTCGTGGCGATGGATTCCATCAGGAATGAGGTCTCGAGAGTCATTAATATAAGTTTAATAACTTAACATGTTTAGCAATTGAGCTAAAATATTTTTTTATAAACTAAATACTTGAAATGCACTTTAGCCACAATAAAAACAGGATATGTAAGCCCTCCCCGCCCCACACGAATCTATTAATTAATAAATATGATCCAGATACTTGATACCTACATTCTGCATCTTTATAATGATTTGTTAAAATACCCCAATGACTTCCGAGGTGGTTTCACATTAATTTAATACTTATTCGCCATATGAAACATTTTGCACGATATCCAATTAAAACGCAATCACATTTACATCATTTGAGATACATTGTAATACTAATTGAGGCCGTTTCAACTTACTGATAATAGTTCTTGCTGGAAAATGGACGACAAAATACTACGTTTTTTCATCATTGCCGAAGGCGAACGATTCATCCCGAATGTACATCCGGTTCCGCTTGTAAATAAATGCACGTGACCTGTTCGACTTGGAAAGTCCTACTTTCGGTTTCGAGTTTGTTTTATTGCAAAAAACACTGTTTACTAATTGAACATAATTATACAATTTATAATATAAGAATGTGTTGCAGCATTGCTACCCATACGTAAAATTTGATTTTTTCGAATATATTTTATGTCATGCTGCTTCCCTAAACTTTTTCAACCAATCCCAGACCACTATATCAATAATACCGTCTGACCTACTGCCTCTATCGTTAACGGTCGACTTTTGTTGACATTCTGGACTCGTATTCCTATCCAATATTTTCAGTGATGTTTTTCAGACAATGGCAGGCGTAGTTTTGGAAACTTTAAGTTGGAAAAAGTTGATTATATTAGGATTGCTGCTTTTATTTCTTTTGATTTCATTCTTTCTAATTGGTGGCATACTAGGTAAGAGTTTAATTATAAAACGTACACTCTAATTGGAAAATCAATGGCAATTATGTGGGTGGGGTAACCTTTTTTTCGTAGTGAGTCAGAGATAGGGTTAAGGATATAAGCAGTAACCCCATTCAACCATTTGCGTGATTCTCCCGATTGTTCATGTACTCATGGCATTGAGGACGCAGAACATTTCTTCTTCAGATGTAACCTTTATAGGAACGAACGACATTCACTATTTATCAATACACGCACATTCCATCCACTTAGTTCACATAAATTACTTCATGGCATTGAGACCTTATCTGATCGGGAGAATACCACTTTATTTGGAGAAGTACAAACATACATAAAAAATACTGGTCGGTTTGTGTAGCATTGTCACCCATTACTAATACTACATCACTATGATGGTGCTATTTGGGTCTCGGGTTCGGGTCATGGCGTGATGGGGTGGAACGGCGGGTGGAATCGTGGGCTGCGTGTATTTATCTAACATTGCTTTAGTTTAATATTTATACCATTTTGTATGGGTTTTTTTGTTGTTGTTGTTTTTCCTTTTCTTGTCATAATCCGTCACTTTGTTTAATTATACATCAATGTGACGTTCTGGTGCGGGCCGTTTTCTAATGTTGTTAAAACTTGTGGCCCAAACCATTTGTATTATCAGGCTATATTGTTATACCTATGTTTTGTATATTATATCTTGATCAATGCAATAAAATATGATTAAACAAAAATAAACCCCATAAAACAGGTGGCAGTCAACTAAAGATGAACAGAGACACTCTTCAGT
Organism: Archivesica marissinica; assembly: GCA_014843695.1. Lineage (NCBI taxonomy): Eukaryota > Metazoa > Mollusca > Bivalvia > Venerida > Vesicomyidae > Archivesica > Archivesica marissinica. The sequence goes on along the minus strand of CM026397.1, from coordinate 12,626,178 downwards.
TGAAGCCTACTGCCAATTGTCCCAAGATTACTGCCAGTTGTATATTTCGTTACTGCCTCTATCGTTAACGCAGAGGATGTTGTACAAAGAATGTTAGCATACAATGTTCCTTCCAATAATTCCTGAACATACCCCCCCCCCCCGGAAACTTGTTTCCCTTATTTCGTCTGTGGTGCGTTCTAGTGTGCAATTATTTTACCAGAATTTTTATTCATTAGGTATTAATTTGTTTGGTTGTAATTAATGATCCGAAGTTATCGACTAAAGAAAATATTCACATAATATGATTTTTGTAATGATTTTGATAATGCAGGAGAAATTAGAAAATCACTGAGACCGTGATTTCATTGGAAAATGCGTGAGGCTCATGGCGAAACTGAGAGATTTGACATGTATGCAATTGCAGAGTTCCCGCTGCCGGTCGCCAATTGCGACAAAAAACAAATATTGGCGCTAAATTTTGTGATTTGGCGCAACTTATTTTTTGGAAAACAAATTTGGCACATGTTGAATTCATGGCTTTAAATATTTATTTGTGAACTATATGGCTCTTAGTTGGCTTCAAGCTGTTTTAGTTGACTCCAGTATTTTTCAATTGGTGACAGAAGTGGTGCAGACAAACATTCAGACAGAGGGTACCTTGAATTGAGTTGGAAAGCATTTAATTCTTGAGAGTGCGCAGTGTAAACATTTACATGTAATTTAAAGATTGCATAAACATTAAAAGACATATCCTGGTGTGAAGAGTTTTCGCCCAGAACAGGTTTTCGTCTAACTGTGGGAATAGCAAGTCGCGAGAGATCACGCAATATTTCACACTCCAGTTACTGGAATTATAAATAAACTTACCTTGTGCACTTCCAATATATTTCTAACCGATCATAAGAGATCAGACAGGTAAATAAGTGGTGAAAACGTTAAACCTATCCCAGTTTTCACTAATTTCACTATATCCGTTTTATGTCGCCATATAAATAGCATTTTTTAAAGAAATTAGCATTTTTTTCTCCAAAATGACATATTCATCGCCTGCCACGCCAATATATTTACGAATAAAAATGTCATTATAGTCTCCTATTAACTCGCGCCACTTTAAACATACTCAATGTAGCTCATACCCCAATGGACATATTAACTAGCTCCACATTAAACATAATCAATGTAACTCATACCCCAATGGAAAATATTAACTCATGTAACTTTAAACATACTCAATGTAGCTCATACCCCAATGGAAACTATTAACTTGTGCCACTTTAAACATACTCAATGTAGCTTATGCCCCAATGGAAACTATTAACTTGTGCCACTTTAACATATTCAATGTAGCTCATACACCAATAGCAACTATTAACTCACGCCACTTTAAACATACACAATGTAGCTCATACACCAATAGCAGCTATTAACTCACGCCACTTTAAACATACACAATGTAGCTCATACACCAATGGCAACTATTAACTCACGCCACTTTAAACATACTCAATGTAGATCATACACCAATGCTAACTATTAACTCACGCCACTTTAAACATACTCAATGTAGCTCATACATCAATGGAAACTATTATCTCACGCCACTTTAAACATACTCAATGTAGCTCATACCCCAATGTAAACTATTAACTGGCGCCTCTTTAAACATACTCAATGTAGCTCATAACCCAATGGAAAATATTAACTCGCGCCACTTTAAACATACTCAATGTAGCTCATACCCCAATGTAAAATATTAACTCGCTCAACTTTAAACATAATCAATGTAGCTCATACCCCAATGTAAACTATTAACTCGCGCCACTTTAAACATACTCAATGTAGCTCATACCCCAATGGAAAATATTATCTCTCGCCACTTTAAACATACTCAATGTAGCTCATACACCAATGGCAACTATCAACTCACGCCACTTTAAACATACTGAATGTAGCTCATACACCAATGGAAACTATTAACTCGCGCCACTTTAAACATACTCAATGTAGCTCATACCCCAATGTAAAACTATAACTCGCACCACTTTAAACATACTCAATGTAGCTCATACCCAATGGAAAATATTAACTAGCGCCACTTTAACATACTCAATGTAGCTCATACACCCAATGAAAATATTAACTCGCTTCACTTTAAACATACTCAATGTAGCTCATACACCAATGGCAACTATTAAACTCGCGCCACTTTAAACATACTCAATGTAGCTCATAACCAATGGAAACTATAACTCGCCACTTTAAACATAATCAATGTAGCTCAAACCAATGGAAAATATTAACTCACGCCACTTTAAACATAATCAATGTAGGTCATACCCCAATGTAAACTATTAACTCACGCCCACTTTAAACATACTCAATGTAGCTCATACCCCAATGTAAACTAATAACTCGCACCACTTTAAACATAATCAATGTAGCTCATACCCCAATGTAAACTATTATCGCGCTCGCTTTAAACATACTCAATGTAGTTCATAACACAATGGAAAATATTAACTCGCGCCACTTTAAATGTACTCAATGTAGCTCATACCCCAATGGAAACTATTAACTTGTGCCACTTTAAACATACTCAATGTAGCTCATGCCCCAATGGAAACTATTAACTCGCGCCACTTTAAACATATTCAATGTAGCTCATACACCAATAGCAACTATTAACTCACGCCACTTTAAACATACACAATGTAGCTCATACACCAATGGCAACTATTAACTCACGCCACTTTAAACATACTCAATGTAGATCATACACCAATGCTAACTATTAACTCACGCCACTTTAAACATACTCAATGTAGCTCATACATCAATGGAAACTATTATCTCACGCCACTTTAAACATACTCAATGTAGCTCATACCCCAATGTAAACTATTAACTGGCGCCACTTTAAACATACTCAATGTAGCTCATAACCCAATGGAAAATATTAACTCGCGCCACTTTAAACATACTCAATGTAGCTCATACCCCAATGTAAAATATTAACTCGCTCAACTTTAAACATAATCAATGTAGCTCATACCCCAATGTAAACTATTAACTCGCGCCACTTTAAACATACTCAATGTAGCTCATACCCCAATGGAAAATATTATCTCTCGCCACTTTAAACATACTCAATGTAGCTCATACACCAATGGCAACTATCAACTCACGCCACTTTAAACATACTGAATGTAGCTCATACACCAATGGAAACTATTAACTCGCGCCACTTTAAACATACTCAATGTAGCTCATACCCCAATGTAAACTAATAACTCGCACCACTTTAAACATACTCAATGTATCTCATAACCCAATGGAAAATATTAACTAGCGCCACTTTAAACATACTCAATGTAGCTCATACACCAATGGCAACTATTAACTCGCTTCACTTTAAACATACTCAATGTTGCTCTTACAGCAATGGAAACTATTAACTCGCGCCACTTTAAACATACTCAATGTAGCTCATAACCTAATGGAAACTATTAACTCGCGCCACTTTAAACATAATCAATGTAGCTCATACCCCAATGGAAAATATTAACTCACGCCACTTTAAGCATAATCAATGTAGGTCATACCCCAATGTAAACTATTAACTCACGCCACTTTAAACATACTCAATGTAGCTCATACCCCAATGGAAATATTAACTAGCTCCACATTAAACATAATCAATGTAGCTCATACCCCAATGGAAAATATTAACTCACGTAACTTTAAACATACTCAATGTAGCTCATACCCCAATGGAAACTATTAACTCGCGCCACTTTAAACATACTCAATGTAGCTCATACCCCAATGTAAACTATTAACTCGCGCCACTTTAAACATACTCAATGTAGCTCATACCCCAATGGAAACTATTAACTCTCGCCACTTTAAACATACTCAATGTAGCTCATACACCAATGGCAACTATTAACTCACGCCACTTTAAACATACTCAATGTAGCTCATACACCAATGGAAACTATTAACTCACGCCACTTTAAACATACTCAATGTTGCTCATACCCCAATGGAAACTATTAACTCGCGCCACTTTAAACATACTCAATGTAGCTCATAACCTAATGGAAACTATTAACTCGCGCCACTTTAAGCATAATCAATGTAGGTCATACCCCAATGTAAACTATTAACTCGCGCCACTTTAAACATACTCAATGTAGCTCATACCCCAATGGAAACTATTAACTCGCGCTACTTTAAATATACTCAATGTAGCTCATACTTCAATCGAAACTATTAACTTGTGCCACTTTAAACATACTCAATGTAGCTCATACCCCAATGGAATATATTAACTGGCTCCACTTTAAACATAATCAATGTAGCTCATACACCAATAGCAACTATTAACTTACGCCACATTAAACATACACAATGTAGCTCATACACCAATGGCAACTATTAACTCACGCCACTTTAAACATACTCAATGTAGCTCATACACCAATGGAAACTATTAAATCACGCCACTTTAAACATACTCAATGTAGCTCATACACCAATGCCAACTATTAACTCACGCCACTTTAAACATACTCAATGTAGCTCATACATCAATGGAAACTATTATCTCACGCCACTTTAAACATACTCAATGTAGCTCATAACCCAATGGCAAATATTAACTCGCGCCACTTTAAACATACTCAATGTAGCTCATACCCCAATGTAAACTATTAACTCGCGCCACTTTAAACATACTCAATGTAGCTCATACACCAATGGAAACTATTAACTACGCCACTTTAAACATACTCAATGTAGCTCATACCCATGGAAATATTAACTCACGCCACTTTAAACATACTCAATGTAGCTCATACCCAATGGAAAATATTAACTCGCGCCACTTTAAACATACTCAATGTAGCTCATACCCCAATGTAAACTATTAACTCGCGCACTTTAAACATACTCAATGTAGCTCATACCCATGGAAACTATTAACTCGCGTCACTTTAAACATACTCAATGTAGCTCATACAGCAATGGAAACTATTAACTCGCGCCACTTTAAACATACTCAATGTAGCTCATAACCTAATGGAAACTATTAACTCGCGCCACTTTAAACATAATCAATGTAGCTCATACCCCAATGGAAAATATTAACTCGCGCCACTTTAAGCATAATCAATGTAGGTCATACCCCAATGTAAACTATTAACTCGCGCCACTTTAAACATACTCAATGTAGCTCATACCCCAATGGAAATATTAACTAGCTCCACTTTAAACATAATCAATGTAGCTCATACCCCAATGGAAAATATTAACTCACGTAACTTTAAACATACTCAATGTAGCTCATACCCCAATGGAAACTATTAACTTGTGCCACTTTAAACATACTCAATGTAGCTCATGCCCCAATGGAAACTATTAACTTGTGCCACTTTAACATATTCAATGTAGCTCATACACCAATAGCAACTATTAACTCACGCCACTTTAAACATACACAATGTAGCTCATACACCAATGGCAACTATTAACTCGCGCCACTTTAAACATACTCAATGTAGCTCATACACCAATGGAAACTATTAACTCACGCCACTTTAAACATACTCAATGTAGCTCATAACCAAATGGAAAATATTAACTCGCGCCACTTTAAACATACTCAATGTAGCTCACACCCCAATGTAAACTATTAACTCGCGCCACTTTAAACATACTCAATGTAGCTCATACCCCAATGGAAACTATTAACTCGCTCCACTTTAAACATAATCAATGTATCTCATACACCAATAGCAACTATTAACTCACGCCACTTTAAAGATACACAATGTAGCTCATACACCAATGGAAACTATTATCTCACGCCACTTTAAACATACTCAATGTAGCTCATAACCCAATGGAAACTATTGACTCACGCCACTTTAAACATACTCAATGTAGCTCATACCCCAATGTAAACTATTAACTCGCGCCACTTAAAACATACTCAATGTAGCTCATAACACAATGGAAAATATTAACTCGCGCCACTTTAAACATACTCAATGTAGCTCATACCCCAATGTAAACTATTAACTCGCGCCACTTTAAACATACTCAATGTAGCTCATACCCCAATGGAAACTATTAACTCTCGCCACTTTAAACATACTCAATGTAGCTCATACACCAATGGCAACTATCAACTAACGCCACTTTAAACATACTGAATGTAGCTCATACACCAATGGAAACTATTAACTCACGCCACTTTAAACATACTCAATGTAGCTCATAACCCAATGGAAAATATTAACTCGCGCGACTTTAAACATACTCAATGTAGCTCATACCCCAATGTAAACAATTAACTCGCGCCACTTTAAACATACTCAATGTAGCTCATAACCCAATGGAAAATATTAACTCGCGCCACTTTAAACATACTCAATGTAGCTCATACACCAATGGCAACTATTAACTCGCGTCACTTTAAACATACTCAATGTTGCTCTTACAGCAATGGAATCTATTAACTCGCGCCACTTTAAACATACTCAATGTAGCTCATAACCTAATGGAAACTATTAACTCGCGCCACTTTAAACATAATCAATGTAGCTCATACCCCAATGGAAAATATTAACTCGCGCCACTTTAAACATAATCAATGTAGCTCATACCCCAATGGAAATATTAACTAGCTCCACATTAAACATAATCAATGTAGCTCATACCCCAATGGAAAATATTAACTCACGTAACTTTAAACATACTCAATGTAGCTCATACCCCAATGGAAACTATTAACTCGCGCCACTTTAAACATACTCAATGTAGCTCATACCCCAATGTAAACTATTAACTCGCGCCACTTTAAACATACTCAATGTAGCTCATACCCCAATGGAAACTATTAACTCTCGCCACTTTAAACATACTCAATGTAGCTCATACACCAATGGCAACTATCAACTCACGCCACTTTAAACATACTGAATGTAGCTCATACACCAATGGAAACTATTAACTCACGCCACTTTAAACATACTCAATGTAGCTCATAACCCAATGGAAAATATTAACTCGCGCCACTTTAAACATACTCAATGTAGCTCATACCCCAATGTAAACTATTAACTCGCGCCACTTTAAACATACTCAATGTAGCTCATAACCCAATGGAAAATATTAACTCGCGCCACTTTAAACATACTCAATGTAGCTCATACACCAATGGCAACTATTAACTCGCGTCACTTTAAACATACTCAATGTTGCTCTTACAGCAATGGAAACTATTAACTCGCGCCACTTTAAACATACTCAATGTAGCTCATAACCTAATGGAAACTATTAACTCGCGCCACTTTAAACATAATCAATGTAGCTCATACCCCAATGGAAAATATTAACTCACGCCACTTTAAGCATAATCAATGTAGGTCATACACCAATGTAAACTATTAACTCGCGCCACTTTAAACATACTCAATGTAGCTCATACCCCAATGGAAATATTAACTAGCTCCACATTAAACATAATCAATGTAGCTCATACCCCAATGGAAAATATTAACTCACGTAACTTTAAACATACTCAATGTAGCTCATACCCCAATGGAAACTATTAACTTGTGCCACTTTAAACATACTCAATGTAGCTCATGCCCCAATGGAAACTATTAACTTGTGCCACTTTAACATATTCAATGTAGCTCATACACCAATAGCAACTATTAACTCACGCCACTTTAAACATACACAATGTAGCTCATACACCAATGGCAACTATTAACTCGCGCCACTTTAAACATACTCAATGTAGCTCATACACCAATGGAAACTATTAACTCACGCCACTTTAAACATACTCAATGTAGCTCATAACCAAATGGAAAATATTAACTCGCGCCACTTTAAACATACTCAATGTAGCTCACACCCCAATGTAAACTATTAACTCGCGCCACTTTAAACATACTCAATGTAGCTCATACCCCAATGGAAACTATGATCGCACACCGCTTTAAACACACCCAATGTAGTTCATACCCCAATGCAAACTATTATCTTGTGGTAACTTTAAACACACCCAATGTAGTTCATACCCCAATGTAAACTATTAACTCGCGCCACTTTAAACATATTCAATGTAGCTCATACCCCAATGAAAATATTAACTCGCTCCACTTTAAACATAATCAATGTAGCTCATACACCAATAGCAACTATTAACTCACGCCACTTTAAAGATACACAATGTAGCTCATACACCAATGGAAACTATTAACTCGCGCCACTTTAAACATACTCAATGTAGCTCATAACCCAATGGAAACTATTAACTCACGCCACTTTAAACATACTCAATGTAGCTCATACCCCAATGTAAACTATTAACTCGCGCCACTTAAAACATACTCAATGTAGCTCATAACACAATGGAAACTATTAACTCACGCCACTTTAAACATACTCAATGTAGCTCATAACCCAATGGAAAATATTAACTCGCGCCACTTTAAACATACTCAATGTAGCTCATACCCCAATGTAAACTATTAACTCGCGCCACTTTAAACATACTCAATGTAGCTCATAACCCAATGGAAAATATTAACTCGCGCCACTTTAAACATACTCAATGTAGCTCATACACCAATGGCAACTATTAACTTGCGTCACTTTAAACATACTCAATGTTGCTCTTACAGCAATGGAAACTATTAACTCGCGCCACTTTAAACATACTCAATGTAGCTCATAACCTAATGGAAACTATTAACTCGCGCCACTTTAAACATAATCAATGTAGCTCATACCCCAATGGAAAATATTAACTCACGCCACTTTAAGCATAATCAATGTAGGTCATACTCCAATGTAAACTATTAACTCGCGCCACTTTAAACATACTCAATGTAGCTCATACCCCAATGGAAATATTAACTAGCTCCACATTAAACATAATCAATGTAGCTCATACCCCAATGGAAAATATTAACTCACATAACTTTAAACATACTCAATGTAGCTCATACCCCAATGGAAACTATTAACTTGTGCCGCTTTAAACATACTCAATGTAGCTCATGCCCCAATGGAAACTATTAATTTGTGCCACTTTAACATATTCAATGTAGCTCATACACCAATAGCAACTATTAACTCACGCCACTTTAAACATACACAATGTAGCTCATACACCAATGGCAACTATTAACTCGCGCCACTTTAAACATACTCAATGTAGCTCATACACCAATGGAAACTATTAACTCACGCCACTTTAAACATACTCAATGTAGCTCATAACCAAATGAAAATATTAACTCGCGCCACTTTAAACATACTCAATGTAGCTCACACCCCAATGTAAACTATTAACTCGCGCCACTTTAAACATACTCAATGTAGCTCATACCCCAATGGAAACTATGATCGCACACCGCTTTAAACACACCCAATGTAGTTCATACCCCAATGCAAACTATTATCTTGTGGTAACTTTAAACACACCCAATGTAGTTCATACCCCAATGTAAACTATTAACTCGCGCCACTTTAAACATATTCAATGTAGCTCATACCCCAATGTAAAATATTAACTCTCTCCACTTTAATCATAATCAATGTAGCTCATACACCAATAGCAACTATTAACTCACGCCACTTTAAACATACTCAATGTAGCTCATACACCAATGGAAACTATTATCTCGCGCCACTTAAAACATACTCAATGTAGCTCATAACCCAATGGAAACTATTAACTCACGCCACTTTAAACATACTCAATGTAGCTCATACCCCAATGTGAACTATTAACTCGCGCCACTTAAAACATACTCAATGTAGCTCATAACACAATGGAAAATATTAACTCGCGCCACTTTAAAAATACTCAATGTAGCTCATACCCCAATGTAAACTATTAACTCGCGCCACTTTAAACATACTCAATGTAGCTCATAACCCAATGGAAAATATTAACTCGCGCCACTTTAAACATACTCAATGTAGCTCATACACCAATGGCAACTATTAACTCGCGTCACTTTAAACATACTCAATGTTGCTCTTACAGCAATGGAAACTATTAACTCGCGCCACTTTAAACATACTCAATGTAGCTCATAACCTAATGGAAACTATTAACTCGCGCCACTTTAAACATAATCAATGTAGCTCATACCCCAATGGAAAATATTAACTCACGCCACTTTAAGAATAATCAATGTAGGTCATACCCCAATGTAAACTATTAACTCGCGCCACTTTAAACATACTCAATGTAGCTCATACCCCAATGGAAATATTAACTAGCTCCACATTAAACATAATCAATGTAGCTCATACCCCAATGGAAAATATTAACTCACGTAACTTTAAACATACTCAATGTAGCTCATACCCCAATGGAAACTATTAACTCGCGCAACTTTAAACATACTCAATGTAGCTCATACCCCAATGTAAACTATTAACTCGCGCCACTTTAAACATACTCAATGTAGCTCATACCCCAATGGAAACTATTAACTCTCGCCACTTTAAACATACTCAATGTAGCTCATACACCAATGGCAACTATCAACTCACGCCACTTTAAACATACTGAATGTAGCTCATACACCAATGGAAACTATTAACTCACGCCACTTTAAACATACTCAATGTAGCTCATAACCCAATGGAAAATATTAACTCGCGCCACTTTAAACATACTCAATGTAGCTCATACCCCAATGTAAACTATTAACTCGCGCCACTTTAAACATACTCAATGTAGCTCATAACCCAATGGAAAATATTAACTCGCGCCACTTTAAACATACTCAATGTAGCTCATACACCAATGGCAACTATTAACTTGCGTCACTTTAAACATACTCAATGTTGCTCTTACAGCAATGGAAACTATTAACTCGCGCCACTTTAAACATACTCAATGTAGCTCATAACCTAATGGAAACTATTAACTCGCGCAACTTTAAACATAATCAATGTAGCTCATACCCCAATGGAAAATATTAACTCACGCCACTTTAAGCATAATCAATGTAGGTCATACTCCAATGTAAACTATTAACTCGCGCCACTTTAAACATACTCAATGTAGCTCATACCCCAATGGAAATATTAACTAGCTCCACATTAAACATAATCAATGTAGCTCATACCCCAATGGAAAATATTAACTCACATAACTTTAAACATTCTCAATGTAGCTCATACGCCAATGGAAACTATTAACTTGTGCCGCTTTAAACATACTCAATGTAGCTCATGCCCCAATGGAAACTATTAACTTGTGCCACTTTAAACATACTCAATGTAGCTCATACCCCAATGTAAACTATTAACTCGAGCCACTTTAAACATACTCAATGTAGCTCATACCCCAATGGAAACTATTAACTCTCGCCACTTTAAACATACTCAATGTAGCTCATACACCAATGGCAACTATTAACTCACGCCACTTTAAACATACTGAATGTAGCTCATACACCAATGGAAACTATTAACTCACGCCACTTTAAACATACTCAATGTAGCTCATAACCCAATGGAAAATATTAACTCGCGCCACTTTAAACATACTCAATGTAACTCATACCCCAATGTAAACTATTAACTCGCGCCACTTTAAACATACACAATGTAGCTCATAACCCAATGGAAAATATTAACTCGCGCCATTTTAAACATAATCAATGTAGTTCATACCCCAATGGAAACTATTAACTCGAGTCACTTTAAACATACTCAATGTAGCACATACCCCAATGGAAACTATTAACTCGCGCCACTTTAAACATACTCAATGTAGCTCATACCCCAATGGAAACTATTAACTTGTGCCACTTTAACATATTCAATGTAGCTCATACACCAATAGATACTATTAACTCACGCCACTTTAAACATACACAATGTAGCTCATACACCAAAGGCAACTATTAACTCGCGCCACTTTGAACATACTCAATGTAGCTCATAACCCAATGTAAACTATTACATCGCGCCACTTTAAACATACTCAATGTAGCTCATACACCAATGGAAACTATTAACTCACTCCACTTTAAACATACTCAATGTAGCTCATAACCAAATGGAAAGTATTAACTCGCGCCACTTTAAACATACTCAATGTAGCTCACACCCCAATGTAAACTATTAACTCGCGCCACTTTAAACATACTCAATGTAGCTCATACCCCCAATGGAACCTATGATCGCACACCGCTTTAAACACACCCAATGTAGTTCATACCCCAATGCAAACTATTATCTTGTGGTAACTTTAAACACACCCAATGTAGTTCATACCCCAATGTAAAGTATTAACTTGCGCCACTTTAAACATACTCAATGTAGCTCATACACCAATGGAAACTATTATCTCGCGCCACTTAAAACATACTCAATGTAGCTCATACCACAATGTAAACTATTAACTCGTGCCACTTAAAACATACTCAATGTAGCTCATAACACAATGGAAAATATTAACTCGCGCCACTTTAAACATACTCAATGTAGCTCATACCCCAATGTAAACTATTAACTCGCGCCACTTTAAACATACTCAATGTAGCTCATACCCCAATGGAAACTATTAATTCTCGCCACTTTAAACATACTCAATGTAGCTCATAACCCAATGGAAAATATTAACTCGTGCCACTTTAAACATATTCAATGTAGCTCATACCCCAATGTAAACTATTAACTCGCGCCACTTTAAACATACTCAATGTAGCTCATAACCCAATGGAAAAAATTAACTCGCGCCACTTTAAACATAATCAATGTAGCTCATACCCCAATGTAAACTATTAACTCTCGCCACTTTAAACATACTCAATGTAGCTCTTACATCAATGCCAACTATTAACTCCCGCCTCTTTAAACATACTCAATGTAGCTCATACACAAATGGAAACTATTAACTCATGCCACTTTAAACATACTCAATGTAGCTCATAACCCAATAGAAAATATTAACTCGCGCCACTTTAAACATACTCAATGTAGAACATACCCCAATGTAAACTATTAACTCGCGCCACTTTAAACATAATCAATGTAGCTCATACCCCAATGGAAACTATGATCGCACACCGCTTTAATCACACCCAATGTAGTTCATACCCCAATGCAAACTATTAACTCGCGCCACTTTAAACGTACTCAATATAGCTCATACCCCAATGGAAACTATGATCGCACATCGCTTTAAACATACCCAATGTAGTTCATACTCCAATGCAAACTATTATCTTTTGGTAACTTTAAACACACCTAATGTAGTTCATACCCCAATGCAAACTATTAACTCGCGCCACTTTAAACACTTAATGTAGCTCATACCCCAAAGGAAACTATTAACTCGCGTCACTTTAAACATACTCAATGTTGCTCATACAGCAATGGAAACTATTAACTCGCGCCACTTTAAACATACTCAATGTAGCTCATAACCTAATGGAAACTATTAACTCGCGCCACTTTAAACATAATCAATGTAGCTCATACCCCAATGGAAAATATTAACTCTCGCCACTTTAACCATAATCAATGTAGGTCATACCCCAATGTAAACTATTAACTCGCGCCACTTTAAACATACTCAATGTAGCTCATACCCCAATGGAAATATTAACTAGCTCCACTTTAAACATAATCAATGTAGCTCATACCCCAATGGTAAATATTAACTCACGTAACTTTAAACATACTCAATGTAGCTCATACCCCAATGGAAACTATTAACTCGCGCCACTTTAAACATACTCAATGTAGCTCACACCCCAATGTAAACTATTAACTCGCGCCACTTTAAACATACTCAATGTAGCTCATACCACAATGGCAACTATTAACTCGCGCCACTTTAAACATACTCAATGTAGCTCATAACCCAATGTATACAATTAACTCGCGCCACTTTAAACATACTCAATGTAGCTCATACACCAATGGCAACTATTAACTCGCGCCACTTTAAACATACTCAATGTAGCTCATAACCAAATGTAAACTATTAACTCGCGCCACTTTAAACATACTCAATGTAGCTCACACCCCAATGTAAACTATTAACTCGCGCCACTTTAAACATACTCAATGTAGCTCATACCCCAATGGAAACTATGATCGCACCGCTTTAAACACACCAATGTAGTTCATACCCCAATGCAACTATTATCTTGTGGTACTTTAAACACACCCAATGTAGTTCATACTCCAATGTAACCTATTAACTCGCGCCACTTAAAACATACTCAATGTAGCTCATAACACAATGGAAAATATTAACTCGCGCCACTTTAAACATACTCAATGTAGCTCATACCCCAATGTAAACTATTAACTCGCGCCACTTTAAACATACTCAATGTAGCTCATACCCCAATGGAAATTATTAAATCTGGCCACTTTAAACATACACAATGTAGCTCATACACCAATGGCAACTATTAACTCACGCCACTTTAAACATACTGAATGTAGCTCATACACCAATGGAAACTATTAACTCACGCCACTTTAAACATACTCAATGTAGCTCATAACCCAATGGAAAATATTAACTCGCGCCACTTTAAACATACTCAATGTAGCTCATACCCCAATGTAAACTATTAACTCGCGCCACTTTAAACATACTCAATGTAGCTCATAACCCAATGGAAAATATTAACTCGCGCCACTTTAAACATAATCAATGTAGCTCATACCCCAATGTAAACTATTAACTCTCGCCACTTTAAACATACTCAATGTAGCTCATACACCAATGCCAACTAATAACTCCCGCCTCTTTAAACATACTCAATGTAGCTCATACACCAATGGAAACTATTAACTCGCGCCACTTTAAACATACTCAATGTAGCTCATACCCCAATGTAAACTATTAACTCGCACCACTTTAAACATACTCAATGTAGCTCATACCCCAATGGAAACTATGATCGCACACCGCTTTAAACACACCCAATGTAGTTCATACCCCAATGCAAACTATTAACTCGCGCTACTTTAAACATACTCAATGTAGCTCATACCCCAATGGAAACTATGATCGCACACCGCTTTAAACACACCCAATGTAGTTCATACCCCAATGCAAACTATTAACTCGCGCCACTTTAAACATACTCAATGTAGTTCATACCCCAATGCAAACTATTAACTCGCGCCACTTTAAACATACTCAATGTAGCTCATACCCCAATGGAAACTATGATCGCACATCGCTTTAAACACACCCAATGTAGTTCATACTCCAATGCAAACTATTATCTTGTGGTAACTTTAAACACACCCAATGTAGTTCATACCCCAATGTAAAGTATTAACTTGCGCCACTTTAAACATACTCAATGTTGCTCATACAGCAATGGAAACTATTAACTCGCGCCACTTTAAACATACTCAATGTAGCTCATAACCTAATGGAAACTATTAACTCGCGCCACTTTAAACATAATCAATGTAGCTCATACCCCAATGGAAAATATTAACTCTCGCCAGTTTAAGCATAATCAATGTAGGTCATACCCCAATGTAAACTATTAACAGGCGCCACTTTAAACATACTCAATGTAGCTCATACCCCAATGGAAATATTAACTAGCTCCACTTTAAACATAATCAATGTAGCTCATACCCCAATGGAAACTATTAACTCGTGCCACTTTAAACATACTCAATGTAGCTCACACCCCAATGTAAACTATTAACTCGCGCCACTTTAAACATACTCAATGTAGCTCATACCCCAATGGAAACTATGATCGCACACCGCTTTAAACACACCCAATGTAGTTCATACCCCAATGCAAACTATTATCTTGTGGTAACTTTAAACACACCCAATGTAGTTCTTACCCCAATGTAAACTATTAACTCGCGCCACTTTAAACATATTCAATGTAGCTCATACCCCAATGTAAAATATTAACTCGCTCCACTTTAAACATAATCTATGTAGCTCATACACCAATAACAACTATTAACTCACGCCACTTTAAACATACTCAATGTAGCTCATACACCAATGGAAACTATTATCTCGCGCCACTTAAAACATACTCAATGTAGCTCATACCCCAATGTAAACTATTAACTCGCGCCACTTAAAACATACTCAATGTAGCTCATAACACAATGGAAAATATTAACTCGCGCCACTTTAAACATACTCAATGTAGCTCATAACCCAATGTATACAATTAACTCGCGCCACTTTAAACATACTCAATGTAGCTCATACACCAATGGCAACTATTAACTCGCGCCACTTTAACATACTCAATGTAGCTCATAACCCAATGTAAACTATTAACTCACGCCACTTTAAACATACTCAATGTAGCTCATACCCCAATGTAAACTATTAACTCGCGCCACTTTAAACATACTCAATGTAGCTCATAACCCAATGGAAAATATTAACTCGCGCCACTTTAAACATAATCAATGTAGCTCATACCCCAATGTAAACTATTAACTCTCGCCACTTTAAACATACTCAATGTAGCTCATACACCAATGCCAACTAATAACTCCCGCCTCTTTAAACATACTCAATGTAGCTCATACACCAATGGAAACTATTAACTCACGCCACTTTAAACACACTCAATGTAGCTCATAACCCAATGGAAAATATTAACTCGCGCCACTTTAAACATACTCAATGTAGCTCATACCCCAATGTAAACTATTAACTCGCGCCACTTTAAACATACTCAATGTAGCTCATACCCCAATGTAAACTATTAACTCTCGCCACTTTAAACACACCCAATGTAGCTCATACCCCAATGTAAACTATTAACTCGCGCCACTTTAAACATACTCAATGTAGCTCATACCCCAATGGAAACTATTAACTCGCGCCACTTTAAACATACTCAATGTAGCTCATAACCCAATGGAAACTATTAACTCGCGCCACTTTAAACATACTCAATGTAGCTCATACACCAATGGCAACTATTAACTCGCGCCACTTTAAACATACTCAATGTAGCTCATAACCAAATGTAAACTATTAACTCGCGCCACTTTAAACATACTCAATGTAGCTCATACCCCAATGTAAACTATTAACTCGCGCCACTTTAAACATACTCAATGTAGCTCATACCCCAATGGAAACTATGATCGCACACCGCTTTAAACACACCCAATGTAGTTCATACTCCAATGCAAACTATTATCTTGTGGTAACTTTAAACACACCCAATGTAGTTCATACCCAATGTAAACTATTAACTCGCGCCACTTAAACATACTCAATGTAGCTCATACATGAATATTAACTGCACTTTAAACATATCAATGTAGCTCATACCCCAATGTAAACTATTAACTCGCGCCACTTTAAACATACTCAATGTAGCTCATACCCCAATGGAAACTATTAAATCTGGCCACTTTAAACATACTCAATGTAGCTCATACACCAATGGCAACTATTAACTCACGCCACTTTAAACATACTGAATGTAGCTCATACACCAATGGAAACTATTAACTCACGCCACTTTAAACATACTCAATGTAGCTCATAACCCAATGGAAAATATTAACTCGCGCCACTTTAAACATACTCAATGTAGCTCATACCCCAATGTAAACTATTAACTCGCCCACTTTAAACATACTCAATGTAGCTCATAACCCAATGGAAAATATTAACTCGCGCCACTTTAAACATAATCAATGTAGCTCATACCCCAATGTAAACTATTAACTCTCGCCACTTTAAACATACTCAATGTAGCTCATACACCAATGCCAACTAATAACTCCCGCCTCTTTAAACATACTCAATGTAGCTCATACACCAATGGAAACTATTAACTCGCGCCACTTTAAACATACTCAATGTAGCTCATACCCCAATGTAAACTATTAACTCGCGCCACTTTAAACATACTCAATGTAGCTCATACCCCAATGGAAACTATGATCGCACACCGCTTTAAACACACCCAATGTAGTTCATACCCCAATGCAAACTATTAACTCGCGCTACTTTAAACATACTCAATGTAGCTCATACCCCAATGGAAACTATGATCGCACACCGCTTTAAACACACCCAATGTAGTTCATACCCCAATGCAAACTATTAACTCGCGCCACTTTAAACATACTCAATGTAGTTCATACCCCAATGCAAACTATTAACTCGCGCCACTTTAAACATACTCAATGTAGCTCATACCCCAATGGAAACTATGATCGCACATCGCTTTAAACACACCCAATGTAGTTCATACTCCAATGCAAACTATTATCTTGTGGTAACTTTAAACACACACAATGTAGTTCATACCCCAATGCAAACTATTAACTCGCGCCACTTTAAACACTCAATGTTGCTCATACAGCAATGGAAACTATTAACTCGCGCCACTTTAAACATAATCAATGTAGCTCATACCCCAATGGAAAATATTAACTCACGCCACTTTAAGCATAATCAATGTAGTTCATACCCCAATGCAAACTATTAACTCGCGCCACTTTAAACATACTCAATGTAGCTCATACCCCAATGGAAACTATGATCGCACATCGCTTTAAACACACCCAATGTAGTTCATACTCCAATGCAAACTATTATCTTGTGGTAACTTTAAACACACCCAATGTAGTTCATACCCCAATGCAAACTATTAACTCGCGCCACTTTAAACACTCAATGTAGCTCATACCCCAATGGAAACTATTATCTCGCGTCACTTTAAACATACTCAATGTTGCTCATACAGCAATGGAAACTATTAACTCGCGCCACTTTAAACATACTCAATGTAGCTCATAACCTAATGGAAACTATTAACTCGCGCCACTTTAAACATAATCAATGTAGCTCATACCCCAATGGAAAATATTAACTCTCGCCACTTTAAGCATAATCAATGTAGGTCATACCCCAATGTAAACTATTAACTCGCGCCACTTTAAACATACTCAATGTAGCTCATACCCCAATGGAAATATTAACTAGCTCCACTTTAAACATAATCAATGTAGCTCATACCCCAATGGAAAATATTAACTCAAGTAACTTTAAACATACTCAATGTAGCTCATACCCCAATTGAAACTATTAACTCGCGCCACTTTAAACATACTCAATGTAGCTCATACCTGAATGGAAACTATTAACTTGTGCCACTTTAACATATTCAATGTAGCTCATACACCAATAGCAACTATTAACTCACGCTACTTTAAACATACACAATGTAGCTCATACACCAATGGCAACTATTAACTCACGCTACTTTAAACATACTCAATGTAGCTCATACACCAATGGAAACTATTAACTCACGCCACTTTAAACATACTCAATGTAGCTCATACACCAATGGAAACTATTATCTCACGCCACTTTAAACATACACAATGTAGCTCATAACACAGTGGAAAATATTAACTCGCGCCACTTTAAACATAATCAATGTAGCTCATACACCAATGCCAACTATTAACTCACGCCACTTTAAACATACTCAATGTAGCTCATACCCCAATGTAAACTATTAACTCGCGCCACTTTAAACATACTCAATGTAGCTCATACACCAATGGAAACTATTAACTCACGCCACTTTAAATATACTCAATGTAGCTCATAACCCAATGGAAAATATTAACTCGCGCCACTTTAAACATACTCAATGTAGCTCATACCCCAATGTAAACTATTAACTCGCGCCACTTTAAACATACTCAATGTAGCTCATACCCCAATGGAAACTATGATCGCACACCGCTTTAAACACACCCAATGTAGTTCATACCTCAATGCAAACTATTAACTCGCGCCACTTTAAACATACTCAATGTAGCTCATACCCCAATGGAAACTATGATCGCACATCGCTTTAAACACACCCAATGTAGTTCATACTCCAATGCAAACTATTATCTTGTGGTAACTTTAAACACACCCAATGTAGTTCATACCCCAATGTAAACTATTAACTCGCGCCACTTTAAACACTCAATGTAGCTCATACCCCAATGGAAACTATTAACTCTGGCCACTTTAAACATACTCAATGTAGCTCATACCCCAATGTAAACTATTAACTCGCGCCACTTTAAACATACTCAATGTAGCTCATACCCCAATAGAAATATTAACTCGCGCCACTTTAAACATAATCAATGTAGCTCATACCCCAATGGAAAATATTAACTCACGCCACTTTAAACATACTCAATGTAGCTCATACCCCAATGGAAACTATTATCTCGCGCCACTTTAAACATACTCAATGTAGCTCATACCACAATGGAAACTATTAACTTGCGCCACTTTAACATATTCAATGTAGCTCATACACCAATGGCAACTATTAACTCACGCCACTTTAAACATACTCAATGTAGCTCATAACCCAATGGAAAATATTAACTCGCGCCACTTTAAACATACTCAATGTAGCTCATACCCCAATGTAAACTATTAACTCGCGCCACTTTAAACATACTCAATGTAGCTCATACTCCAATGTAAACTATTAACTCGCGCCACTTTAAACATAATCAATGTAGCTCATACCCCAATGGAAACTATGATAGCACACTGCTTTAAACACACCCAATGTAGTTCATACCCCAATGCAAACTATTATCTTGTGGTAACTTTAAACACACCCAATGTAGTTCATACCACAATGTAAACTATTAACTTGCGCCACTTTAAACACTCAATGTAGCTCATAACCCAATGGAAAATATTAACTCGCGCCACTTTAAACATACTCAATGTAGCTCATACCCCAATGTAAACTATTAACTCGCGCCACTTTAAACATACTCAATGTAGCTCATACCCCAATGTAAACTATTAACTCGCGCCACTTTAAACATACTCAATGTAGCTCATACCCCAATGTAAACTATTAACTCGCGCCACTTTAAACATACTCAATGTAGCTCATACCCCAATGTAAACTATTAACTCGCGCCACTTTAAACATACTCAATGTAGCTCATACCCCAATGTAAACTATTAACTCGCGCCACTTTAAACATACTCAATGTAGCTCATACCCCAATGTAAACTATTAACTCGCGCCACTCTAAACATACTCAATGTAGCTCATACCCCAATGTAAACTATTAACTCGCGCCACTTTAAACATACTCAATGTAGCTCATACCCCAATGTAAACTATTACTCGCGCCACTTAAACATACTCAATGTAGCTCATACCCCAATGTAAACTATTAACTCGCGCCACTTTAAACATACTCAATGTAGCTCATACCCCAATGTAAACTATTAACTCGCGCCACTCTAAACATACTCAATGTAGCTCATACCCCAATGGAAACTATTAACTCACGCCACTTTAAACATACTCAATGTAGCTCATACACCAATGGCAACTATTAACTCACGCCACTTTAAACATACTCAATTTAGCTCATACACCAATGGAAACAATTAACTCACGCCACTTTAAGCATACTCAATGTAGCTCATACCCGAATGTAAACTATTAACTCGCGCCACTTAAAACATACTCAATGTAGCTCATAACCCAATGGAAAATATTAACTCACGCCATTTTAAACATACTCAATATAGCTCATACCCCAATGTATACTATTAACTCGCGCCACTTTAAACATACTCAATGTAGCTCATAACTCAATGGAAACTATTAACTCTCGCCACTTTAAACATACTCAATGTAGCTCATACACCAATGGCAACTATTAACTCACGCCACTTTAAACATACTCAATGTAGCTCATACACCAATGGAAACTATTAACTCACGCCACTTTAAACATACTCAATGTCGCTCATAACCAATGGAAAATATTAACTCGCGCCACTTTAAACATACTCAATGTAGCTCATACCCCAATGGAAACTATTAACTCGCGCCACTTTAAACATACTCAATGTAGCTCATACCCCAATGGAAACTATTAACTCTCGCTACTTTAAACATACTCAATGTAGCTCATACACCAATGGCAACTATTAATTCACGCCACTTTAAACATACTCAATGTAGCTCATACACCAATGGAAATTATTAACTCACGCCACTTTAAACATACTCAATGTAGCTCATAACCCAATGGAAAATATTAACTAGCGCCACTTTAAACATACTCAATGTAGCTCATAACCCAATGGAAAATATTAACTAGCGCCACTTTAAACATACTCAATGTAGCTCATAACTCAATGGAAACTATTAACTCTCGCCACTTTAAACATACTCAATGTAGCTCATACACCAATGGCAACTATTAACTCACGCCACTTTAAACATACTCAATGTAGCTCATACACCAATGGAAACTATTAACTCACGCCACTTTAAACATACTCAATGTCGCTCATAACCAATGGAAAATATTAACTCGCGCCACTTTAAACATACTCAATGTAGCTCATACCCCAATGGAAACTATTAACTCACGCCACTTTAAACATACTCAATGTAGCTCATACACCAATGGAAACTATTAACTCACGCCACTTTAAACATACTCAATGTAGCTCATAACCCAATGGAAAATATTAACTAGCGCCACTTTAAACATACTCAATGTAGCTCATAACCCAATGGAAAATATTAACTCGCGCCACTTTAAACATAATCAATGTAGCTCATATTTATTTATTTATTTATTATACCATATTTATATAGTGCCTTTATCATATAAAAATTATACGTTCAAAAGCGCTTTACATGTTCATGTAACAATTAAATATGGTGTAATTAATAGCTTGTGAGCTTTGAAAGGTTTTATAGCTGGCATTGGTATACTATATTATAAAGAGAATGTTGAGCTTCTGTGGTACAATTAATGTCAGTCCACCTCCGTGATCGAGTGGTTACGGTCGCCGACTTGTATACCACTGTAGCCTATCATCACTGATGGTCACCGGTTCGAGCCCCGCTCAGACCGTGTCTCATTTATATGAAAAAGTTGGCAGTTTCTTATGGAGGTTAGTGCACCTAAGTACTGGTTAACCGCTGGAGCCTGCCCAGGAAAGGTGTTGTTAGGTAAACTGCCCGCCGGCGATATAGCCCAAAATGGTGCTGATGCAGGCGTAAAACCCGAAGCATATAATAATCATATCATGTAACAATTAACACATATAGATTAAAAAGTACAAAAATAGAAGTCAAGTGGTAATAGTACAGATAAACCTTATACCTAAAATAATGATTGCAATTTACAGATAAAGTTTAAGAACAAATACAAAAGGACATACTAATAAAACAAAAAGTATTTCAACATTACAATATGAAGTAAAATAAATCTATTATACATAGATAAACAAAAGTCATTTTAGCAGTGATAAATAACATGTATATCCGAAATTAAATAAGTGTAGTTACAAATCCAAAATAATTAATAATATGTTATATACGCACAGTCACTTTATGCACGTCCAGAGTATTGTCGAACATTAATCTCATGTGATTGCACAAAAAAGTGAGTTTTCAATGATCTTTTGAATGAACACAATGTCTCAGAGTCTCTTATTCCTGGTGGTAGCGCATTCCATAATTTCGGCGCAGCTGTTCCGAAACTCCTGTCTCCGTATGTTACTGTTCGACTTTTTGGTGTCACGAGTCGAAGTGAGCTATTCTTTGATCTTAAGTTTCGTGTTGGTTAATATACACTCAGGAGGTTAGTGATATACTCCGGTGCCTGATGATCTAGTGCTTTGTAGGTCAGAGTAAGGATCTTATACTGGACCCTATATTGTATTGGCAGCCAATGGAGCTCCTTCAGGATTGGAGACACGTGATCGTATCGGGACGTTTTTGTAATTAGGCTCGCTGCTGTATTCTGGACGTTCTGTAATTTGTTCAGAATTGTATTTGGTACCCCAGTCAGCAGCCCAATGTAAACTATTAACTCTCGCCACTTTAAACATACTCAATGTAGCTCATACACCAATGCCAACAATTAACTCACGCCACTTTAAACATACTCAATGTAGCTCATAACTCAATGGAAACTATTAACTCTCGCCACTTTAAACATACTTAATGTAGCTCATACACCAATGGCAACTATTAACACACGCCACTTTAAACATACTCAATGTAGCTCATACACCATAACTCACGCCACTTTAAACATACTCAATGTCGCTCATAACCCAATGGAAAATATTAACTCGCGCCACATTAAACATACTCAATGTAGCTCATACCCCAATGTAAACTATTAACTCGCCCCACTTTAAACATACTCAATGTAGCTCATAACCCAATGGAAAATATTAACTCGCGCCACTTTAAACATAATCAATGTAGCTCATACCCCAATGTAAACTATTAACTCTCGCCACTTTAAACATACTCAATGTAGCTCATACACCAATGGAAATTATTAACTCACGCCACTTTAAACATACTCAATGTAGCTCATACCCCAATGGAAACTATTAACTCGCACCACTTTAAACATACTCAATGTAGCTCATACCCCAATGGAAACTATTAACTTGTGCTACTTTAAACATACTCAATGTAGCTCATACCCCAATGTAAACTATTAACTCGCGCCACTTTAAACATACTCAATGTAGCTCATACCCCAATGGAAACTATTAACTCTCGCCTCCTTAAACATACTCAATGTAGCTCATACACCAATGGCAACTATTAACTCACGCCACTTTAAACATACTCAATGTAGCTCATACACCAATGGAAACTATTAACTCACGCCACTTTAAACGTACTCAATGTAGCTCATATACCAATGTAAACTATTAACTCGCGCCACTTTAAACATACTCAATGTAGCTCATACCCCAATGTAAATTATTAACTCGCGCCACTTTAAACATAATCAATGTAGCTCATACCCCAATGGAAACTATGATCGCACACCGCTTTACACATACCCAATGTAGTTCGTACCCCAATGTAAATTATTAACTCGCGCCACTTTAAACACTCAATGTAGCTAATACCCCAATAGAAACTATTAACTCACGCCACTTTAAACATACTCAATGTAGCATACCCCAATGGAAACTATTAACTTGTGCCACTTTAATCTTACTCAATGTAGCTCATACCCCAATGGAAAATATTAACTCGCTCCACTTTAAACATAATCAATGTAGCTCATACACCAATGACAACTATTAACTCACGCCACTTTAAACATACACAATGTAGCTCATACACCAAGGGCAACTATTAACTCACGCCACTTTAAACATACTCAATGTAGCTCATACACCAATGGAAACTATTATCTCACGCCACTTTAAACATACTCAATGTAGCTCATACCCCAATGTAAACTATTAACTAGCGCCACTTTAAACATACTCAATGTAGCTCATACCCCAATGGAAACTATTAACTCTCGCCACTTTAAACATACTCAATGTAGCTCATACACCAATGGCAACTATTAAATCACGCCACTTTAAACATACCCAATGTAGGTCATACACCAATGGAAACTATGATCGCACATCTCTTTAAATACACCCAATGTAGTTCATACCCCAATGTAAACTATTAACTCGCGTCAATTTAAAAACCCAATGTAGCTCATACCCCAATGGAAACTGTTAACTCGCGTCACTATAAACATACTCAATGCTGCTCATACAGCAATGGAAACTATTATCTCACGCCACTTTAAACATACTCAATGTAGCTCATAACCCAATGGAAAATATTAACTTGCGCCACTTTAAGCATACTCAATGTAGCTCATACACCAATGGAAACTATTAACTCACGCCACTTTAAACATATTCAATGTAGCTCATAACCCAATGGAAAATATTAACTCGCGCCACTTTAAACAAACTCAATGTAGCTCATACCCCAATGGAAAATATTATCTCACGCCACTTTAAACATATTCAATGTAGCTCATACCCAAATGGAAAATATTAACTTGCGCCACTTTAAACATACTCAATGTAGCTAATACACCAATGGAAACTATTAACTCACGCCACTTTAAACATACTCAATGTAGCTCATAACCCAATGGAAAATATTAACTCACGCCACTTTAAACATACTCAATGTAGCTCATACCCAAATGGAAAATAATAACTTGCGCCACTTTAAACATACTCAATGTAGCTCATAACCCAATGGAAAATATTAACTCGCGCCACTTTAAACATACTCAATGTAGCTCATACCCCAATGTAAACTATTAACTCGCGCCACTTTAAACATACTCAATGTAGCTCATAACCCAATGGAAAATATTAACTCGCGCCACTTTAAACATAATCAATGTAGCTCATACCACAATGTAAACTATTAACTCTCGCCACTTTAAACATACTCTATGTAGCTCATAACCCAATGGATATTATTAACTCGCGCCACTTTAAGCATAATCAATGTAGCTCATACCCCAATGGAAACTATGATCGCACACCGCTTTAAACACACCCAATGTAGTTCATACCCCAATGTAAACTATTAACTCGCGTCAATTTAAACACTCAATGTAGCTCATACCCCAATGGAAAATATTAACTCGCGCCACTTTAAACATACTCAATGTAGCTCATACCCCAATGTAAACTATTAACTCGCGCCACTTTAAACATACTCAATGTAGCTCATACCCCAATGGAAACTATTAACTCTCGCCTCTTTAAACATACTCAATGTAGCTCATACACTAATGGCAACTATTAACTCACGCCACTTTAAACATACTCAATGTAGCTCATACACCAATGGAAACTATTAACTCACGCCACTTTAAACGTACTCAATGTAGCTCATACACCAATGGAAACTATTAACTCATGCCACTTTAAACATACTCAATGTAGCTCATACCCCAATGTAAACTATTAACTCGCGCCACTTTAAACATACTCTATGTAGCTCATACCCCAATGTAAACTATTAACTCGCGCCACTTTAAACATAATCAATGTAGCTCATACCCCAATGGAAACTATGATCGCACACCGCTTTAAACACACCCAATGTAGTTCGTACCCCAATGTAAATTATTAACTCGCGGCACTTTAAACACTCAATGTAGCTCATACCCCAATGGAAACTATTAACTCGCGTCACTTTAAACATACTCAATGTTGCTCATACAGCAATGGAAACTATTAACTCGCGTCACCATAAACATACTCAATGTTGCTCATACAGCAATGGAAACTATTAACTCGCGCCACTTTAAACATACTCAATGTAGCTCATTACCTAATGGAAACTATTAACTCGCGCCACTTTAAACATACTCAATGTAGCTCACACACCAATGGAAACTATTATCTCACGCCACTTTAAACATACTCAATGTAGCTCATACACCAATGGAAACTATTAACTCACTCCACTTTAAACATACTCAATGTAGCCCATAACCCAATGGACAATATTAACTCGCGCCACTTTAAACATACTCAATGTAGCTCATACCCCAATGGAAACTATTAACTCTCGCCACTTTAAACATACTCAATGTAGCTCATAACCTAATGGAAACTATTAACTCGCGCCACTTTAAACATAATCAATGTAGCTCATACCCCAATGGAAAATATTAACTCGCGCCACTTTTAGCATAATCAATGTAGCTCATACCCCAATGGAAACTATGATTGCACACTGCTTTAAACACACCAATGTAGCTCATACACCAATGGCAACTATTAACTCACGCCACTTTAA
Source organism: Archivesica marissinica (assembly GCA_014843695.1). NCBI lineage: Eukaryota > Metazoa > Mollusca > Bivalvia > Venerida > Vesicomyidae > Archivesica > Archivesica marissinica. The sequence goes on along the minus strand of CM026397.1, from coordinate 12,598,456 downwards.
ACATACTCAATGTAGCTCATACACCAATGGAAACTATTAACTCACGCCACTTTAAACATACTCAATGTAGCTCATAACCCAATGGAAAATATTAACTCGCGCCACTTTAAACATATTCAATGTAGCTCATCCCCCAATTTAAACTATTAACTCGCGCCACTTTAAACATACTCAATGTAGCTCATACACCAATGGCAACTATTAACTCACGCCACTTTAAACATACTCAATGTAGCTCATACACCAATGGAAACTATTAACTCTCGCCACTTTAAAAATACTCAATGTAGCTCATAACCCAATGGAAAATATTAATTCGCGCCACTTTAAACATACTCAATGTAGCTCATACCCCAATGTAAACTATTAACTCGCGCCACTTTAAACATACTCAATGTAGCTCATACCCCAATGGAAACTATTAACTCTCGCCACTTTAAACATACTCAATGTAGCTCATACACCAATGGCAACTATTAACTCACGCCACTTTAAACATACTCAATGTAGCTCATACACCAATGGAAACTATTAACTCACGCCACTTTAAACATACTCAATGTAGCTCATACACCAATGGAAACTATTAACTCACGCCACTTTAAACATACTCAATGTAGCTCATACCCCAATGTAAACTATTAACTCGCGCCACTTTAAACATACTCAATGTAGCTCATACCCCAATGTAAACTATTAACTCGCGCCACTTTAAACATAATCAATGTAGCTCATACCCCAATGGAAACTATGATCGCACACCGCTTTAAACACACCCAATGTAGTTCGTACCCCAATGTAAATTATTAACTCGCGGCACTTTAAACACTCAATGTAGCTCATACCCCAATGGAAACTATTAACTCGCGTCACTTTAAACATACTCAATGTTGCTCATACAGCAATGGAAACTATTAACTCGCGTTTTGTGTTACACAATGGAAACTATTAACTCGCGCCACTTTAAACATACTCAATGTAGCTCATAACCTAATGGAAACTATTAACTCGCGCCACTTTAAACATACTCAATGTAGCTCATACACCAATGGAAACTATTATCTCACGCCACTTTAAACATACTCAATGTAGCTCATACACCAATGGAAACTATTAACTCGCTCCACTTTAAACATACTCAATGTAGCTCATAACCCAATGGAAAATATTAACTCGCGCCACTTTAAACATACTCAATGTAGCTCATACCCCAATGGAAACTATTAACTCTCGCCACTTTAAACATACTCAATGTAGCTCATAACCTAATGGAAACTATTAACTCGCGCCACTTTTAGCATAATCAATGTAGCTCATACCCCAATGGAAACTATGATTGCCACTCTTTAAACACACCAATGTAGCTCATACACCAATGGCAACTATTAACTCACGCCATTTTAAACATACTCAATGTAGCTCATACACCAATGGAAACTATTAACTCACGCCACTTTAAACATACTCAATGTAGCTCATAACCCAATGGAAAATATTAACTCGCGCCACTTTAAACATATTCAATGTAGCTCATCCCCCAATTTAAACTATTAACTCGCGCCACTTTAAACATACTCAATGTAGCTCATACACCAATGGAACTATTAACTCACGCCACTTTACACTCAATGTAGCTCATACACCAATGGAAACTATTAACTCTCGCCACTTTAAACATACTCAATGTAGCTCATAACCCAATGGAAAATATTAATTCGCGCCACTTTAAACATACTCAATGTAGCTCATACCCCAATGTAAACTATTAACTCGCGTCACTTTAAACATACTCAATGTTGCTCATACAGCAATGGAAACTATTAACTCACGCCACTTTAAACATACTCAATGTAGCTCATACCCCAATGGAAACTATTAACTCACGCCACTTTAAACATACTCAATGTAGCTCATACCCCAATGGAAAATATTAACTTGCGCCACTTTAAACATACTCAATGTAGCTCATACACCAATGGAAACTATTAACTCACGCCACTTTAAACATACTCAATGTAGCTCATAACCCAATGGAAAATATTAACTCGCGCCACTTTAAACATACTCAATGTAGCTCATACCCCAATGGAAAATATTAACTCACGCCACTTTAAACATACTCAATGTAGCTCATACCCAAATGGAAAATATTAACTTGCGCCACTTTAAACATACTCAATGTAGCTCATACCCCAATGGAAAATATTAACTCGCGCCACTTTAAACATACTCAATGTAGCTCATACCCCAATGGAAACTATTAACTCACGCCACTTTAAACATACTCAATGTAGCTCATAACCTAATGGAAACTATTAACTCGGGCCACTTTAAACATAATCAATGTAGCTCATACCCCAATGGAAAATATTAACTCGCGCCACTTTTAGCATAATCAATGTAGCTCATACCCCAATGGAAACTATGATTGCACACTGCTTTAAACACACCCAATGTAGCTCATACACCAATGGCAACTATTAACTCACGCCACTTTAAACATACTCAATGTAGCTCATAACCCAATGGAAAATATTAACTCGCGCCACTTTAAACATACTCAATGTAGCTCATACCCCAATGTAAACTATTAACTCGCGCCACTTTAAACATACTCAATGTAGCTCATACCCCAATGTAAACTATTAACTCGCGCCACTTTAAACATACTCAATGTAGCTCATACACCAATGGAAACTATTAACTCGCGCCACTTTAAACATAATCAATGTAGCTCATACCCCAATGTAAACTATTAACTCTCGCCACTTTAAACATACTCAATGTAGCTCATACCCCAATGTAAACTATTAACTCGCGCCACTTTAAACATACTCAATGTAGCTCATAACCCAATGGAAAATATTAATTCGCGCCACTTTAAACATAATCAATGTAGCTCATACCCCAATGTAAACTATTAACTCTCGCCACTTTAAACATACTCAATGTAGCTTATAACCCAATGGAAAGTATTAACTTGCGCCACTTTAAACATACCCAATGTAGCTCATAACCCAATGGAAAATATTAACTCGCGCCACTTTAAACATATTCAATGTAGCTCATCCCCCAATTTAAACTATTAACTCGCGCCACTTTAAACATAATCAATGTAGCTCATACCCCAATGTAAACTATTAACTCGCGCCACTTTAAACATACTCAATGTTGCTCATACACCAATGGAAACTATTAACTCGCGCCACTTTAAACATACTCAATGTAGCTCATACCCCAATGGAAAGTATTAACTCACGCCACTTTAAACATACTCAATGAAGCTCATACCCCAATGGAAAATATTAACTCGCGCCACTTTAAACATAATCAATGTAGCTCATACCCCAATGTAAACTATTAACTCGCGCCACTTTAAACATACTCAATGTAGCTCATAACCCAATGGAAAATATTAATTCGCGCCACTTTAAACATAATCAATGTAGCTCATACCCCAATGTAAACTATTAACTCACGCCACTTTAAACATACTCAATGTAGCTCATACCCCAATGGAAACTATTAACTCACGCCACTTTAAACATACTCAATGTAGCTCATACCCCAATGGAAAATATTAACTTGCGCCACTTTAAACATACTCAATGTAGCTCATACACCAATGGAAACTATTAACTCACGCCACTTTAAACATACTCAATGTAGCTCATAACCCAATGGAAAATATTAACTCGCGCCACTTTAAACATACTCAATGTAGCTCATACCCCAATGGAAAATATTAACTCACGCCACTTTAAACATACTCAATGTAGCTCATACCCAAATGGAAAATATTAACTTGCGCCACTTTAAACATACTCAATGTAGCTCATAACCCAATGGAAAATATTAACTCGCGCCACTTTAAACATACTCAATGTAGCTCATACCCCAATGGAAACTATTAACTCACGCCAATTTAAACATACTCAATGTAGCTCATAACCCAATGGAACATATTAATTCGCGCCACTTTAAACATACTCAATGTAGCTCATAACCTAATGGAAACTATTAACTCGGGCCACTTTAAACATAATCAATGTAGCTCATACCCCAATGGAAAATATTAACTCGCGCCACTTTTAGCATAATCAATGTAGCTCATACCCCAATGGAAACTATGATTGCACACTGCTTTAAACACACCCAATGTAGCTCATACACCAATGGCAACTATTAACTCACGCCACTTTAAACATACTCAATGTAGCTCATAACCCAATGGAAAATATTAACTCGCGCCACTTTAAACATACTCAATGTAGCTCATACCCCCAATGTAAACTATTAACTCGCGCCACTTTAAACATACTCAATGTAGCTCATACCCCAATGTAAACTATTAACTCGCGCCACTTTAAACATACTCAATGTAGCTCATACACCAATGGAAACTATTAACTCACGCCACTTTAAACATACTCAATGTAGCTCATACCCCAATGTAAACTATTAACTCGCGCCACTTTAAACATACTCAATGTAGCTCATAACCCAATGGAAAATATTAATTCGCGCCACTTTAAACATAATCAATGTAGCTCATACCCCAATGTAAACTATTAACTCTCGCCACTTTAAACATACTCAATGTAGCTCATACCCCAATGTAAACTATTAACTCGCGCCACTTTAAACATACTCAATGTAGCTCATAACCCAATGGAAAATATTAATTCGCGCCACTTTAAACATAATCAATGTAGCTCATACCCCAATGTAAACTATTAACTCTCGCCACTTTAAACATACCCAATGTAGCTCATAACCCAATGGAAAATATTAACTCGCGCCACTTTAAACATATTCAATGTAGCTCATCCCCCAATTTAAACTATTAACTCGCGCCACTTTAAACATACTCAATGTAGCTCATACACCAATGGCAACTATTAAGTCTCGCCACTTTAAACATACTCAATGTTGCTCATAACCCAATGGAAAATATTAATTCGCGCCACTTTAAACATAATCAATGTAGCTCATACCCCAATGTAAACTATTAACTCGCGTCACTTTAAACATACTCAATGTTGCTCATACAGCAATGGAAACTATTAACTCACGCCACTTTAAACATACTCAATGTAGCTCATACCCCAATGGAAAGTATTAACTCACGACACTTTAAACATACTCAATGAAGCTCATACCCCAATGGAAAATATTAACTTGCGCCACTTTAAACATAATCAATGTAGCTCATACCCCAATGTAAATTATTAACTCGCTCCACTTTAAACATACTCAATGTAGCTCATACCCCAATGGAAAATATTAACTCGCTCCACTTTAAACATAATCAATGTAGCTCATACCCCAATGGAAAATATTAACTTGCGCAACTTTAAACATAATCAATGTAGCTCATACCCCAATGGAAACTATGATCGCACACCACTTTAAACACACCCAATGTAGTTCATACCCCAATGCAAACTATTATCTTGTGGTTACTTTAAACACACCAATGCAGTTCATACCCCCAATGGAAACTATTAACTCGCGTCAATTTAAACATACTCAATGTTGCTCATACAGCAATGGAAACTATTAACTCGCGCCACTTTAAACATACTCAATGTAGCTCATACCCCAATGTAAACTATTAACTCTCGCCACTTTAAACATACCCAATGTAGCTCATAACCCAATGGAAAATATTAACTCGCGCCACTTTAAACATATTCAATGTAGCTCATACCCCAATGTAAACTATTAACTCGCGCCACTTTAAACATACTCAATGTAGCTCATACACCAATGGCAACTATTAAGTCTCGCCACTTTAAACATACTCAATGTTGCTCATAACCCAATGGAAAATATTAATTCGCGCCACTTTAAACATAATCAATGTAGCTCATACCCCAATGTAAACTATTAACTCGCGCCACTTTAAACATACTCAATGTAGCTCATACACCAATGGAAACTATTAACTCACGCCACTTTAAACATACTCAATGTAGCTCATACCCCAATGGAAACTATTAACTCACGCCACTTTAAACATACTCAATGTAGCTCATACCCCAATGGAAAATATTAACTCGCGCCACTTTAAACATACTCAATGTAGCTCATACCCCAATGTAAACTATTAACTCGCGCCACTTTAAACATACTCAATGTAGCTCATACCCCAATGGAAACTATTAACTCGCGCCACTTTAAACATACTCAATGTAGCTCATACCCCAATGGAAAATATTAACTCGCGCCACTTTAAACATAATCAATGTAGCTCATACCCCAATGGAAACTATGATCGCACCCACTTTAAACATACCAATGTAGTTCATACCCCAATGAAACTATTAACTTGCGCCACTTTAAACATACTCAATGTAGCTCATACCCCAATGGAAACTATTAACTCGCGCCAATTTAAACATACTCAATGTAGCTCATACCCCATGGAAATATTAACTCGCGCCACTTTAAACATACTCAATGTAGCTCATACCCAAATGGAAAATATTAACTTGCGCCACTTTAAACATAATCAATGTAGCTCATACCCCAATGTAAACTATTAACTCGCGCCACTTTAAACACACCCAATGTAGTTCATACCCCAATGCAAACTATTATCTTGTGGTACTTTAAACACACCCAATGTAGCTCATACCCCAATGGAAAATATTAACTCGCGCCACTTTAAACATACTCAATGTAGCTCATACCCCAATGGAAAATATTAACTCGCGCCACTTTAAACATACTCAATGTAGCTCATACCCAAATGGAAAATATTAACTTGCGCCACTTTAAACTTAATCAATGTAGCTCATACCCCAATGTAAACTATTAACTCTCGCCACTTTAAACATACTCAATGTAGTTCATACACCAATGGCAACTATTAACTCACGCCACTTTAAACATACTCAATGAGGTCATACACCAATGGAAACTATTAACTAACTTTAAACATACTCAATGTAGCTCATAACCCAATGGAATATATTAACTCGCGCCACTTTGAACATACTCAATGTAGCTCATACCCCAATGTAAACTATTAACTCGCGCCACTTTAAACATACTCAATGTAGCTCATACCCCAATGGAAACTATGATCGCACACCGTTTTAAACACACCAAATGTAGTTCATACCCCAATGTAAACTATTAACTCGCTCCACTTTAAACACTCAATGTAGCTCATACCCCAATGTAGACTATTAACTCACGCCACTTTAAACATACTCAATGTAGCTCATAACCTAATGGAAACTATTAACTCGCGCCACTTTAAGCATAATCAATGTAAGTCATACCTCAATGTAAACTATTAACTCGCGCCACTTTAAACATAATCAATGTAGCTCATACCCCCATGGAAACTATGATCGCACACCACTTTAAACACACCCAATGTAGTTCATAACCCAATGTAATCTATTATCTTGTGGTAACTTTAAACACACCCAATGTATTTCATACCCCAATGTAAACTATTAACTCGCGCCACTTTAAACACTTAATGTAGCTCATACCCCAATGGAAACTATTAACTCGCGCCACTTTAAGCATAATCAATGTAGGTCATACGTCAATGTAGCTCATAACCCAATGGAAAATATTAACTCGCGCCACTTTAAACATACTCAATGTAGCTCATACCCCAATGTAAACTATTAACTCGCACCACTTTAAACATACTCAATGTAGCTCATACACCAAAGGAAACTATTATCTCACGCCACTTTAAACATACTCAATGTAGCTCATACCCCAATGTAAACTATTAACTCGCGCCACTTTAAACATACTCAATGTAGCTCATAACCTAATGGAAACTATTAACTCGCGCCACTTTAAGCATAGTCAATGTAGGTCATACCCCAATGTAAACTATTAACTCGCGCCACTTTAAACATACTCAATGTAGCTCATACACCAATGGAAACTATTAACTAGCGCCACTTTAAACATAATCAATGTAGCTCATACCCCAATGGAAACTATTAACTCACGCCACTATAAACATAATCAATGTAGCTCATACCCCAATGTAAACTATTAACTCGCGCCACTTTAAACATACTCAACGTAGCTCATACCCCAATGGAAAATATTAACTCGCTCCACTTTAAACATAATCAATGTAGCTCATACCCCAATGGAATATATTAACTCACGCAACTTTAAACATACTCAATGTAGCTCATACCCCAATGGAAACAATTAACTCGCGCCACTTTAAACATACTCAATGTAGCTCATACCCCAATGGAAACTATTAACTTGTGCCACTTTAATTATACTCAATGTAGCTCATACCCCAATGGAAAATATTAACTCGCTCCACTTTAAACATAATCAATGCAGCTAATACACCAATGGAAACTATTATCTCACGCCACTTTAAACATACTCAATGTAGCTCATACCCCAATGGAAACTATTAACTTGTGCCACTTTAATCATACTCAATGTAGCTCATACCCCAATGGAAAATATTAACTCACGCCACTTTAAGCATACACAATGTAGCTCATACACCAATGGCAACTATTAACACACGCCACTTTAAACATACTCAATGTAGCTCATACACCAATGGCAACTATTAAATCACGCCACTTTAAACATACCCAATGTAGCTCATACCCCAATGGAAAATATTAACTCACGCCACTTTAAGCATACACAATGTAGCTCATAACCCAATGGAAAATATTAACACGCGCCACTTTAAACATACTCAATGTAGCTCATACCCCAATGTAAACTATTACCTCGCGCCACTTTAAACATAATCAATGTAGCTCATACCCCCAATGGAAACTATGATCGCACACCGCTTTAAACACACCCAATGTAGTTCATACCCCAATATAAAATATTAACTCGCGCCACTTTAAACATACTCAATGTAGCTCATACACCAATGTAAACTATTAACTCGCGCCACTTTAAACATACTCAATGTAGCTGATACACCAATGGAAACTATTAACTAGTGCCACTTTAAACATAATCAATGTAGCTCATACCCCAATGGAAAATATTAACTCGCGCCACTTTAAACATACTCAATGTAGCTCATACCCAAATGGAAAATATTACCTTGCGCCACTTTAAACATAATCAATGTAGCTCATACCCCAATGTAAACTATTAACTCGCGCCACTTTAAACACACCCAATGTAGTTCATACCCCAATGCAAACTATTATCTTGTGGTAACTTTAAACACACCCAATGCAGTTCATACCCCAATGTAAACTATTAACTTGCGCCACTTTAAACATAATCAATGTAGCTCATACCCCAATGGAAAATATTAACTCGCGCCACTTTAAACATACTCAATGTAGCTCATACCCAAATGGAAAATATTAACTTGCGCCACTTTAAACATAATCAATGTAGCTCATACCCCAATGTAAACTATTAACTCACGCCACTTTAAACATACTCAATGTAGCTCATACCCCAATGGAAACTATTAACTCTCGCCACTTTAAACATACTCAATGTAGTTCATACACCAATGGCAACTATTAACTCACGCCACTTTAAACATACTCAATGCAGGTCATACACCAATGGAAACTATTAACTATTTAACTTTAAACATACTCAATGTAGCTCATAACCCAATGGAATATATTAACTCGCGCCACTCTAAACATAATCAATGTAGCTCATACCCCAATGTAAACTATTAACTCGCGCCACTTTAAACATACTCAAGGTAGCTCATACCCCAATGGAAACTATGATCGCACACCGCTTTAAACACACCAAATGTAGTTCATACCCCAATGTAAACTATTAACTCGCGCCACTTTAAACACTCAATGTAGCTCATACCCCAATGTAGACTATTAACTCACGCCACTTTAAACATACTCAATGTAGCTCATAACCTAATGGAAACTATTAACTCGCGCCACTTTAAGCATAATCAATGTAAGTCATACCTCAATGTAAACTATTAACTCGCGCCACTTTAAACATAATCAATGTAGCTCATACCCCCATGGAAACTATGATCGCACACCACTTTAAACACACCCAATGTAGTTCATAACCCAATGTAATCTATTATCTTGTGGTAACTTTAAACACACCCAATGTATTTCATACCCCAATGTAAACTATTAACTCGCGCCACTTTAAACACTTAATGTAGCGCATACCCCAATGGAAACTATTAACTCGCGCCACTTTAAGCATAATCAATGTAGGTCATACGTCAATGTAGCTCATAACCCAATGGAAAATATTAACTCGCGCCACTTTAAACATACTCAATGTAGCTCATACCCCAATGTAAACTATTAACTCGCACCACTTTAAACATACTCAATGTAGCTCATACACCAAAGGAAACTATTATCTCACGCCACTTTAAACATACTCAATGTAGCTCATACCCCAATGTAAACTATTAACTCGCGCCACTTTAAACATACTCAATGTAGCTCATACCCCAATGTAAACTATTAACTCACTCCACTTTAAACATACTCAATGTAGCCCATACACCAATGAAAACTATTATCTCACGCCACTTTAAACATACTCAATGTAGCTCATACCCCAATGTAAACTATTAACTCGTGCCACTTGAAACATACTCAATGTAGCTCATACCCAATGGAAACTATTAACTCTCGCCACTTTAAGCATACTCAATGTAGCTCATACACCAATGGCAACTATTAACTCACGCCACTTTAAACACACTCAATGTAGCTCATACACCAATGTAAACTATTAACTCGCGCCACTTTAAACATAATCAATGTGGCTCATACCCCAATGGAAACTATGATCGCACACCACTTTAAACACACCCAATGTATCATACCCCAATGCAAACTATTATCTTGTGGTAACTTTAAACACACCCAATGCAGTTCATACCCCAATGTAAACTATTAACTCGCGCCACTTTAAACACTCAATGTAGCTCATACCCACAATGGAAACTATTAACTCGCGTCACTTTAAACATACGCAATGTTGCTCATACAGCAATGGAAACTATTATCTCGCGCCACTTTAAACATACTCAATGTAGCTCATAACCTAATGGAAACTATTAACTCGCTCCACTTTAAACATAATCAATGTAGCTCATACCCCAATGGAAAATATTAACTCGCGCCACTTTAAGCATAGTCAATGTAGGTCATACCCCAATGTAAACTATTAACTCGCGCCACTTTAAACATACTCAATGTAGCTCATACCCCAATGGAAAATATTAACTCGCTCCACTTTAAACATAATCACTGTAGCTCATAACCCAATGGAAAATATTAACTCGCGCCACTTTAAACATACTCAATGTAGCTCATACCCCAATGTAAACTATTAACTCGCACCACTTTAAACATACTCAATGTAGCTCATACACCAAAGGAAACTATTATCTCACGCCACTTTAAACATACTCAATGTAGCTCATACCCCAATGTAAACTATTAACTCACGCCACTTTAAACATACTCAATGTAGCTCATACACAAATGAAAACTATTATCTCAGGCCACTTTGAACATACTCAAAGTAGCTCATACCCCAGTGTAAACTATTAACACGCGCCACTTTAAACATACTCAATGTAGCTCATACCCCAATGGATACTATTAACTCTCGCGCCACTTTAAACATAATCAATGTGGCTCATACCCCAATGGAAACTATGATCGCACACCATTTTAAACACACCCAATGTATCATACCCCAATGCAAACTATTATCTTGTGGTAACTTTAAACACACCCAATGCAGTTCATACCCCAATGTAAACTATTAACTCGCGCCACTTTAAACACTCAATGTAGCTCATACCCCCAATGGAAACTATTAACTCGCGTCACTTTAAACATACTCAATGTTGCTCATACAGCAATGGCAACTATTAACTCGCGCCACTTTAAACATACTCAATGTAGCTCATACACCAATGGAAACTATTATCTCACGCCACATTAAACATACTCAATGTAGCTCATAACCCAATGGAAAATATTAACTCGCGCCACTTTAAACATACTCAATGTAGCTCATACCCCAATGTAAATTATTAACTCACGCCACTTTTAACATACTAAATGTAGCTCATACACCAATGTAAACTATTAACTCGCACCACTTTAAACATACTCAATGTAGCTGATACACCAATGGAAACTATTAACTAGTGCCACTTTAAACATAATCAATGTAGCTCATACCCCAATAGAAACTATTAACTCTCACCACTTTAAACATACTCAATGTAGCTCATACACCAATGGCAACTATTAACTCACGCCACTTTAAACATACTCAATGTAGCTCATACACCAATGGAAACAATTAACTCGCGCCACTTTAAACAAACTCAATGTAGCTCATACCCCAATGTACACTATTAACTCGCGCCACTTTAAACATAATCAATGTGGCTCATACCCCAATGGAAACTATGACCGCACACCACTTTAAACACACCCAATGCAGTTCATACCCCAATGCAAACTATTATCTTGTGGTAACTTTAAACACACCCAATTCAGTTCATACCCCAATGGAAACTATTAACTCGCGTCACTTTAAACATACTCAATGTTGCTCATACAGCAATGTAAACTATTATCTCGCGCCACTTTAAACATACTCAATGTAGCTCATAACCTAATGGAAACTATTAACTCGCGGCACTTTAAACATAATCAATGTAGCTCATACCCCAATGGAAAATATTAACTCGCGCCACTTTAAGCATAGTCAATGTAGGTCATACCCCATTGTAAACTATTAACTCGCGCCATTTTAAACATACTCAATGTAGCTCATACACCAATGGAAAATATTAACTCGCTCTACTTTAAACATAATCAATGTAGCTCATAACCCAATGGAAACTATTAAGTCGCGCCACTTTAAACATAATCAATGTAGCTCATACCCCAATGTAAACTATTAACTCGCACAACTTTAAACATACTCAATGTAGCTCATACACCAAAGGAAACTATTATCTCACGCCACTTTAAGCATACTCAATGTAGCTCATAACCCAATGGAAAATATTAATTCGCGCCACTTTAAACATACTCAATGTAGCTCATACCCCAATGTAAACTATTAACTCACGCCACTTTAAACATACTCAATGTAGCTCATACACCAATGTAAACTATTAACTCACGCCACTTTAAACATACTCAATGTAGATCATACCCCAATGGAAACTATGATCGCACACCACTTTAAACACACCCAATGTATCATACCCCAATGCAAACTATTATCTTGTGGTAACTTTAAACACACCCAATGCAGTTCATACCCCAATGTAAACTATTAACTCACGCCACTTTAAACATACTCAATGTAGCTCATACCCCAATGTAAACTACTAACTCGCGCCACTTTAAACATAATCAATGTGGATCATACCCCAATGGCAACTATTAACTCACGCCACTTTAAACATACTCAATGTAGGTCATACACCAATGGCAACTATTAACTATTTAACTTTAAACATACTCAATGTTGCTCATAACCCAATGTAAACTATTAACTCGCGCCACTATAAACATAATCAATGTAGCTCATACCCCAATGGAAACTATGATCGCACACCGTTTTAAACACACCCAATGTAGTTCATACCCCAATGTAAACTATTAACTCGCGCCACTTTAAACACTCAATGTAGCTCATACCCCAATGGAAACTATTAACTCACGCCACTTTAAACATACTCATTATAGCTCATAACCTAATGGAAACTATTAACTCGCGCCACTTTAAACATAATCAATGTAGTTCATACCCCAATGGAAAATATTAACTCGCGCCACTTTAAGCATAATCAATGTAGGTCATACCCCAATGTAAACTATTAACTCGCCCCACTTTAAACATAATCAATGTAACTCATACCCCAATGGAAACTATGATCGCACACAACTTTAAACACACCCAATCTAGTTCATACCCCAATGTAAACTATTATCTTGTGGTAACTTTAAACACACCCAATGTATTTCATACCCCAATGTAAACTATTAACTCGCGCCACTTTAAACACTCAATGTAGCTCATACCCCAATATAAACTATTAACTTGCGTCACTTTAAACATACTCAATGTTGCGCATACAGCAATGGAAACTATTAACTCGCGCCACTTTAAACATAATCAATGTAGCTCATACCACAATGGAAAATATTAATTCGCGCCACGTTAAGCATAATCAATGTAGGTCATACACCAATGGCAACTATTAACTCACGCCACTTTAAAACATACTCAATGTAGCTCATAACCCAATGGAAAATATTAACTCACGCCACTTTAAACACTCAATGTAGCTCATACCCCAATGGAAACTATTAACTCGCGTCACTTTAAACATACTCAATGTTGCTTCACACTAAACATACTCAATGTTGCTCATACAGCAATGCAAACTATTAACTCGCGCCACTTTAAACATAATCAATGTATCTCATACCCCAATGGAAAATATTAACTCGCGCCACTTTAAGCATAATCAATGTAGGTCATACCCCAATGTAAACTATTAGCTCGCGCCACTTTAAACATACTCAATGTAGCTCATACACCAATGGAAACTATTAACTAGCGCCACTTTAAACATACTCAATGTAGCTCATACCTCAATGGAAACTATTAACTCTCGCCACTTTAAACATACTCAATGTAGCTCATACACAAATGGCAACTATTAACTCACGCCACTTTAAACATACTCAATGTAGCTCATACACCAATGGAAACTATTAACTCACGCCACTTTAAACATACTCAATGTAGCTCATACGCCAATGTAAAATATTAACTTGCGCCACTTTAAACATAATCAATGTAGCTCATACCCCAATGGAAAATATTAACTCGCGCCACTTTAAACATACTCAATTTAGCTCATACACCAATGGAAACTATTAACTCACGCTACTTTAAACATACTCAATGTAGCTCATAACCCAATGGAAAATATTAACTCGCGCCACTTTAAACATACTCAATGTAGCTCATACCCCAATGTAAACTATTAACTCGCGCCACTTTAAACATAATCAATGTAGCTCATACCCCAATGGAAACTATGATCGCACACCACTTTAAACACACCCAATGTAGTTCATACCCCAATGTAAACTATTATCTTGTGGCAACTTTAAACACACCCAATGTAGTTCATACCCCAATGTAAACTATTAACTCGCGCCACTTTAAACATACTCAATGTAGCTCATACCCCAATGGAAACTATTAACTCTCGCCACTTTAAACATACTCAATGTAGCTCATACACGAATGGCAACTATTAACTCACGCCACTTTAAAACATACTCAATGTAGCTCATAACCCAATGGAAAATATTAACTAGCGCCACTTTAAACACTCAATTTAGCTCATACACCAATGGAAACTATTAACTCACGCTACTTTAAACATACTCAATGTAGCTCATAACCCAATGGAAAATATTAACTCGCGCCACTTTAAACACTCAATGTAGCTCATACTCCAATGGAAACTATTAACTCGCGTCACTTTAAACATACTCAATGTTGCTTCACTTTAAACATACTCAATGTTGCTCATACAGCAATGGAAACTATTAACTCGCGCCACTTTAAACATAATCAATGTAGCTCATACCCCAATGGAAAATATTAATTCGCGCCACGTTAAGCATAATCAATGTAGGTCATACCCCAATGTAAACTATTAACTCGCGCCACTTTAAACATACTCAATGTAGCTCATACACCAATGGAAACTATTAACTAGCGCCACTTTAAACATAATCAATGTAGCTCATATCCCAATGTAAACTATTAACTTGCGCCACTTTAAACATACTCAATGTAGCTCATACCTCAATGGAATCTATTAACTCTCGCTACTTTAAACATACTCAATGTAGCTCATACATAGATAGATAGTTTATTTTCAAATTCAATAAGCCAGAGGCCCATGAGAACATACAACAAACATAAACATATATATTATACAGTATACAGTGACGCAACAAGATGACAATAAACAGTGACAATGCATACAATCAATGGCAGAAATATTTATAACTCTCATGAACAGTGTACTCAAACCGTAATGCTCATAGTTTCATACAACACCCAACATATGCATAGTCATGAGGAGAACTATACAAAAATCAATTCAAGTATTAATTCGGTGGTGCATTGCATAATAATATATAGATTTAGAATAGGTACTTTAAATTATTTCATTAAACCTTTACATCAGCATGTACAATGTGTAAAATGTATAAGCACTACTTATGTAGCTCGGGCCTTAAACAAAACAGTTTCAGCAATTCATATGCAATGTACTGATTGACTTTAACTGAAATGTATAGGCATCTATGCATAGTCATGACAAGTGTATATTGTAACTGTAATATGGTCATACATAAATAATAATTTAAAGACGTAATGGCATATATATATTGATTCAAGATGCATGCAATATTGTACAAAATAGCACATAATTATATAATAATTTGAACTCAGATGAAACATAATAATTAGTCAGCATATCAATTCTGACCGTAACTCAAAAGCTTTATAAATGAATACACTTAGTTTCTTGATAACAGACAGATTTTTACTATCAAAAAGTGTTTGCAATTTATACATACTCGGATTAAACCAATAGTACCTTGAAATGTATTTATTTCGTAGATCATTATAATATTATAAGGAACATTCAATGAGAAAATGGTACTCGTCTTCGAGTTTATCACATGAAATGCATTTACGTTCCTCACGCGGAATGCTGTGTGGACGGTGCCATCTGCCAGTTTCAATAGAAAGGTTATGGGAGGACAACAACAGTCTTGTCATTGCTACTCTATATTTGGATGGTAAGTCGCACTTCAGATAATACTGAAAATCAAATGAGACAACAGATTTGTAAAAAGTACTACGGGATGAATTTTCTATCCTCGAGTTCCAGTTTTGCATACTTGTATCACGTAACCGCTGTTTAAAAAGGCTGATAAAAGCGCTCACGTTACCGACACTCTGTGCTAACCAGACCTCACGAAATCCTAAAGTGGACAGTAAATTTTGCAAAAGTGTAACCCATGAAACTTTGTTGGGATAAATGTCGGCGTCGGCCTTTAATATTTCGTAAACAAGTTTACAATACTTCAAATCACTAGTACATGTAATTTTTATCCAATACTTAACAATTCTAACGTAACGGTTAAATGACAAATCAAAACGATTTAAGGCGCCATATATAAAATCATTTTGTGTGGAACGTTTCACTAGTAAAATACGTTTACAGTACTGAGTATGCACTCGTTCAATGTTATTAGCTTTATGAAAACCCCATACCTCGCAAGAATAGTTTAAAATTGGTGAAATAAGTTTTATCAAAAAGGTCAATTTTGTGTTTAACAGTAACATTTGGAAAATTGTATAAATACTTGTTAAGTTTAAAAATGGCTTTCTGTGCTTTAGATAAAAGATTCACTTGTGCTTCGCTAAACGACCCACCTTGAGTAAAAACAATACCTAAATATGAAAACGATTTAATGATTTCAATTGTTTCGCCATTAAATATAAAATTTAAATTCCGAGGTAAAATACCGCCTTTTCTGAAAACAACAACCTTTGTTTTTTGAACATTAATTTTCAATTTCCACCTATTACAGTAACCATACAAAATATTTAGACCGTGTTGTAAGCCGTCCGCAGACTCTGAAAAAATAACAATGTCATCTGCATATAATAAAATGAAAAGTTTTGTCATGTACATTTCTATGCCCTTAAATCCATTTAATACCATATGTTCTTCAAGATCATTTAAAAACATAGCAAATAGGAAAGGCGATAAAGATTCACCTTGGCGCACACCTAAATAACAAGTGAAATCATTACTAAGAGTGTTATTAAAACGAACACATGATTTAGCATGCAAATACATACTTTTCAATATTGTTAGCATTTTCCCCCTAATTCCAAGTTTAATAAGTTTCACCCATAAACTGTTACGCTCAACAAAGTCAAAAGCTTTACTGAAATCTACAAAGCTACAATACAATTTTTTACCATGATTTAGCATGTGTGTGATTAAACCATGGAGAACAAAAATATTGTCAGTAGTACTCATTCCACTTCGAAAGCCTGCCTGTGCCTCAATATAAACATTGTATTCCTCTGCCCAACTGTTTAGACAGTTATTTAATATGTTCGTAAAAAGTTTGCCTAAGACACTTAACAATGTTATTCCCCTGTAATTTTCGGGATTGTTTATAGAACCTTTTTTATGTAAAGGAATTATGTATCCTTCTGCCCAGGCATCTGGAAAGTAACCCGATTGAAAAATTGAGTTGAATAATGCAAGTAAATATGGAAGCAAAATATCCTTACCATGTATAAAGTATTCATATAAATAATTATCTGGACCAGCACTTTTACCGGTCTTTAGCTCGTTAATAGCTTTAATAATTTCTGTAGTGTTTATTTCAACATCCATCTCGCTAAACATAGTTTGAAATTCGTCACGAACAAAACGTTCATTAAAATATACTATATCTTCGTCCGGCTGATAAAACGGGTTGTCAGGGTTATTAACTGCTTTAAAATATGCTTCAAAAGATGATAACGGTATATCAGGGGTTTTAACTTGAGCTGACTGTTTTAAAAGTTTCCAATAAAGCTTAGCATTAGTATACCTATACGACTCTAATACTTTGGTTTTATCATTCATATAAATTCTTCTGCATTTTCTTATCGTGGATTTATACTCAGATCGCGATTTTACTAGTAATAACCTGTTTTCATCAGAGCGACTATTTCGAAACATATTTAAAAACAACAAAAACGAATTTCTCTTTTCACCACATTCATTTGTGAACCATGCATTTTGAGGGCTAGTATGTACATGTTTACTTTTACCAGAAGGAATTTTTGATTTAAACAGATCGTCTGTAACAGAACTCATAAGATCCGAAAATTGTGATAAGCTGGAATTAATATCATTTTCAATGGTACAGGTGTTGGTAAACGTAGTTAACATACTTAATTGTTCGCCAAAATATTGTGCCGTAATACCATTTACAAAGTCGGTACATGACTCGATTTTCCATCTATACCTATAATCTACACGTGAATAGTTATCATTACTCGGATGGTCAAAGTGTCCGTTTGCGTTGTCATTCCAATTAATGTTATTTTCATAAACATATTCAATTAAGCAATGATCCGAAAAAGAATTGGGATCATGTACCGTAAATGATTTAACGATATTAAAAACTGGTTCTGATGCTAATACATAGTCAACTAAGCTACAACCGCGTGACCCCACGAAAGTATATTTACCGATTCCCGCATCCTCGCCACAACGTCCGTTTAGTATACGTAAACCGGTTTGCTTACAAAAATCAAGGAAAGCTGTACCATTATTATTATGACCTTTGTCCTGTGAAAATCTAGGACGCACGATGTCAGGCGTATAATCGTCTGGTAACAAATGGAAATCACCGTTATAATCGAAATCAATAAAGTCAGGTTTGTCTGAAGTACGACTATTAAAATAACCAGATAGGAGTATGTTGCACTGACCATTTGTGTAATTATGTATAGCAGATACATATTCTAAAAGTCTATCAAATATGTTTTGTTCAATAGTATTAAACCTACCGCTACATTCCGGCATGACATAACATAAACCAATAAATAGATCACTTTCCAAATAAAACAATTTACCATCAAGCCTTAACCACAAAATATCATCTTCACTCTCAAAGAACAAGCATTTATCATTTACAAACTTATCTCTAATATAAATAATAATCCCACCAGAGTCACGTTTGTACCTTTCTTTCTATGTAAAGAGAATAATTGAAAATTAAGCATATTTAAATCTTGAGATTCATTCGACCAAGTTTCTGTAAACATTACTATGTCATTATGTTCAAATATAGTTAAAACTTCACTGCCCTGTAATTTGTTACAATATTTCGACACTAGACATTGAATATTCAAAATTGCAAGTTTTAATTGCACCTTCTCCTGTGACCGTTAACCAGTGTCAGTACCCACAGAGGGGGTGGAATTAATATCGTTATGAGATTGTGTATAGTTTGTCTCTTGGTTGTTGTGGGGACTGTTGTTGCGTTGAACGGATGCTGACTGCGCGTGACGCTGTCCAGGCTGTCGTCTGGTAGTAGATCTCGGTGAATGGGAAACAGTTTTACCCTTCGACGAATTTCTGGTAACAGAAGCACTACTTGATTGAGAAGGTTTTTTATTGTCACTTTGTTTTAACGACACGACTGGTTCTCGGAAAATTGAATAAGTCTTCACGTTGTTTGTATCGACACGCATAGCAGACGTTGCCACCCGATCGGCATTGCGCGCTGCAGACGGTGCGATGTGCTGTGTAGTCGGAGAAACGCTGACATCCATATCGAGTTCGTTCATATCGATTACGGGAAAATCTACTATTCTTGACTGGTTTACGATTGAGTGCCAATCAGGGAATTCGTCCTTCACTACACGATTACCGCACATAAGCTTGGCAGGGTAGACAATCCGCACACTAGAATTGGGATTGTCTTTCTTGGTGTCTTTGTACACCAATGGAAACTATTAACTCACGCCACTTTAAACATACTCAATGTAGCTCATAACCCAATGGAAAATATTAACTCGCGCCACTTTAAACATACTCAATGTAGCTCATACCCCAAAGTAAACTATTAACTCGCGCCACTTTAAACATAATCAATGTAGCTCATACCCCAATGGAAAATATTAACTCGCACCACTTTAAACATACTCAATGTAGCTCATACCCCAATGTAAACTATTAACTCGCGCCACTTTAAACATACTCAATGTAGCTCATACCCCAATGGAAACTATTAACTCTCGCCACTTTAAACATACTCAATGTAGCTCATACACCAATGGCAACTATTAACTCACGCCACTTTAAAACATACTCAATGTAGCTCATAACCCAATGGAAAATATTAACTCACGCCACTTTAAACACTCAATGTAGCTCATACCCCAATGGAAACTATTAACTCGCGTCACTTTAAACATACTCAATGTTGCTTCACACTAAACATACTCAATGTTGCTCATACAGCAATGGAAACTATTAACTCGCGCCACTTTAAACATAATCAATGTATCTCATACCCCAATGGAAAATATTAACTCGCGCCACTTTAAGCATAATCAATGTAGGTCATACCCCAATGTAAACTATTAACTCGCGCCACTTTAAACATACTCAATGTAGCTCATACACCAATGGAAACTATTAACTAGAGCCACTTTAAAAATACTCAATGTAGCTCATACCTCAATGGAAACTATTAACTCTCGCCACTTTAAACATACTCAATGTAGCTCATAACCCAATGGAAAATATTAACTCGCGCCACTTTAAACATACTCAATGTAGCTCATACCCCAATGTAAACTATTAACTCGCGCCACTTTAAACATAATCAATGTAGCTCATACCCCAATGGAAACTATGATCGCACACCACTTTAAACACACCCAATGTAGTTCATACCCCAATGTAAACTATTATCTTGTGGCAACTTTAAACACACCCAATGTAGTTCATACCCCAATGTAAACTATTAACTCGCGCCACTTTAAACACTCAATGTAGCTCATACCCCAATGGAAACTATTAACTCGCGTCACTTTAAACATACTCAATGTAGCTCATACACCAATGGAAACTATTAACTAGCGCCACTTTAAACATAATCAATGTAGCTCATACCCCAATGGAAAATATTAACTTGCGCCACTTTAAACATAATCAATGTAGCTCATACCCCAATGGAAAATATTAACTCGCGCCACTTTAAACATACTCAATTTAGCTCATACACCAATGGAAACTATTAACTCAGGCAACTTTAAACATACTCAATGTAGCTCATACCCCAATGGAAACTATTAACTTGTGCCACTTTAAACATACTCAATGTAGCTCATACCCCAATGGAAAATATTAACTCGCTCCACTTTAAACATAATCAATGTAGCTCATACCCCAATGGAAAATATTAACTTGTGCCACTTTAAACATAATCAATGTAGCTCATACCCCAATGGAAAATATTAACTTGCGCCACTTTAAACATACTCAATGTAGCTCATACCCCAATGGAAACTATTAACTCACGCCACTTTAAACATACTCAATGTAGCTCATACCCCAATGGAAAATATTAACTTGCGCCACTTTAAACATACTCAATGTAGCTCATACCCCAATGTAAACTATTAACTCCCGCAACTTTAAACATATTCAATGATGCTCATACCCCAATGGAAACTATTAACTGTCGCCACTTTAAACATAATCAATGTAGCTCATACCCCAATGGAAACCATTAACTCGCAATTCATTACTTAAATAGATAGGGATACACCGCTAAGACCACAGACAGTCTGACCCTAATAAAATTAACAGGCTTTCAGATGGGACTTTAGACTGAGTTCTCGTGCCGGTGCTTTACACTGGGCATGTAAAAGAACAAGAGGTACTCTGGAATGGGTCTCTGTCTGTATCATTGCACTATCCGCCAACAATCTAAAATGACTAATCTCTTCAGGAGTAGTCACTCATATGTGCAACCGGTAGCGACGATAAATAAACGTAAAACACACACCCTTTAAGACGTAGAGGCAATAACATAGTTGTAGATTGATAGACCACTCGGAATGCCGTGAAAACCAGTTAATTACAGCATTACACATACAGGAACAGACCACGGCTGAATGCACACGATTACTCAGCTGCCCATCGATCAAGGGTAGTCCAAATATTTAGATTTGAAAAATGTGACATTTTACTATCCAGGCATTTTTCAAAGTCTAAATGCTAAACCTCAATTACGCGTAGCATATTTTATGTTCAAAAAGGCGTTTTTATAAATTAAATTTGCTAACAAGATGAACACACATATCGTTGTTTGAATTCTGCACAGTCTATAGCGTCTCTTGACACAATATTATACAAGATATCAACATTTAAATTTCATGGCAGAGTTTCACCATTCCATTTTGTCCATTTTGAATTTCTTGGTTATTACGAAGTCAAAATAGAAATCATTAGATGAAATTGTTTTGAAGATTTATCTCCGGTGACATTACGGTGAACCAAATAAGATTTCGTTCAATATCCAATCATTCATACGCATGAAATGTACTAACAAATAATTCATTCGGATTTCTTTTGTGATGACTGCGCAGAAAAGTTGGGAGAATCTCACCTGTCGACTTCAAACAGCTAAATGATATGCACAACGGTAAGGCAATATATTTTCAACGTTCTTAATATCTATATTTAGGATTTTTCTTAACACCAATGCACACATTTATACCGGTTCATGTCCGGAAAGCTGCAATATATTGGTCAGAAATCCCACCATCGGATCAGGGTGGAAAGTGCTATGCTAAAATGAGCTTTAACGATAAGACCTCGAAATAATAGGACATTTGTTTATGTAGAGGTCTTATATATCTTATCTTATATACGTCCCCGCGAGGGGTTCGACATTAGCGGAAGATAGATAGATATATAGGACTAGGTCAAATGTAGACAATGCTCAACTCTTACTGAATTTTATGAATTTCCAGCCGGTTACATTCAATATTGTAGATACATGTACTTTCTACATGATTATATGCTTGCTTTGTGCATTTACTTTGATGCTTGAGCTTGCTTTGTGCATTTACTTTGATGCTTGAGCTTGCTTTGTGCATTTACTTTGATGTATTCATATTATTATGTAATTATTGACAATGAATGACGTCAGTACGCGCTGTTCTATGAAACTAACAGGGCATATTAACCGAGGACGAAAGTACGATATTAATATCACCCTGCTGATCTAGACCTAGTCATATATATAAGACCTCTAAATAATTTGTTTTCGATCTGTCATATGAAAAATGGCTTGATAGTAAAATGTTAGAGTGGTGGAACCTATGCTCGGCGTAAATCCTACATATCATGGCCTATAAAAAAAGTTAAATGCACTTTCCGTATATTATTATTTTCTTAAGTCATGAATACAACTTTCATAAAATTGTTGTTGAAATGTTTAGCTACATTACCTAACCATGCGCCTAAATACAGCTATCGCAATGGCACCTGTTTCCATGGGGAACTAGATACTTTAGGGCACCTATGCATGGCGTACATGAATTGTTTTATTTATGCATGGGTAAATGTTGAATATATTATTTTGACTTAGTAACATCAATAACTAACAATATTACAACTCATAAGAAACTTTTTTCTGGTTATTTGTACATTTTTTTCCCAATCCGGATAGCCACCTGAAATGCTCATAAACCACACATTTCTGTGGAAATAAATTTCCCAACAAGTTGTCTGTTTATATTAGGCTACTGAACCAGTCAGGTGACAGTTGCATTAGCTACCGGTACACACAACGGAATGTTATTGAACCATACTTCACCTCTGTCAGCGAAAATAGGTTAAAACTATTTAAATATTTTAAATTAGGATATAAAATGAAAAAATACCCTGAGCATAGAAATACGCCGAGTATAAGTTCCACCACTCTACATTTTTCAAGTTTAGATATATGGACTAATAATGACAATACTATAGAACACGTTCAACGAATTGACCGAATTGAAAGTCCTTCATCTGTTCATTATTGTCAACATAAATTGTTAATATAAATAATATAAATTTATAAATAAATGAACAGTTCTCACATGTACTAGTATAATGTCCGTGATATATCAGATGACGCCATACTATAATTGAACGATCAAAAGAATTGAATCACAAAGATTGTGCAAATGGTGTTTTTTTTATAAGGGAGGTAATTATTTGAATTTTCGATGATTGTGGACAATTGTTAATATTTATTTGTTTAGTGTTAGATAGTTAATAATTATGTTTTACATAAAGATGTGGCATTTAATATTGTATGCATGCCTAAGCCGTTGCACATATATTTGTAACGTGTCGTTCTTAAGCACGGTGCGCAGAACAGGAACACATATACAAAACTGTCTCATTCACAAATAGAGCATGAAAGGGAATGTTATTTAAATATATATTTCACATAGTAAAACAATGGTAATATGGCTATGGAACAGATAACTTGCTGAGGAACTGAACATTCACAGCATGAGAACTAAATCGAAGACTCTACGGACTGGTAGGTATCTTCCATTAATATCAAACCTCTTGCGGGGACCTAGATATGCTTTGCTTGTCAGGCTTATCCGTCCTAAGCGGTTAACCAGTAGGCTACTAAGCAATGTGTGTGAAGTGCCTTGCTCAGTGATACTATATACGTAGTCTGACCGAGGGTCGAACCCGGGTCCGTTCGATTCCAAATCCGACGCTCGACCATTGGACCACGGACGCCACCGGTATTGTGCTGCTTGATAAATTAATGGAAGTGTGAGACGTAGCTACACTGTTAACATATTCTCGGTTAAGTGTGGTGGAACTTATACAGGACAGGATGTAAATGTGTGTGCTTTATGTTTATTTTATCGTCGCTACCGTTGCCCATATGAGCGACGCCTCCTTACAAGATTAGTCATTTTAGATTGTTGGAGGATAGTGCACTGATATAGACAGAGATACATTCCAGAGTCTCCTCTTGTTCTTTTACGGGCACGGTGTAAAGCACCGACGCGAGATATCGGTTTAATGTCCCATCTGAAAGACTGTTAATTTTAGTCAGAATCAGACGTGGGATCGAACCTGCGTTCCCTGGATTACCAGTCCAACGTGTTAACCACTGGACTACAGATCTCTCTGTCAGAGTCAGACGGGGCATCGAACCTGCGTTCCCTGGATTACCAGTCCAACGTGTTAACCACTGGACTACAGATCTCTCTGTCAGAGTTAGACGGGGCATCGAACCTGCGTTCCCTGGATTACCAGTCCAACGTGTTAACGACTGAACTACAGATATCTCTGTCAGAGTTAGACGGGGCATCGAACCTGCGTTCCCTGGATTACAAGTCCAACGTGTTAACCACTGGACTACAGATCTATCTGCGATTTAAATGTGTAATAATCAGTATAATTAAGAGTAAGAGTAAAAGTAAAGTGCTTGTTTATTATAGTGTCATCCCTATTGAAAGGACCAGCCATTACCGACTTATATAAGACACCTTTTTATGAACATCAGCACTCCACATCCTATTCTTGTAGGTCAGGCGCCAGGCTGATAGGCAATCATTAACCAATATTTAACTAGCTCACAAACCGGCCATATCAGAACGAACCCCTGGCGACCTCCCTTTCCGTAGGCGTGTGCCTTAACCACTAGGCCACGGATACGGTATGTACTGGAATGTGTACACGATACTAAATTGAATAGGAAAACAGTTTACTGCTATACTACCTGTTCATAACAACTATTGACTTAGTCCGCCTCCGTGTTCGAGTTGCTAATGTCACTGACTAGTATACCACTGTAACCTAACATCACTGATGGTCACGGGTTCAAGCCCCATCCAGACCGTGTCTCTATATATGAAAAAGTTGCAGTTTCTTACAGAGGTTGGTGCACCAAGTACTGGTTAACCACTGGAGCCTGCCCAGGAAAGGTGTTGTTAGGGAAACTGCCCATCACTCAAATGGGAAACCGGTAGCGATGTTAAATAAACTTAATTACAAAAGAACTGTAGGCTAATCATGGACAGGGTGTAATTTAATTGTATGCTTTCTTCCAACCATGTTCAACGTTTCAATTGTTATACTGTTTATAATTGTTTCACGGCCAATGTCGCATAAAAGCGACATTGCAAAAAACAGAGAACCTGATCAGACATAACAGAACGTGCCATATGATCAGGCTATATGCTGATTGCTCTTCAGACAGTGGAACTGAAGCACCATTCCGAATAGTAAACAACATAGATCCTGATCAGACTCGGCGTTATATGCTCTGAATTTGTTTGGCGTTGAAAGAGCTACAACCGTTTCTGATATGTTTATAAAATATACCATTGTATTGTGCATTATTTATGCGCATACTTTGTTGTTTCCATCCCAAGATGGCCAACTTGTTACTATAAATAGCTTGCATTTAACAGTGTGCATATGGGTGTACCGCTTCGCGATTCGTCTTGCTACTAAATGGTACATAGGCGCAATTGAAATATCCATAACAATCGTTGTGCCATATGTCAGGGTGCGCATACTATCCAAGTCCAATATGGTGGAGAAAATCACAACAACAATTCGTTCAAGCTAATTACAATATCATAACCTTCTAATGTACGTGATCGTATCTTTCCAATCTGCAAACAAACAACACACAGAGCTACTACAGACACGTTACATGAACTAATCGTGTCTATAGACAGGTTGTATATTGTTTTAGTTTAATTTTGTCATATATAATTCTGTCATGGAATAACGGCATTGATCTTTCCTCATTGTTCCATTAAAGCAATTACGTTAATGCTGATAATGTGTCGATTCTGATGGCGTTAAGAGATAGCCTTGTTACCTCTAAATGTGCTCACTGCAAGTTCAGACGCCAACAGTCCTTCGGGAAAGCAAATAGCGTTGCAGAGTATAGTTATTCTCTATCTGTTATGCAGTTGTATTCCAAAATAGCCGATGATTCCTAGTAAATCGTGTTTATTACACCGCATGTGTTGACTCAATTACTCTGTCTATGTTCACTGATTTTAATTCTGATAAATTAGGAATATGTTTACTATTGATACCATCAATAACAACATACAGGGAATACAATTTAATTATATCACTTAGTGCATACGTGTCGATTAAATTATTTTCAATTACACTCTAGAAATTGTTGCAGCTGACCAATTATTTTAAAAAATTAATTTATTTAGCTCGATTGCGGAACAAGTTCTTACAACTTATGTTAATCACTCCCGAGACCTAATTGATGGAGAGAGAAGAGACACCGTGGGATTTAAATGACTCGCATAAGGGCACAATCGTAACGGCTCCTGTAGGTCTCGAACTCAGGACCGTTCGCACCTGAAGCGAACGTGCTACAACTGCGCTATCACGACTCACACTGCTTTATCACGACTTACACTGAGCTATCACGACTCACACTGCGCTATCACGACCATATTCCTCTGTATCAATGTGATACATACAGATTCTCTGTAGACGCTTCGGATTTTCTTCGAGCTCTGTTGTAGATGCGGTAGGTTAGAGTTGTTATTTCTAGACGAAGTCGCAGTGGCGACGTGGGTTCACAGCTTGGCTTATGGCTACGTACTTGATTATATGTGTATACATATAGTTCTAATATAACACTAATTAAGTATAACACCGGTATCGATATACGTCTTGGGACATGTGAGGGAGCATAGACAGAATCATTCGTTTTCCTAAAATAGATCTACCTGCATTCTGTTGTAATTTTGGTGTGGTTTTAGACAATACCCGGAAGTAAACGCAAACAATGCTAGGCTATGCAGTTTATCTCCAAGGATGTTTATCTCCAATGAGAGGACACTCGTAAGCTGTATAGCTCTATGTCCAGTGTATATCTCCAATGAGAGGACACTCGTAAGCTGCATAGCTCTATGTCCAATGTATATCGGCAATGAGAGGACACTCGTAAGCTGTATAGCTCTGCCCAGTGTATATCTCCAAGGAGAGGACAATCGTAAGCTGTATAGCTCTCTGCCCAGTGTATATATCCAAGGAGAGGATACTCTTAAGCTGTATAGCTCTGTCCAGTGTATATCTCCAAGGAGAGGACAATCGTAAGCTGTATAGCTCTTTGCCCAGTGTATGTCTCCAAGGAGAGGACACTCGTAAGCTGTATAGCTCTGTCCAATGTATATATCCAAGGAGAGGACAGTCGTAAGCTGTATAGCTCTGTCCAATGTATATATCCAAGGAGAGGACAATCGTAAGCTGTATAGCTCTCTGTCCAGTGAATATCTCCAAGGAGAGGACAATCGTAAGCTGTATAGCTCTATGTCCAGTGTATATCTCCAAGGAGATGACACTCCTAAGCTGTATAGCTCTATGTCCATTGTATATCTCCAGGGAGAGGACACTCCTAAGCTGTATAGCTCTCTGTCCAATGTATATCCCCAAGGATAGGACAATCGTAAGCTGTATAGCTCTATGTCCAGTGTATATCTCCAAGGAGAGGACACTCGTAAGCTGTAGAGCTCTCTGTCCAGTGTATATATCCAAGGAGATGACATTCGTAAGCTGTATAGCTCTCTGTCCGGTGTATATCTCCATGGAGAGGACACTCGTAAGCTGTATAGCTCTCTGTTCAATGTATATCTCCAAGGAGAGGAGCAACGTAAGCTGTATAGCTCTGTCCAGTGTATATCTCCAAGTAGAGGACACCCGTAAGCTGTATAGCTCTGTGTCCAGTGTATATCTCCAAGGAGAGGACACTCGTAAGCAGTATAGCTCTGTCCAGTGTATATCTCCAAGGAGAGGACACTCGCAAGCTGTATAGCTCTCTGTCCAGTGTATATCTCCAATGAGAGGACACTCGTAAGCTGCATAGCTCTATGTCCAATGTATATCGGCAATGAGAGGACACTCGTAAGCTGTATAGCTCTGCCCAGTGTATATCTCCAAGGAGAGGACAATCGTAAGCTGTATAGCTCTCTGCCCAGTGTATATATCCAAGGAGAGGATACTCTTAAGCTGTATAGCTCTGTCCAGTGTATATCTCCAAGGAGAGGACAATCGTAAGCTGTATAGCTCTTTGCCCAGTGTATGTCTCCAAGGAGAGGACACTCGTAAGCTGTATAGCTCTGTCCAATGTATATATCCAAGGAGAGGACAGTCGTAAGCTGTATAGCTCTGTCCAATGTATATATCCAAGGAGAGGACAATCGTAAGCTGTATAGCTCTCTGTCCAGTGAATATCTCCAAGGAGAGGACAATCGTAAGCTGTATAGCTCTATGTCCAGTGTATATCTCCAAGGAGATGACACTCCTAAGCTGTATAGCTCTATGTCCATTGTATATCTCCAGGGAGAGGACACTCCTAAGCTGTATAGCTCTCTGTCCAATGTATATCCCCAAGGATAGGACAATCGTAAGCTGTATAGCTCTATGTCCAGTGTATATCTCCAAGGAGAGGACACTCGTAAGCTGTAGAGCTCTCTGTCCAGTGTATATATCCAAGGAGATGACATTCGTAAGCTGTATAGCTCTCTGTCCGGTGTATATCTCCATGGAGAGGACACTCGTAAGCTGTATAGCTCTCTGTTCAATGTATATCTCCAAGGAGAGGAGCAACGTAAGCTGTATAGCTCTGTCCAGTGTATATCTCCAAGTAGAGGACACCCGTAAGCTGTATAGCTCTGTGTCCAGTGTATATCTCCAAGGAGAGGACACTCGTAAGCAGTATAGCTCTGTCCAGTGTATATCTCCAAGGAGAGGACACTCGCAAGCTGCATAGCTCTCTGTCCAGTGTATATCTCCAAGGAGAGGACACTCGTAAGCTGTACAGCTCTCTGTCCAGTGTATATCTCCAAGGAGAGGACACTCGTAAGCTGTATAACTCTCTGTCCAGTGTATATCCCTAAGGAGAGGACAATCGTAAGCTGTATAGCTCTATGTCCAGTGTATATCTCCAAGGAGAGGACACTCGTAAGATGTATAGCTCTGTCCTGTGTATATATCCAAGGAGAGGACACTCGTAAGCTGTATAGCTCTCTGTCCAGTGTATATCTCCAAGGAGAGGACACTCGTAAGCTGTATAGCTCTCGGCCCAGTGTATATCTCCAAGGAGAGGACACTCCTAAGCTGTATAGCTCTCTGTCCAATGTATATCCCCAAGGAGAGGACACTCGTAAGCTGTATAGCTCTGCCCAGTGTATATCTCCAAGGAGAGGACACTCGTAAGCTGTATAGCTCTCTGTCCAGTGTATATCTCCAAGGAGAGGACACTCGTAAGCTGTATAGCTCTCTGTCCAGTGTATATCTCTAAGGAGAGGACAATCGTAAGCTGTATAGCTCTCTGTCCAGTGTATATCTCCAAGGAGAGGACACTCGTAAGCTGTATAGCTCTGTCCAATGTATATATCCAAGGAGAGTACACTCGTAAACTGTATAGCTCTGTCCAATGTATATCTCCAAGGAGAGGAGCATCGTAAGCTGTATAGCTCTGTCCAGTGTATATCTCCAAGTAGAGGACACCCGTAAGCTGTATAGCTCTCTGTCCAGTGTATATCTCCAAGGAGAGGACACTCGTAAGCTGTATGGCTCTGTCCAGTGTATATCTCCAAGTAGAGGACACCCGTAAGCTTTATAGCTCTGTGTCCAGTGTATATCTCCAAGGAGAGGACACTCGTAAGCTGTATAGCTCTGTCCAGTATATATCTCCAAGGAGAGGACACTCCTAAGCTGTATAGCTCTCTGTCCAATGTATATCCCCAAGGATAGGACAATCGTAAGCTGTATAGCTCTATGTCCAGTGTATATCTCCAAGGAGAGGACACTCGTAAGCTGTATAGCTCTGTCCAGTGTATACCTCCAAGGAGAGGACAATCGTAAGCTGTATAGCTCTCAGTCCAGTGTATATATCCAAGGAGAGGACAATCGTAAGCTGTATAGTTCTCTGTCCGGTGTATATCTCCAAGGAGAGGATACTCGTAAGCTGTATAGCTCTCTGTTCAATGTATATCTCCAAGGAGAGGAGCAACGTAAGCTGTATAGCTCTGTCCAGTGTATATCTCCAAGTAGAGGAAACCCGTAAGCTGTATAGCTCTGTGTCCAGTGTATATTTCCATCCAAGGAGAGGAAACTCGTAAGCTGTATAGCTCTGTCCAGTGTATATCTCCAAGGAGAGGACACTCGTAAGCTGTATAGCTCTCTGTCCAGTGTATATCTCCAAGTAGAGGACACCCGTAAGCTGTATAGCTCTGTGTCCAGTGTATATCTCCAAGTAGAGGACACTCGTAAGCTGTATAGCTCTGTCCAGTGTATATCTCCAAGTAGAGGACACCCGTAAGCTTTATAGCTCTGTGTCCAGTGTATATCTCCAAGCAGAGGACACTCGTAAGCTGTATAGCTCTCTGTCCAGTGTATATCTCCAAGGAGAGGACAATCGTAAGCTGCATAGCTCTTTGTCCAGTGTATATCTCCAAGTAGAGGACACCCGTAAGCTGTATAGCTCTCTGTCCTGTGTATATCTCCAAGGAGAGGACACTCCTAAGCTGTATAGCTCTCTGTCCATTGTATATCTCCAAGGAGAGGACACTCCTAAGCTGTATAGCTCTCTGTCCAATGTATATCCCCAAGGATAGGACAATCGTAAGCTGTATAGCTCTATGTCCATTGTATATCTCCAAGGAGAGGACACTCGTAAGCTGTATAGCTCTGTTTCCAGTGTATATCTCCAAGGAGAGGACACTCGTAAGCTGTAAAGCTCTGTCCAGTGTATATCTCCAGGAGAGGACACTCGTAAGCTGTATAGATCTCTGTCCAGTGTATATCTCCAAGGAGAGGACACTCGTAAGCTGTATAGCTCTCTGGTCAGTGTATATATCCAAGGAGAGGACAATCGTAAGCTGTATAGCTCTCTGTCCGGTGTATATCTCCAAGGAGAGGACACTCGTAAGCTGTATAGCTCTCTGTCCAGTGTATATCTCCAAGGAGAGGACAATCGTAAGCTGTATAGCTCTCTGTCCAGTGTATATCTCCAAGTAGAGGATACCCGTAAGCTGTATAGCTCTCTGTCCGGTGTATATCTCCAATGATAGGACACTCGTAAGCTGTATAGCTCTCTGTTCAATATATATCTCCAAGGAGAGGAGCATCGTAAGCTGTATAGCTCTGTCCAGTGTATATCTCCAAGTAGAGGACACCCGTAAGCTGTATAGCTCTATGTCCAGTGTATATCTCCAAGGAGAGGACACTCGTAAGCTGTATAGCTCTCTGTCCAGTGTATATCTCCAAGGAGTGGACACTCGTAAGCTATATAGCTCTATGTCCAGTGCATATCTCCAAGGAGATGACAATCGTAAGCTGCATAGCTCTCTGTCCAGCGTATATCTCCAAGTAGAGGACACCCGTAAGCTGTATAGCTCTCTGTCCAGTGTATATCTCCAAGTAGAGGACACCCGTAAGCTGTATAGCTCTGTGTCCAGTGTATATCTCCAAGGACAGGACACTCGTAAGCTGTATAGCTCTCTGTCCAGTGCATATCTCCAAGGAGAGGACACTCGTAAGCTGTATAGCTCTATGTCCAGTGTATATCTCCAAGGAGATGACAATCGTAAGCTGCATAGCTCTCTGTCCAGTGTATATCTCCAAGTAGAGGACACCCGTAAGCTGTATAGCTCTCTGTCCAGTGTATATCTCCAAGGATAGGACACTCCTAAGCTTTATAGCTCTCTGTCCAGTGTATATCTCCAAGGAGAGGACACTCGTAAGCTGTATAGCTCTCTGGTCAGTGTATATCTCCAAGTAGAGGACACCCGTAAGCTGTATAGCTCTGTTTCCAGTGTATATCTCCAAGGAGAGGACACTCGTAAGCTGTAAAGCTCTGTCCAGTGTATATCTCCAGGAGAGGACACTCGTAAGCTGTATGTATAGATCTCTGTCCAGTGTATATCTCCAAGGAGAGGACACTCGTAAGCTGTATAGCTCTCTGGTCAGTGTATATATCCCCGGAGAGGACAATCGTAAGCTGTATAGCTCTCTGTCCGGTGTATATCTCCAATGATAGGACACTCGTAAGCTGTATAGCTCTCTGGTCAATATATATCTCCAAGGAGAGGAGCATCGTAAGCTGTATAGCTCTGTCCAGTGTATATCTCCAAGTAGAGGACACCCGTAAGCTGTATAGCTCTATGTCCAGTGTATATCTCCAAGGAGAGGACACTCGTAAGCTGTATAGCTCTCTGTCCAGTGTATATCTCCAAGGAGTGGACACTCGTAAGCTGTATAGCTCTATGTCCAGTGTATATCTCCAAGGAGATGACAATCGTAAGCTGCATAGCTCTCTGTCCAGCGTATATCTCCAAGTAGAGGACACCCGTAAGCTGTATAGCTCTCTGTCCAGTGTATATCTCCAAGGAGAGGACACTCCTAAGCTGTATAGCTCTTTGGCCAATGTATATCCCCAAGGAGAGGACAATCGTAAGCTGTATAGCTCTATGTCTAGTGTATATCTCCAAGGAGAGGACACTCTTAAGCTGTATAGCTCTGCCCAGTGTATATCTCCACGGAGAGGACACTCGTAAGCTGTATAGCTCTCTGTCCAGTGTATATCTCCAAGGAGAGGACACTCGTAAGCTGTATAGCTCTCTGTCCAGTGCATATATCCAAGGAGAGGACACTCGTAAGCTGTATAGCTCTGTCCAGTGTATATCTCCAAGTAGAGGACACCCGTAAGCTTTATAGCTCTGTGTCCAGTGTATATCTCCAAGGAGAGGACACTCGTAAGCTGTATAGCTCTGTCCAGTGTATATCTCCAAGGAGAGGACACTCGTAAGCTGTATAGCTCTCTGTCCAGTGTATATCTCCAAGGAGATGACACTCATAAGCTGTATAGCTCTCTGTCCAGTGTATATATCCAAGGAGAGTACACTGGTAAGATGTATAGCTCTGTCCAGTGTATATCTTCAAGTAGAGGACACCCGTAAGCTGTATAGCTCTGTTTCCAGTGTATATCTCCAAGGAGAGGACACTCGTAAGCTGTAAAGCTCTGTCCAGTGTATATCTCCAGGAGAGGACACTCGTAAGCTGTATAGATCTCTGTCCAGTGTATATCTCCAAGGAGAGGACACTCGTAAGCTGTATAGCTCTCTGGTCAGTGTATATATCCAAGGAGAGGACAATCGTAAGCTGTATAGCTCTCTGTCCGGTGTATATCTCCAAGGAGAGGACACTCGTAAGCTGTATTGCTCTCTGTCCAGTGTATATCTCCAAGGAGAGGACAATCGTAAGCTGTATAGCTCTCTGTCCAGTGTATATCTCCAAGTAGAGGATACCCGTAAGCTGTATAGCTCTCTGTCCGGTGTATATCTCCAATGATAGGACACTCGTAAGCTGTATAGCTCTCTGTTCAATATATATCTCCAAGGAGAGGAGCATCGTAAGCTGTATAGCTCTGTCCAGTGTATATCTCCAAGTAGAGGACACCCGTAAGCTGTATAGCTCTATGTCCAGTGTATATCTCCAAGGAGAGGACACTCGTAAGCTGTATAGCTCTCTGTCCAGTGTATATCTCCAAGGAGTGGACACTCGTAAGCTGTATAGCTCTATGTCCAGTGCATATCTCCAAGGAGATGACAATCGTAAGCTGCATAGCTCTCTGTCCAGCGTATATCTCCAAGTAGAGGACACCCGTAAGCTGTATAGCTCTCTGTCCAGTGTATATCTCCAAGTAGAGGACACCCGTAAGCTGTATAGCTCTGTGTCCAGTGTATATCTCCAAGGACAGGACACTCGTAAGCTGTATAGCTCTCTGTCCAGTGCATATCTCCAAGGAGAGGACACTCGTAAGCTGTATAGCTCTATGTCCAGTGTATATCTCCAAGGAGATGACAATCGTAAGCTGCATAGCTCTCTGTCCAGTGTATATCTCCAAGTAGAGGACACCCGTAAGCTGTATAGCTCTCTGTCCAGTGTATATCTCCAAGGATAGGACACTCCTAAGCTTTATAGCTCTCTGTCCAGTGTATATCTCCAAGGAGAGGACACTCGTAAGCTGTATAGCTCTCTGGTCAGTGTATATCTCCAAGTAGAGGACACCCGTAAGCTGTATAGCTCTGTTTCCAGTGTATATCTCCAAGGAGAGGACACTCGTAAGCTGTAAAGCTCTGTCCAGTGTATATCTCCAGGAGAGGACACTCGTAACCTGTATAGATCTCTGTCCAGTGTATATCTCCAAGGAGAGGACACTCGTAAGCTGTATAGCTCTCTGGTCAGTGTATATATCCAAGGAGAGGACAATCGTAAGCTGTATAGCTCTCTGTCCGGTGTATATCTCCAATGATAGGACACTCGTAAGCTGTATAGCTCTCTGTTCAATATATATCTCCAAGGAGAGGAGCATCGTAAGCTGTATAGCTCTGTCCAGTGTATATCTCCAAGTAGAGGACACCCGTAAGCTGTATAGCTCTATGTCCAGTGTATATCTCCAAGGAGAGGACACTCGTAAGCTGTATAGCTCTCTGTCCAGTGTATATCTCCAAGGAGTGGACACTCGTAAGCTGTATAGCTCTATGTCCAGTGTATATCTCCAAGGAGATGACAATCGTAAGCTGCATAGCTCTCTGTCCAGCGTATATCTCCAAGTAGAGGACACCCGTAAGCTGTATAGCTCTCTGTCCAGTGTATATCTCCAAGGAGAGGACACTCCTAAGCTGTATAGCTCTTTGGCCAATGTATATCCCCAAGGAGAGGACAATCGTAAGCTGTATAGCTCTATGTCTAGTGTATATCTCCAAGGAGAGGACACTCTTAAGCTGTATAGCTCTGCCCAGTGTATATTCCCACGGAGAGGACACTCGTAAGCTGTATAGCTCTCTGTCCAGTGTATATCTCCAAGGAGAGGACACTCGTAAGCTGTATAGCTCTCTGTCCAGTGCATATATCCAAGGAGAGGACACTCGTAAGCTGTATAGCTCTGTCCAGTGTATATCTCCAAGTAGAGGACACCCGTAAGCTTTATAGCTCTGTGTCCAGTGTATATCTCCAAGGAGAGGAAACTCGTAAGCTGTATAGCTCTGTCCAGTGTATAGCTCCAAGGAGAGGACACTCGTAAGCTGTGTAGCTCTCTGTCCAGTGTATATCTCCAAGGAGAGGATAATCGTAAGCTGCATAGCTCTCTGTCCAGCGTATATCTCCAAGTAGAGGACACCCGCAAGCTGTAAACCTCTCTGTCCAGTGTATATATCCAAGGAGAGGACACTCCTAAGCTGTATAGCTCTCTGTTCAATATATATCTCCAAGGAGAGGAGCATCGTAAGCTGTATAGCTCTGTCCAGTGTATATCTCCAAGGAGAGGACACCCGTAAGCTGTATAGCTCTGTGTCCAGTGTATATCTCCAAGGACAGGACACTCGTAAGCTGTATAGCTCTATGTCCAGTGTATATCTCCAAGGAGATGACAATCGTAAGCTGCATAGCTCTATGTCCAGTGTATATCTCCAAGTAGAGGACACCCGTAAGCTGTATAGCTCTCTGTCCAGTGTATATCTCCAAGGAGAGGACACTCCTAAGCTTTATAGCTCTCTGTCCAGT
This sequence comes from Archivesica marissinica, assembly GCA_014843695.1. Classification (NCBI taxonomy): domain Eukaryota; kingdom Metazoa; phylum Mollusca; class Bivalvia; order Venerida; family Vesicomyidae; genus Archivesica; species Archivesica marissinica. The sequence goes on along the minus strand of CM026397.1, from coordinate 12,561,177 downwards.
GTATATCTCCAAGGAGAGGACACTCGTAAGCTGTATAGCTCTCTGTCCAGTGTATATCTCCAAGGAGAGGACACTCCTAAGCTGTATAGCTCTCTGCCCAGTGTATATCTCCAAGGAGAGGACACTCGTAAGCTGTATAGCTCTGTCCAATGTATATATCCAAGGAGAGTACACTCGTAAGCTGTATAGCTCTGTCCAATGTATATCTCCAAGGAGAGGAGCATCGTAAGCTGTATAGCTCTGTCCAGTGTATATCTCCAAGTAGAGGACACCCGTAAGCTGTATAGCTCTGTGTCCAGTGTATATCTCCAAGGAGAGGACACTCGTAAGCTGTATAGCTCTGTCCAATGTATATATCCAAGGAGAGGAGCATCGTAAGCTGTATAGCTCTGTCCAGTGTATATCTCCAAGGACAGGACACTCGTAAGCTGTATAGCTCTCTGTCCAGTGCATATCTCCAAGGAGAGGACACTCGTAAGCTGTATAGCTCTATGTCCAGTGTATATCTCCAAGGAGATGACAATCGTAAGCTGCATAGCTCTCTGTCCAGTGTATATCTCCAAGTAGAGGACACCCGTAAGCTGTATAGCTCTCTGTCCAGTGTATATCTCCAAGGATAGGACACTCCTAAGCTTTATAGCTCTCTGTCCAGTGTATATCTCCAAGGAGAGGACACTCGTAAGCTGTATAGCTCTCTGGTCAGTGTATATCTCCAAGTAGAGGACACCCGTAAGCTGTATAGCTCTGTTTCCAGTGTATATCTCCAAGGAGAGGACACTCGTAAGCTGTAAAGCTCTGTCCAGTGTATATCTCCAGGAGAGGACACTCGTAAGCTGTATAGATCTCTGTCCAGTGTATATCTCCAAGGAGAGGACACTCGTAAGCTGTATAGCTCTCTGGTCAGTGTATATATCCAAGGAGAGGACAATCGTAAGCTGTATAGCTCTCTGTCCGGTGTATATCTCCAATGATAGGACACTCGTAAGCTGTATAGCTCTCTGTTCAATATATATCTCCAAGGAGAGGAGCATCGTAAGCTGTATAGCTCTGTCCAGTGTATATCTCCAAGTAGAGGACACCCGTAAGCTGTATAGCTCTATGTCCAGTGTATATCTCCAAGGAGAGGACACTCGTAAGCTGTATAGCTCTCTGTCCAGTGTATATCTCCAAGGAGTGGACACTCGTAAGCTGTATAGCTCTATGTCCAGTGTATATCTCCAAGGAGATGACAATCGTAAGCTGCATAGCTCTCTGTCCAGCGTATATCTCCAAGTAGAGGACACCCGTAAGCTGTATAGCTCTCTGTCCAGTGTATATCTCCAAGGAGAGGACACTCCTAAGCTGTATAGCTCTTTGGCCAATGTATATCCCCAAGGAGAGGACAATCGTAAGCTGTATAGCTCTATGTCTAGTGTATATCTCCAAGGAGAGGACACTCTTAAGCTGTATAGCTCTGCCCAGTGTATATCTCCACGGAGAGGACACTCGTAAGCTGTATAGCTCTCTGTCCAGTGTATATCTCCAAGGAGAGGACACTCGTAAGCTGTATAGCTCTCTGTCCAGTGCATATATCCAAGGAGAGGACACTCGTAAGCTGTATAGCTCTGTCCAGTGTATATCTCCAAGTAGAGGACACCCGTAAGCTTTATAGCTCTGTGTCCAGTGTATATCTCCAAGGAGAGGAAACTCGTAAGCTGTATAGCTCTGTCCAGTGTATAGCTCCAAGGAGAGGACACTCGTAAGCTGTGTAGCTCTCTGTCCAGTGTATATCTCCAAGGAGAGGACAATCGTAAGCTGCATAGCTCTCTGTCCAGCGTATATCTCCAAGAAGAGGACACCCGCAAGCTGTAAACCTCTCTGTCCAGTGTATATATCCAAGGAGAGGACACTCCTAAGCTCTATAGCTCTCTGTTCAATATATATCTCCAAGGAGAGGAGCATCGTAAGCTGTATAGCTCTGTCCAGTGTATATCTCCAAGTAGAGGACACCCGTAAGCTGTATAGCTCTGTGTCCAGTGTATATCTCCAAGGACAGGACACTCGTAAGCTGTATAGCTCTCTGTCCAGTGCATATCTCCAAGGAGAGGACACTCGTAAGCTGTATAGCTCTATGTCCAGTGTATATCTCCAAGGAGATGACAATCGTAAGCTGCATAGCTCTATGTCCAGTGTATATCTCCAAGTAGAGGACACCCGTAAGCTGTATAGCTCTCTGTCCAGTGTATATCTCCAAGGAGAGGACACTCCTAAGCTTTATAGCTCTCTGTCCAGTGTATATCTCCAAGGAGAGGACACTCGTAAGCTGTATAGCTCTCTGTCCAGTGTATATCTCCAAGGAGAGGACACTCCTAAGCTGTATAGCTCTCTGCCCAGTGTATATCTCCAAGGAGAGGACACTCGTAAGCTGTATAGCTCTGTCCATGTATATATCCAAGGAGAGTACACTCGTAAGCTGTATAGCTCTGTCCATGTATATCTCCAAGGAGAGGACATCGTACTGTATAGTCTGTCCAGTATCTCAAGAGAGGACACCGTAAGCTGTATAGCTCTGTGTCCAGTGTATATCTCCAAGGAGAGGACACTCGTAAGCTGTATAGCTCTGTCCAATGTATATATCCAAGGAGAGGAGCATCGTAAGCTGTATAGCTCTGTCCAGTGTATATCTCCAAGTAGAGGACACCCGTAAGCTGTAGAGCTCTGTGTCCAGTGTATATCTCCAAGGAGAGGACACTCGTAAGCTGTATAGCTCTGTCCAGTGTATATCTCCAAGTAGAGGACACCCGTAAGCTTTATAGCTCTGTGTCCAGTGTATATCTCCAAGGAGAGGACACTCGTAAGCTGTATAGCTCTGTCCAGTGTATATCTCCAAGGAGAGGACACTCGTAAGCTGTATAGCTCTCTGTCCAGTGTATATCTCCAAGGAGAGGACAATCGTAAGCTGCATAGCTCTCTGTCCAGTGTATATCTCCAAGTAGAGGACACCCGTAAGCTGTATAGCTCTCTGTCCAGTGTATATCTCCAAGGAGAGGACACTCCTAAGCTGTATAGCTCTCTGTCCAGTGTATATCTCCAAGTAGAGGACACCTGTAAGCTGTATAGCTCTGTGTCCAGTGTATTTCTCCAAGGAGAGGACACTCGTAAGCTGTATAGCTCTGTCCAGTGTATATCTCCAAGTAGAGGACACCCGTAAGCTTTATAGCTCTGTGTCCAGTGTATATCTCCAAGGAGAGGACACTCGTAAGCTGTATAGCTCTGTCCAGTGAATAGCTCCAAGGAGAGGACACTCGTAAGCTATATAGCTCTCTGTCCAGTGTATATCTCCAAGGAGAGGACAATCGTAAGCTGCATAGCTCTCTTTCCAGTGTATATCTCCAAGTAGAGGACACCCATAAGCTGTATAGCTCTCTGTCCAGTGTATATTTCCAAGGAGAGGACACTCCTAAGCTGTATAGCTCTCTGTCCATTGTATATCTCCAAGGAGAGGACACTCCTAAGCTGTATAGCTCTCTGTCCAATGTATATCCCCAAGGATAGGACAATCGTAAGCTGTATAGCTCTATGTCCATTGTATATCTCCAAGGAGAGGACACTCGTAAGATGTTTAGCTCTGTCCAGTGTATATCTCCAAGGAGAGGACACTCGTAAGCTGCATAGCTCTCTGGCCAGTGTATATCTCCAAGGAGATGACACTCGTAAGCTGTATAGCTCTCTGTCCAGTGTATATATCCAAGGAGAGGACAATCGTAAGCTGTATAGCTCTCTGGCCAATGCATATCCCCAAGGAGAGGACAATCGTAAGCTGTATAGCTCTATGTCCAGTGTATATCTCCAAGGAGAGGACACTCGTAAGCTGTATAGCTCTGCCCAGTGTATATCTCCACGGAGAGGACACTCGTAAGCTGTATAGCTCTCTGTCCAGTGTATATCTCCAAGGAGAGGACACTCGTAAGCTGTATAGCTCTCTGTCCAGTGTATATCTCCAAGGAGAGGACAATCGTAAGCTGTATAGCTCTCTGCCCAGTGTCTATCTCCAAGGAGAGGACACTCGTAAGCTGTATAGCTCTGTCCAATGTATATATCCAAGGAGAGTACACTCGTAAGCTGTATAGCTCTGTCCAATGTATATCTCCAAGGAGAGGAGCATCGTAAGCTGTATAGCTCTGTCCAGTGTATATCTCCAAGTAGAGGACACCCGTAAGCTGTATAGCTCTGTGTCCAGTGTATATCTCCAAGGAGAGGACACTCGTAAGCTGTATAGCTCTGTCCAGTGTATATCTCCAAGTAGAGGACACCCGTAAGCTTTATAGCTCTGTGTCCAGTGTATATCTCCAAGGAGAGGACACTCGTAAGCTGTATAGCTCTGTACAGAGTATATCTCCAAGTAGAGGACACCCGTAAGCTTTATAGCTCTGTGTCCAGTGTATATCTCCAAGGAGAGGACACTCGTAAGCTGTATAGCTTTGTGCAGTGTATATCTCCAAGGAGAGGACACTCGTTAGCTGTATAGCTCTCTGTCCAGTGTATATCTCCAAGGAGAGGACAATTGTAAGCTGCATAGCTCTCTGTCCAGTGTATATCTCCAAGTAGAGGACACCCGTAAGCTGTATAGCTCTGTGTCCAGTGTATATTTCCAAGGAGAGGACACTCGTAAGCTATATAGCTCTCTGTCCAGTGTATATCTCCAAGGAGAGGACAATCATAAGCTGCATAGCTCTCTGTCCAGTGTATATCTCCAAGTAGAGGACACCCATAAGCTGTAAAGCTCTCTGTCCAGTGTATATTTCCAAGGAGAGGACACTCCTAAGCTGTATAGCTCTCTGTCCATTGTATATCTCTAAGGAGAGGACACTTCTAAGCTGTATAGCTCTCTGTCCAATGTATATCCCCAAGGATAGGACAATAGTAAGCTGTATAGCTCTATGTCCATTGTATATCTCCAAGGAGAGGACACTCGTAAGCTGTATAGCTCTGTCCAGTGTATATCTCCAAGGAGAGGACACTCGTAAGCTGTATAGCTCTCTGTCCAGTGTATATCTCCAAGGAGATGACACTCGTAAGCTGTATAGCTCTCTGTCCAGTGTATATATCCAAGGAGAGGACAATCGTAAGCTGTATAGCTCTCTGGCCAATGCATATCCCCAAGGAGAGGACAATCGTAAGCTGTATAGCTCTATGTCCAGTGTATATCTCCAATGAGAGGACACTCGTAAGCTGTATAGCTCTGCCCAGTGTATATCTCCACGGAGAGGACACTCGTAAGTTGTATAGCTCTCTGTCCAGTGTATATCTCCAAGGAGAGGACACTCGTAAGCTGTATAGCTCTCTGTCCAGTGTATATCTCCAAGGAGAGGACAATCGTAAGCTGTATAGCTCTCTGCCCAGTGTCTATCTCCAAGGAGAGGACACTCGTAAGCTGTATAGCTCTGTCCATTGTATATATCCAAGGAGAGTACACTCGTAAGCTGTATAGCTCTGTCCAATATATATCTCCAAGGAGAGGAGCATCGTAAGCTGTATAGCTCTGACCAGTGTATATCTCCAAGTAGAGGACACCCGTAAGCTGTATAGCTCTATGTCCAGTGTATATCTCCAAGGAGAGGACACTCGTAAGCTGTATAGCTCTGTGCAGTGTATATCTCCAAGGAGAGGACACTCGTAAGCTGTATAGCTCTCTGTCCAGTGTATATCTCCAAGGAGAGGACAATCGTAAGCTGCATAGCTCTCTGTCCAGTGTATATCTCCAAGTAGAGGACACCCGTAAGCTGTATAGCTCTCTGTCCAGTGTATATCTCCAAGGAGACGACACTCCTAAGCTGTATAGCTCTCTGTCCAGTGTATATCTCCAAGTAGAGGACACCCGTAAGCTGTATTGCTCTGTGTCCAGTGTATATTTCCAAGGAGAGGACACTCGTAAGCTGTATAGCTCTGTCCAGTGTATATCTCCAAGTAGAGGACACCCGTAAGCTTTATAGCTCTGTGTCCAGTGTATATCTCCAAGGAGAGGACACTCGTAAGTTGTATAGCTCTGTCCAGTGTATAGCTCCAAGGAGAGGAAACTCTTAAGCTGTATAGCTCTCTGTCCAGTGTATATCTCCAAGGAGAGGATAATCGTTAGCTGCATAGCTCTCTGTCCAGTGTATATCTCCAAGTAGAGGACACCCGTAAGCTGTATAGCTCTCTGTCCAGTGTATATTTATAAGGAGAGGATACTCCTAAGCTGTAGAGCTCTCTGTCCATTGTATATCTCCAAGGAGCGGACACTCCTAAGCTGTATAGCTCTCTGTCCAATGTATATCCCCAAGGATAGGACAATCGTAAGCTGTATAGCTCTATGTCCATTGTATATCTCCAAGGAGAGGACACTCGTAAGATGTATAGCTCTGTCCAGTGTAAACTCCAAGGAGAGGACACTCGTAAGCTGTATAGCTCTCTGTCCAGCCAGTGTATATCTCCAAGGAGATGACATTCGTAAGCTGTATAGCTCTCTGTCCAGTGTATATATCCAAGGAGAGGACACTCCTAAGCTGTATAGCTCTGTCCAATGTATATATCCAAGGAGAGTACACTCGTAAGCTGTATAGCTCTGTCCAATGTATATCTCCAAGGAGAGGAGCATCGTAAGCTGTATAGCTCTGTCCAGTGTATATCTCCAAGTAGAGGACACTCGTAAGCTGTATAGCTCTCTGTCCAGTGTATATATCCAATGAGAGGAAAATCGTAAGCTGTATAGCTCTATGTCCAATGTATATCTCCAAGGAGAGGACACTCGTAAGCTGTATAGCTCTCTGTCCAGTGTATATATACAAGGAGAGGACAATCGTAAGCTGTATAGCTCTCTGGCCAATGCATATCCCCAAGGAGAGGACAATCGTAAGGTGTATAGCTCTATGTCCAGTGTATATCTCCAAGGAGAGGACAATCGTAAGCTGTATAGCTCTGTCCAGTGTATATCTCCAAGTAGAGGATACCCGTAAGCTGTATAGCTCTCTGTCCGGTGCATATGTCCAATGATAGGACACTCGTAAGCTGTATAGCTCTCTGTTCAATATATATCTCCAAGGAGAGGAGCATCGTAAGCTGTATAGCTCTGTCCAGTGTATATCTCCAAGTAGAGGACAATCCTAAGCTGTATAGCTCTCTGTCCAGTGTATATCTCCAAGTAGAGGACACCCGTAAGGTGTATAGCTCTGTGTCCAGTGTATATCTCCAAGGAGAGGACACTCATAATTTGTATAGCTCTGTCCAGTGTATATCTCCAAGTAGAGGACACCCGTAAGCTTTATAGCTCTGTGTCCAGTGTATAACTCCAAGGAGAGAACACTCGTAAGCTGTATAGCTCTGTCCAGTGTATATCTCCAAGGAGAGGACACTCGTAAGCTGTATAGCTCTCTGTCCAGTGTATATCTCCAAGGAGAGGACAATCGTAAGCTGCATAGCTCTCTGTCCAGTGTATATCTCCAAGTAGAGGACACCCGTAAGCTGTATAGCTCTCTGTCCAGTGTATATTTCCAAGGTGAGGACACTCCTAAGCTGTATAGCTCTCTGTCCATTGTATATCTCCAAGGAGAGGACACTCCTAAGCTGTATAACTCTCTGTCCAATGTATATCCCCAAGGATAGGACAATCGTAAGCTCTATAGCTCTATGTCCATTGTATATCTCCAAGGAGAGGACACTCGTAAGCTGTATAGCTCTGTCCAGTGTATATCATCAAGGAGAGGACACTCGTAAGCTGTATAGCTCTCTGCCCAGTGTATATATCCAAGGAGAGGACAAACGTAAGCTGTATAGCTCTCTGTCCGGTGTATATCTCCAAGGAGAGGACACTCGTAAGCTGTATAGCTCTCTGTTCAATGTATATCTCCAAGGAGAAGAGCAACGTAAGCTGTATAGCTCTGACCAGTGTATATCTCCAAGTAGAGGACACCCGTAAGCTGTATAGCTCTGTGTCCAGTGTATATCTCCAAGGAGAGGACACTCGTAAGCTGTATAGCTCTCTGTCCAGTGTATATATCCAAGGAGAGGACAATCGTAAGCTGTATAGCTCTATGTCCAATGTATATCTCCAAGGAGAGGACACTCGTAAGCTGTATAGCTCTCTGTCCAGTGTATATCTCCAAGGAGAGGACACTCGTAAGCTGTATAGCTCTCTGTCCATTGTATATATCCAAGGAGAGGACAATCGTAAGGTGCATAGCTCTCTGTCCAGTGTATATCTCCAAGGAGAGGACAATCGTAAGCTGTATAGCTCTCTGTCCAATGTATATCTCCAAGTAGAGGATACCCGTAAGCTGTATAGCTCTTTGTCCGTTGCATATGTCCAATGATAGGACACTCGTAAGCTGTATAACTCTCTGTTCAATATATATCTCCAAGGAGAGGAGCATCGTAAGCTGTATTGCTCTGTCCAGTGTATATCTCCAAGTAGAGGACACCCGTAAGCTGTATAGCTCTGTGTCCAGTGTATATCTCCAAGGAGAGGACACTCGTAAGCCGTATAGCTCTATGTCCAGTGTTTATCTCCAAGGAGATGACAATCGTAAGCTGCATAGCTCTCTGTCCAGTGTATTTCTCCAAGTAGAGGACACCCGTAAGCTGTATAGCTCTCTGTCCAGTGTATATCTCCAAGGAGAGGACACTCCTAAGCTTTATAGCTCTCTGTCCAGTGTATATCTCCAAGGAGAGGACACTCCTAAGCTGTATAGCTCTCTGGCCAATGTATATCCCCAAGGAGAGTACAATCGTAAGCTGTATAGCTCTATGTCCAGTGTATATCTCCAAGGAGAGGACACTCGTAAGCTGTATAGCTCTGCCCAGTGTATATCTCCACGGAGAGGACACTCGTAAGCTGTATAGCTCTCTGTCCAGTGTATATCTCCAAGGAGAGGACACTCGTAAGCTGTATAGCTCTCTGTCCAGTGTATATCTCCAAGGAGAGGAAAATCGTAAGCTGTATAGCTCTATGTCCAGTATATATCTCCAAGGAGAGGACACTCGTAAGCTGTATAGCTCTGCCCAGTGTATATCTCCAAGGAGAGGACACTCGTAAGCTGCATAGCTCTCTGTCCAGTGTATATCTCCAAGGAGAGGACACTCGTAAGCTCTATAGCTCTCTGTACAGTGTATATCTCCAAGGAGAGGACAATCGTAAGCTGTATAGCTCTCTGCCCAGTGTATATCTCCAAGGAGAGGACACTCGTAAGCTGTATAGCTCTGTCCAAAGTATATATCCAAGGAGAGTACACTCGTAAGCTGTATAGCTCTGTCCAATGTATATCTCCAAGGAGAGGAGCATCGTAAGCTGCATAGCTCTGTCCAGTGTATATCTCCAAGTAGAGGACACCCGTAAGCTGTATAGCTCTGTGTCCAGTGTATATCTACAAGGAGAGGACACTCGTAAGCTGTATAGCTCTGTCCAGTGTATATTTCCAAGTAGAGGACACCCGTTAGCTTTATAGCTCTGTGTCCAGTGTATATCTCCAAGAAGAGGACACTCGTAAGCTGTATAGCTCTGTCCAGTGTATATCTCCAAGGAGAGGACACTCGTAAGCTGTATAGCTCTCTGTCCAGTGTATATCTCCAAGGAGAGGACAATCGTAAGCTGCATAGCTCTCTGTCCAGTGTATATCTCCAAGGAGAGGACACTCGTAAGCTGTATAGCTCTGTCCAATGTATATATCCAAGGAGAGTACACTCATAAGCTGTATAGCTCTGTCCAATGTATATCTCCAAGGAGAGGAGCATCGTAAGCTGTATAGCTCTGTCAAGTGTATATCTCCAAGTAGAGGACACCCATAAGCTGTATAGCTCTGTGTCCAGTGTATATCTCCAAGGAGAGGACACTCGTAAGCTGTATAGCTCTGTCCAGTGTATATCTCCAAGTAGAGGACACCCGTAAGCTTTATAGCTCTGTGTCCAGTGTATATCTCCAAGGAGAGGACACTCGTAAGCTGTATAGCTCTGTCCAGTGTATATCTCCAAGGAGAGGACACTCGTAAGTTGCATAGCTCTCTGTCCAGTGTATATCTCCAAGGAGAGGACACTCGTAAGCTGTATAGCTCTCTGTCCAGTGTATATCTCCAAGGAGAGGATACCCGTAAGCTGTATAGCTCTCTGTCCATTGTATATATCCAAGGAGAGGACACTCCTGAGATATATAGCTCTCTGTCCAGTGTATGTCTCCAAGGAGAGGACACTCCTAAGCTGTATAGCTCTCTGTCCAATGTATATCTCCAAGGAGAGGACAATCGTCAGCTGTATAGCTCTCTGTCCAAAGTATATCTCCAAGGAGAGGACAATCGTAAGCTGTATAGCTCTATGTCCAGTGTATATCTCCAAGGAGAGGACACTCGTCAGCTGTATAGCTCTGTCCAATGTATATTTCCAAGGAGAGGACACTCGTAAGCTGTATAGCTCTCTGTCCAGTGAATATCTCCAAGGAGAGTACACTCATAAGCTGTATAGCTCTCTGTCCGGTGTATATTTCCAAGGAGAGGACAATCGTAAGCTGTATAGCTCTCTGTCCGGTGTACATCTCCAAGGAGAGGACACTCGTAAGCTGTATAGCTCTCTGTCCAGTGTATATCTCCAAGTAGAGGATACCCGTAAGTTGTATAGCTCTCTGTCCGGTGTATATCTCCAATGAGATGACACTCGTAAGCTGTATAGCTCTCTGTCCAATGTATATCTCCAAGGAGAGGAGCATCCTAAGCTGTATAGCTCTGTCCAGTGTATATCTCCAAGTAGAGGACACTCGTAAGCTGTATAGTTTTCTGTCCAGTGTATATCTCCAAGGAGAGGACACTCTTAAGCTGCATAGCTCTCTGTCCAGTGTATATCTCCAAGGAGAGGACACTCGTAATCTGTATAGCTCTCTGTCCAGTGTATATCTACAAGGAGAGGAAACTCGTAAGCTGCATAGCTCTGTCCAGTGTATATCTCCAAGGAGAGGACACTGGTAAGCTGTATTGCTCTGCCCAGTGTATATATCCATGGAGAGGACACTCGTAAGCTGTATAGCTCTCTGTCCAGTGTATATCTCCAAGGAGAGGACACTCGTAAGCTGTATAGCTCTCTGTCCAGTGTATATCTCCAAGGAGAGGACAATCGTAAGCTGTATAGCTCTCTGCCCAGTGTATATCTCCAAGGAGAGGACACTCGTAAGTTGTATAGCTATGTCCAATGTATATATCCAAGGAGAGTACACTCGTAAGCTGTATAGCTCTGTCCAATGTATATATCCAAGGAGAGGAGCATCGTAAGCTGTATAGATCTGTCCAGTGTATATCTCCAAGTAGAGGACACCCGTAAGCTGTATAGCTCTGTGTCCAGTGTATATCTCCAAGGAGAGGACACTAGTAAGCTGTATAGCTCTGTTCAGTGTATATCTCCAAGTAGAGGACACCCGTAAGCTTTATAGCTCTGAGTCCAGTGTATATCTCCAAGGAGATGACAATCGTACTCTGTATAGCTCTGTCCAGTGTATATCCCCAAGGAGAGGACAATCGTACGCTGAATAGCTCTGTCCAGTGTATATTTCCAAGGAGAGGACAATCGTAAGGTGTATAGCTCTCTGACAAGTGCATGTCGCCAAGGAGACGACAATCGTAAGCTGTATAGCTCTCTGTCCAGTGTATATCTACAAGCAAATGACAATCTTAAGCTGTATAGCTCTGTCCAGTGTATATCTTCAAGGAGAGGAAACTCGTAAGCTGCATAGCTCTCTGTCCAGTGTATATCTCCAAGTAGAGGACACTCCTAAGCTGTATAGTTTCCTGTCCATTGGATATCTCCAAGGAGAGGACACTCTTAAGCTGCATAGCTCTCTGTCCAGTGTATATCTCCAAGGAGAGGACACTCGTAAGCTGTATAGCTCTATGTCCAGTGTATATCTACAAGGAGAGGATACTCCTAAGCTTTATAGCTCTCTGTCCAGTGTATATCTCCAAGGAGAGGACACTCCTAAGCTGTATAGCTCTCTGGCCAATGTATATGCCCAAGGAGAGGAAAATCGTAAGCTGTATAGCTCTATGTCCAGTATATATCTCCAAGGAGAGGACACTCGTAAGCTGTATAGCTCTGCCCAGTGTATATCTCCAAGGAGAGGACACTCGTAAGCTGCATAGCTCTCTGTCCAGTGTATATCTCCAAGGAGAGGACACTCGTAAGCTCTATAGCTCTCTGTACAGTGTATATCTCCAAGGAGAGGACAATCGTAAGCTGTATAGCTCTCTGCCCAGTGTATATCTCCAAGGAGAGGACACTCGTAAGCTGTATAGCTCTGTCCAAAGTATATATCCAAGGAGAGTACACTCGTAAGCTGTATAGCTCTGTCCAATGTATATCTCCAAGGAGAGGAGCATCGTAAGCTGCATAGCTCTGTCCAGTGTATATCTCCAAGTAGAGGACACCCGTAAGCTGTATAGCTCTGTGTCCAGTGTATATCTACAAGGAGAGGACACTCGTAAGCTGTATAGCTCTGTCCAGTGTATATTTCCAAGTAGAGGACACCCGTTAGCTTTATAGCTCTGTGTCCAGTGTATATCTCCAAGAAGAGGACACTCGTAAGCTGTATAGCTCTGTCCAGTGTATATCTCCAAGGAGAGGACACTCGTAAGCTGTATAGCTCTCTGTCCAGTGTATATCTCCAAGGAGAGGACAATCGTAAGCTGCATAGCTCTCTGTCCAGTGTATATCTCCAAGTAGAGGACACCCGTAAGCTGTATAGCTCTCTGTCCAGTGTATATCTCCAAGGAGTGGACACTCCTAAGCTGTATAGCTCTCTGTCCATTGTATATCTCCAAGGAGAGGACACTCTTAAGCTGTATAGCTCTCTCTCCAATGTATATCCCCAAGGATAGGACAATCGTAAGCTGTATAGCTCTATGTCCAGTGTATATCTCCAAGGAGAGGACACTCGTAAGCTGTATAGCTCTGTCCAGTGTATATCTCCAAGGAGAGGACACTCGTAAGCTGTATATCTCTCTGTCCAGTGTATATCTCCAAGGAGATGACACTCGTAAGCTGTATAGCTCTCTGTCCAGTGTATATATCCAAGGAGAGGACAATCGTAAGCTGTATAGCTCTCTGTCCGGTGTATATCTCCAAGGAGAGGACACTCGTGAGCTGTATAGCTTTCTGTTCAATGTATATCTCCAAGAAGTGGAGCAACATAAGCTGTATTGCTCTGTCCAGTGTAAATCTCCAAGTAGAGGACACCCGTTAGCTGTATAGCTCTGTGTCCAGTGCATATCTCCAAGGAGAGGACACTCGTAAGCTGTATAGCTCTGTCCAGTTTATATCTCCAAGGAGAGGACACTCGTAAGCTGTATAGCTCTCTGTCCAGTGTATATCTCCAAGGAGAGGACACTCGTAAGCTGTATAGCTCTCTGTCCAGTGTATATATCCAAGGAGAGGACACTCCTGAGCTATATAGCTCTCTGTCCAGTGTATGTCTCCAAGGAGAGGACACTCCTAAGCTGTATAGCTCTCTGTCCAATGTATATCTCCAAGGAGAGGACAATCGTAAGATGTATAGCTCTCTGTCCAAAGTATATCTCCAAGGAGAGGACAATCTTAAGCTGTATAGCTCTATGTCCATTGTATATCTCTAAGGAGAGGACACTCATCAGCTGTATAGCTCTGTCCAATGTATATTTCCAAGGAGAGGACACTCGTAAGCTGTATAGCTCTCTGTCCAGTGTATATCTCCAAGGAGAGGACACTCGTAAGCTGTATAGCTCTCTGTCCAATGTATATCTCCAAGGAGAGGAGCATCGTAAGCTGTATAGCTCTGTCCAGTATATATCTCCAAGTAGAGGACACTCGTAAGCTGTATAGTTTTCTGTCCAGTGTATATCTCCAAGGAGAGGACACTCTTAAGCTGCATAGCTCTCTGTCCAGTGTATATCTCCAAGGAGAGGACACTCGTAAGCTGTATAGCTCTCTGTCCAGTGTATATCTACAAGGAGAGGACACTCGTCAGCTGCATAGCTCTGTCCAGTGTACATCTCCAAGGAGAGGACAATCCTAAGCTGTATAGCTCTCTGTCCAGGGTATATCTCCAAGGAGAGGACACTCGTAAGCTGCATATCTCTCTTTCCAGTGTATATCTCCAAGGAGAGGACATTCGTAAGCTGTATAGCTCTCTGTCCAGTGTATATCTCCAAGGAGAGGACACTCGTAAGCTATATAGCTCTCTGTCCAGTGTATATCGCCAAGGACAGGACACTTATAAGCTGTATAGCTCTATGTCCAGTGTATATCTCAAAGGAGATGACAATCGTAAGCTGTATAGCTCTATGTCCAGTGTATATCTCCAAGGAGATGACAATCGTACGCTGTATAGCTCTGTCCAGTGTATATATCCAAGGAGAGGACACTCCTGAGCTATATAGCTCTCTGTCCAGTGTATGTCTCCAAGGAGAGGACACTCCTAAGCTGCATAGCTCTCTGTCCAATGTATATCTCCAAGGAGAGGACAATCGTAAGCTGTATAGCTCTCTGTCCAAAGTATATCTCCAAGGAGAGGACAATCGTAAGCTGTATAGCTCTATGTCCATTGTATATCTCCAAGGAGAGGACACTCATCAGCTGTATAGCTCTGTCCAATGTATATTTCCAAGGAGAGAACACTCGTAAGCTGTATAGCTCTCTGTCCAGTGTATATCTCCAAGGAGAGGACACTCGTAAGCTGTATAGATCTCTGTCCAGTGTATATCTCCAAGGAGTGGACACTCGTAAGCTGTATAGCTCTCTGTCCAATGTATATCTCCAAGGAGAGGAGCATCGTAAGCTGTATAGCTCTGTCCAGTATATATCTCCAAGTAGAGGACACTCGTAAGCTGTATAGTTTTCTGTCCAGTGTATATCTCCAAGGAGAGGACACTCTTAAGCTGCATAGCTCTCTGTCCAGTGTATATCTCCAAGGAGAGGACACTCGTAAGCTGTATAGCTCTCTGTCCAGTGTATATCTACAAGGAGAGGACACTCGTCAGCTGCATAGCTCTGTCCAGTGTACATCTCCAAGGAGAGGACAATCGTAAGCTGCATAGCTCTCTGTCCAGGGTATATCTCCAAGGAGAGGACACTCGTAAGCTGCATATCTCTCTGTCCAGTGTATATCTCCAAGGAGAGGACATTCGTAAGCTGTATAGCTCTCTGTCCAGTGTATATCTCCAAGGAGAGGACACTCGTAAGCTGTATAGCTCTCTGTCCAGTGTATATCGCCAAGGAGAGGACACTTATAAGCTGTATAGCTCTATGTCCAGTGTATATCTCAAAGGAGATGACAATCGTAAGCTGTATAGCTCTCTGTCCAGTGTATATCTCCAAGGAGATGACAATCGTAAGCTGTATAGCTCTGTCCAGTGTATATCCCCAAGGAGAGGACAATCGTACGCTGAATAGCTCTGTCCAGTGTATATCTCCAAGGAGAGGACAATCGTAAGCTGTATAGCTCTCTGTCCAGTGTATATCCAAGGAGAGGACAATCGTAAGCTGTATATAGCTCTGTCCAGTGTATATCTCCAAGGAGAGGACAATCGTAAGCTGTATATAGCTCTGTCCAGTGTATATCTCCAAGGAGAGGACAATCGTAAGCTGTATATAGCTCTGTCCAGTGTATATCTCCAAGGAGAGGACAATCGTAAGCTGTATATAGCTCTGTCCAGTGTATATCTCCAAGGAGAGGACACTCGTAAGCTGTATAGCTCTATGTCCAGTGTATATCTCCAAGGAGAGGACACTCGTAAGCTGTATATAGCTCTGTCCAGTGTATATCTACAAGGAGAGGACAATCGTAAGCTGTATAGCTCTATGTCCAGTGTATATCTCCAAGGAGAGGACAATCGTAAGCTGTATATAGCTCTGTCCAGTGTATATCTACAAGGAGAGGACACTCGTAAGCTGTTAAGCTCTCTGTCCAGTGTATATCTCCAAGGAGAGGACAATCGTAAGCTGCATGGCTCTCTGTCCAGTGGATATCTCCAAGTAGAGGACACCCGTAAGCTGTATAGCTCTCTGTCCAGTGTATATTTCCAAGGAGAGGACACTCCTAAGCTGTATAGTTCTCTGTCCAGTGTATATCTCCAAGTATAGGACACCCGTAAGCTGTATAGCTCTGTGTCCAGTGTATATCTCCAAGGAGAGGACACTCGTCAGCTGTATAGCTCTGTCCAAAGTATATTTCCAAGAAGAGGACCATCGTAAGCTGTATAGCTCTCTGTCCAGTGAATATCTCCAAGGAGAGGACACTCGTAAGCTGTATAGCTCTCTGTCCAGAGTATATCTCCAAGGAGAGGACAATCGTAAGCTGTATAGCTCTCTGTCCGGTGTACATCTGCAAGGAGAGGACACTCGTAAGCTGTATAGCTCTCTGTCCAGTGTATATCTCCAAGTAGAGGATACCCGTAAGTTGTATAGCTCTCTGTCCGGTGTATATCTCCAATGAGAGGACACTCGTAAGCTGTATAGCTCTCTGTCCAATGTATATCTCCAAGGAGAGGAGCATCGTAAGCTGTATAGCTCTGTCCAGTGTATATCTCCAAGTAGAGGACACTCGTAAGCTGTATAGTTTTCTGTCCAGTGTATATCTCCAAGGAGAGGACACTCTTAAGCTGCATAGCTCTCTGTCCAGTGTATATCTCCAAGGAGAGGACACTCGTAAGCTGTATAGCTCTCTGTCCAGTGTATATCTACAAGGAGAGGACACTCGTTAGCTGCATAGCTCTGACCAGTGTATATCTCCAAGGAGAGGACAATCATAAGCTGTATAGCTCTCTGTCCAGGGTATATCTCCTAGGAGAGGACACTCGTAAGCTGTATAGCACTCTGTCCAGTGTATTTCGCCAAGGAGAGGACACTCGTAAGCTGTATAGCTCTATGTCCAGTGTATATCTCAAAGGAGATGACAATCGTAAGCTGTATAGCTCTATGTCCAGTGTATATCTCCAAGGAGATGACAATCGTACGCTGTATAGCTCTGTCCAGTATATATCCCCAAGGAGAGGACAATCGTACGCTGAATATCTCTGTCCAGTGTATATATCCAAGGAGAGGACAATCGTAAGCTGAATAGCTCTCTGTCCAGGGTATATCTCCAAGGAGAGGACACTCGTAAGCTGCATATCTCTCTGTACAGTGTATATCGTCAAGGAGAGGACACTTGTAAGCTGTATAGCTCTATGTCCAGTGTATATCTCAAAGGAGATGACAATCGTAAGCTGTATAGCTCTCTGTCCAGTGTATATCTCCAAGGAGATGACAATCGTAAGGTGTATTGCTCTCTGACAAGTGCATGTCGCCAAGGAGAGGACAATCGTAAGCTGTATAGCTCTCTGTCCAGTGTATATCTACAAGCAGATGACAATCGTAAGCTGTATAGCTCTGTCCAGTGTATAACTACAAGCAGATGACAATCGTAAGCTGTATAGCTCTGTCCAGTGTATATCTTCAAGAAGAGGAAACTCGTAAGCTGTGTAGCTCTCTGTCCAGTGTATATCTCCAAGTAGAGGACACTCGTAAGCTGTATAGTTTCCTGGCCATTGTATATCTCCAAGGAGAGGACACTCTTAAGCTGCAAAGCTCTCTCTCCAGTGTATATCTCCAAGGAGAGGACACTCGTAAGCTGTATAGCTCTCTGTCCAGTGTATATCTACAAGGAGAGGACACTCGTAAGCTGCATAGCTCTATCCAGCGTATATTTCCAAGGAGAGGATACTCCTAAGCTTTATAGCTCTCTGTCCAGTGTATATCTCCAAGGAGAGGACATTCCTAAGCTGTATAGCTCTCTGGCCAATGTATATCCCCAAGGAGAGGAAAATCGTAAGCTGTATAGGTCTATGTCCAGTGTATATCTCCAAGGAGAGGACACTCGTAAGTTGTATAGCTCTGCCCAGTGTATATCTCCAAGGAGAGGACACTCGTAAGCTGAATAGCTCTCTGTCCAGTGTATATCTCCAAGGAGAGGACACTCGTAAGCTGTATAGCTCTCTGTCCAGTGTATATCTCCAAGGAGAGGACAATCCTAAGCTGTATAGCTCTCTGCCCAGTGTATATCTCCAAGGAGAGGACACTCGTAAGCTGTATAGCTCTGTCCAATGTATGTATCCAAGGAGAGTACACTCGTAAGCTGTATAGCTCTGTCCAGTGTATATCTCCAAGGAGAGGACACTCGTAAGCTGTATAGCTCTGTCCAGTGTATATCTCCAAGGAGAGGACACTCGTAAGCTGTATAGCTCTCTGTCCAGTGTATATCTCCAAGGAGAGGACAATCGTAAGCTGCATAGCTCTCTGTCCAGTGTATATCTCCAAGTAGAGGACACCCGTAAGCTGTATTGCTCTCTGTCCAGTGTATATCTCCAAGGAGAGGACACTCCTAAGCTGTATATCTCTCTGTCCATTGTATATCTCCAAGGAGAGGACACTCCTAAGCTGTATAGCTCTCTGTCCAATGTATATCCCCAAGGATAGGACAATCGTAAGCTGTATAGCTCTATGTCAAGTGTATATCTCCAAGGAGAGGATACTCGTAAGCTGTATAGCTCTGTCCAGTGTTTATCTCCAAGGAGAGGACACTCGTAAGCTGTATAGCTCTCTGTCCAGTGTATATCTCCAAGGAGATGACACTCATAAGCTGTATAGCTCTCTGTCCAGTGTATATACCCACGGAGAGGACAATCGTAAGCTGTATAGCTCTCTGTCCGGTGTATATCTCCAAGGAGAGGACATTCGTAAGCTGCATAGCTCTCTGTGCAGTGTATATCTCCAAGGAGAGGACACTCGTAAGCTGTATAGCTCTCTGTCCAGTGTATATCGCCAAGGAGAGGACACTCATAAGCTGTATAGCTCTCTGTCCAGTGTATATACCCACGGAGAGGACAATCGTAAGCTGTATAGCTCTCTGTCCGGTGTATATCTCCAAGGAGAGGATACCCGTAAGCTGTATAGCTCTCTGTCCATTGTATATATCCAAGGAGAGGACACTCCTGAGCTATATAGCTCTCTGTCCATTGTATGTCTCCAAGGAGAGGACACTCCTAAGCTGTATAGCTCTCTGTCCAATGTATATCTCCAAGGAGAGGACAATCGTAAGCTGTATAGCTCTCTGTCCAAAGTATATCTCCAAGGAGAGGACAATCGTAAGCTGTATAGCTCTATGTCCATTGTATATCTCCAAGGAGAGGACACTCGTAAGCTGTATAGCTCTCTGTCCAGTGTATATCTCCAAGGAGAGGACAATTGTAAGCTGTATAGCTCTCTGTCCGGTGTACATCTCCAAGGAGAGGACACTCGTAAGCTGTATAGCTCTCTGTCCAGTGTATATCTCCAAGTAGTGGATACCCGTAAGTTGTATAGCTCTCTGTCCGGTGTATATCTCCAATGAGAGGACACTCGTAAGCTCTATAGCTCTCTGTCCAATGTATATCTCCAAGGAGAGGACACTCGTAAGCTGTATAATTTTCTGTCCAGTGTATATCTCCAAGTAGAGGACACTCTTAAGCTGCATAGCTCTCTGTCCAGTGTATATCTCCAAGCAGAGGACACTCGTAAGCTGTATAGCTCTCTGTCCAGTGTATATCTACAAGGAGAGGACACTCGTCAGCTGCATAGCTCTGTCCAGTGTACATCTACAAGGAGAGGACAATCGTAAGCTGTATAGCTCTCTGTCCAGGGTATATCTCCAAGGAGAGGAAACTCGTAAGCTGCATATCTCTCTGTCCAGTGTATATCTCCAAGGAGAGGACATTCGTAAGCTGTACAGCTCTCTGTCCAGTGTATATCTCCAAGGAGAGGAAACTCGTAAGCTGTATAGCTCTCTGTTCAGTGTATATCGCCAAGGAGAGGACACTCGTAAGCTGTATAGCTCTATGTCCAGTGTATATCTCAAAGGAGATGACAATCGTAAGCTGTATAGCTCTATGTCCAGTGTATATCTCCAAGGAGATGACAATCGTACGCTGTATAGCTCTGTCCAGTGTATATCCCCAAGGAGAGGACAATCGTACGCTGAATAGCTCTGTCCAGTGTATATTTCCAAGGAGAGGACAATCGTAAGGTGTATAGCTCTCTGACAAGTGCATGTCGCTAAGGAGAGGACAATCGTAAGCTGTATATAGCTCTGTCCAGTGTATATCTCCACGGAGAGGACAATCGTAAGCTGTATATAGCTCTGTCCAGTGTATATCTCCAAGGAGAGGACACTCGTAAGCTGTATAGCTCTATGTCCAGTGTATATCTCCAAGGAGAGGACACTCGTAAGCTGTATATAGCTCTGTCCAGTGTATATCTCCAAGGAGAGGACAATCGTAAGCTGTATAGATCTATGTCCAGTGTATATCTCCAAGGAGAGGACAATCGTAAGCTGTATATAGCTCTGTCCAGTGTATATCTACAAGGAGATGACACTCGTAAGCTGTAAAGCTTTCTGTCCAGTGTATATCTCCAAGGAGAGGACAATCGTAAGCTGCATAGCTCTCTGTCCAGTGTATATCTCCAAGTAGAGGACACCCGTAAGCTGTATAGCTCTCTGTCCAGTGTATATCTCCAAGGAGAGGACACTCCTAAGCTGTATAGCTCTCTGTCCAGTGTATATCTCCAAGTAGAGGACACCCGTAAGCTGTATAGCTCTGTGTCCAGTGTATATCTCCAAGGAGAGGACACTCGTAAGCTGGTATAGCTCTGTCCAGTGTATATCTCCAAGTAGAGGACACCCGTAAGCTTTATAGCTCTGTGTCCGGTGTATATCTCCAAGGAGAGGACACTCGTCAGCTGTATAGCTCTGTCCATTGTATCTTTCCAAGGAGAGGACTATCGTAAGCTGAATAGCTCTCTGTCCAGTGAATATCTCCAAGGAGAGGACACTCGTAAGCTGTATAGCTCTCTGTCCAGTGTATATCTCCAAGGAGAGGACAATCGTAAGCAGTATAGCTCTCTGTCCGGTGTACATCTGCAAGGAGTGGACACTCGTAAGCTTTATAGCTCTCTGTCCAGTGTATATCTCCAAGTAGAGGATACCCATGAGTTGTATAGCTCTCTGTCCGGTGTATATCTCCAATGAGAGGACACTCGTAAGCTGTATAGCTCTCTGTCCAATGTATATCTCCAAGGAGAGGAGCATCGTAAGCTGTATAGATCTGTCCAATGTATATCTCCAACTAGAGGACACTCGTAAGCTGTATAGTTTTCTGTCCAGTGTATATCTCCAAGGAGAGGACACTCTTAAGCTGCACAGCTCTCTGTCCAGTGTATATCTCCAAGGAGAGGACACTCGTAAGCTGTATAGCTCTCTGTCCAGTGTATATCTACAAGGAGAGGACACTCGTAAGCTGCATAGCTCTGTCCAGTGTACATCTCCAAGGAGAGGACAATCGTAAGCTGTATAGCTCTCTGTCCAGGGTATATCTCCAAGGAGAGGACACTCGTAATCTGCATATCTCTCTGTCCAGTGTATATCTCCAAGGAGAGGACATTCCTAAGCTGTATAGCTCTCTGTGCAGTGTATATCTCCAAGGAGAGGACACTCGTAAGCTGTATAGCTCTCTGTCCAGTGTATATCGCCAAGGAGAGGACACTCATAAGCTGTATAGCTCTATGTCCAGTGTATATCTCAAAGGAGATGACAATCGTAAGCTGTATAGCTCTATGTCCAGTGTATATCTCCAAGGAGATGACAATCGTACGCTGTACAGCTCTGTCCAGTGTATATCCCCAAGGAGAGGACAATCGTACGCTGAATAGCTCTGTCCAGTGTATATTTCCAAGGAGAGGACAATCGTAAGGTGTATAGCTCTCTGACAAGTGCATGTCGCCAAGGAGAGGACAATCGTAAGCTGTATATAGCTCTGTCCAGTGTATATCTCCAAGGAGAGGACAATCGTAAGCTGTATATAGCTCTGTCCAGTGTATATCTCCAAGGAGAGGACAATCGTAAGCTGTATATAGCTCTGTCCAGTGTATATCTCCAAGGAGAGGACACTCGTAAGCTCTATATAGCTCTGTCCAGTGTATATCTCCAAGGAGAGGACAATCGTAAGCTGTATAGCTCTCGTCCAGTGTATATCTCCAAGGAGAGGACACTCGTAAGCTGTATAGCTCTCCGTCCAGTGTATATCTCCAAGGAGAGGACAATCGTAAGCTGTATAGCTCTCGTCCAGTGTATATCTCCAAGGAGAGGACAATCGTAAGCTGTATAGCTCTCTGTCCAGTGTATATCTCCAAGGAGAGGACAATCGTAAGCTGTATAGCTCTGTCCAGTGTATATCTCCAAGGAGAGGACAATCGTAAGCTGTATATAGCTCTGTCCAGTGTATATCTCCAAGGAGAGGACAATCGTAAGCTGTATAGCTCTGTCCAGTGTATATCTCCAAGGAGAGGACAATCGTAAGCTGTATAGCTCTGTCCAGTGTATATCTCCAAGGAGAGGACAATCGTAAGCTGTATAGCTCTGTCCAGTGTATATCTCCAAGGAGAGGACAATCGTAAGCTGTATATAGCTCTGTCCAGTGTATATCTCCAAGGAGAGGACAATCGTAAGCTGTATAGCTCTGTCCAGTGTATATCTCCAAGGAGAGGACAATCGTAAGCTGTATAGCCTCTGTCCAGTGTATATCTCCAAGGAGAGGACAATCGTAAGCTGTATAGCTCTCTGTCCAGTGTATATCTCCAAGGAGAGGACAATCGTAAGCTGAATAGCTCTGTCCAGTGTATATCTCCAAGGAGAGGACAATCGTAAGCTGTATAGCTCTCGTCCAGTGTATATCTCCAAGGAGAGGACAATCGTAAGCTGTATAGCTCTGTCCAGTGTATATCTCCAAGGAGAGGACGATCGTAAGCTGTATAGCTCTGTCCAGTGTATATCTCCAAGGAGAGGACAATCGTAAGCTGTATAGCTCTGTCCAGTGTATATCTCCAAGGAGAGGACAATCGTAAGCTGTATAGCTCTCTGTCCAGTGTATATCTCCAAGGAGAGGACAATCGTAAGCTGTATAGCTCTCTGTCCAGTGTATATCTCCAAGGAGAGGACAATCGTAAGCTGCATAGCTCTCTGTCCAGTGTATATCTCCAAGGAGAGGACACTCGTAAGCTGTATAGCTCTCGTCCAGTGTATATCTCCGATAGCTCTGTCCAGTGTATATCTCCAAGAGAGGAATCGTAAGCTGTATAGCTCTGTCCAGTGTATATCTCCAAGGAGAGGACAATCGTAAGCTGTATAGCTCTCTGTCCAGTGTATATATCCAAGGAGAGGACACTCGTAAGCTGTATAACTCTCTGTCCAGTGTATATCTCCAAGGAGAGGACAATCGTAAGCTGTATAGCTCTGTCCAGTGTATATCTCCACAAAAAAAGGAGAGGACAATCGTAAGCTGTATAGCTCTGTCCAGTGTATATCTCCAAGGAGAGGACAATCGTAAGCTGTATAGCTCTGTCCAGTGTATATCTCCAAGGAGAGGACAATCGTAAGCTGTATAGCTCTGTCCTGTGTATATCTCCAAGGAGAGGACAATCGTAAGCTGTATAGCTCTGTCCAGTGTATATCTCCAAGGAGAGGACAATCGTAAGCTGTATAGCTCTGTCCAGTGTATATCTCCAAGGAGAGGACAATCGTAAGCTGTATAGCTCTCTGCCAGTGTATATCTCCAAGGAGAGGACACTCGTAAGCTGTATAGCTCTGTCCAGTGTATATCTCCAAGGAGAGGACACTCGTAAGCTGTATAGCTCTCTGTCCAGTGTATATCTCCAAGGAGAGGACAATCGTAAGCTGTATAGCTCTCTGTCCAGTGTATATCTCCAAGGAGAGGACAATCGTAAGCTGTATAGCTCTCTGTCCAGTGTATATCTCCAAGGAGAGGACAATCGTAAGCTGCATAGCTCTCTGTCCAGTGTATATCTCCAAGTAGAGGACACTCGTAAGCTGTATAGCTCTGTCCAGTGTATATCTCCAAGGAGAGGACAATCGTAAGCTGTATAGCTCTCTGTCCAGTGTATATCTCCAAGGAGAGGACAATCGTAAGCTGTATAGCTCTGTCCAGTGTATATCTCCAAGTAAGGACACTCGTAAGCTGTATAGCTCTGTCCAGTGTATATTTCAAGGAGAGGACACTCGTAAGCTGTACAGCTCTCTGTCCAGTGTATATCTCAAGGAGAGGAAACTCGTAAGCTGTATAGCTCTCTGTCCAGTGTATATCTCCAAGGAGAGGACAATCGTAAGCTGTATAGCTCTCTGTCCAGTGTATATCTCCAAGGAGAGGACACTCATAAGCTGTATAGCTCTCTGTCCAGTGTATATCTCCAAGGAGAGGACATCCTAAGCTGTATAGCTCTCTGTCCAATGTATATCTCCAAGGAGAGGACAATCGTAAGCTGTATAGCTCTGTCCAGTGTATATCTCCAAGGAGAGGACACTCGTAAGCTGTATAGCTCTGCCCAGTGTATATCTCCAAGGAGAGGACACTCGTAAGCTGTATAGCTCTCTGTCCAGTGTATATCTCCAAGGAGAGGACACTCGTAAGCTGTATAGCTCTCTGTCCAGTGTATATCTCCAAGGAGAGGACAATCGTAAGCTGTATAGCTCTCTGTCCAGTGTATATCTCCAAGGAGAGGACACTCGTAAGCTGTATAGCTCTGTCCAGTGTATATCTCCAAGGAGATGACACTCGTAAGCTGTATATCTCTGTCCAGTGTATATCTCCAAGGAGAGGACACTCGTAAGCTGTATAGCTCTCTGTCCAGTGTATATCTCCAAGGAGAGGACAATCGTAAGCTGTATAGCTCTCTGTCCAGTGTATATCCCAAAGGAGATGACAATCGTAAGCTGTATAGCCTCTGTCCAGTGTATATCTCCAAGGAGAGGACAATCGTAAGCTGTATAGCTCTGTCCAGTGTATATCTCCAAGGAGAGGACAATCGTAAGCTGTATAGCTCTGTCCAGTGTATATCTCCAAGGAGAGGACAATCGTACGCTGAATAGCTCTGTCCAGTGTATATCTCCAAGGAGAGGACAATCGTAATGTGTATAGCTCTCTGACAAGTGCATGTCGCCAAGGAGAGGACAATCGTAAGCTGTATAGCTCTATGTCCAGTGAATATCTCCAAGGAGAGGACACTCGTAAGCTGTATAGCTCTGTCCAGTGTATATCTCCAAGGAGAGGACACTCATAAACTGAATAGCTCTCTGTCCAGTGTATATCTCCAAGGAGAGGACACTCGTAAGCTGTATAGCTCTCTGTCCAGTGTATATCTCCAAGGAGAGGAAAATCGTAAGCTGTATAGCTCTCTGCCCAGTGTATATCTCCAAGGAGAGGACACTCGTAAGCTGTATAGCTCTCTGTCCAGTGTATATCTCCAAGGAGAGGACAATCGTAAGCTGCATAGCTCTCTGTCCAGTGTATATCTCCAAGTAGAGGACACCCGTAAGCTGTATAGCTCTATGTCCAATGTATATCTCCAAGGAGAGGACAATCGTAAGCTATATAGCTCTCTGTCCAAAGTATATCTCCAAGGAGAGGACAATCGTAAGCTGTATAGCTCAATGTCCAGTGTATATCTCCAAGTAGAGCATACTCGTCAGCTGTATAGCTCTGTCCAATGTATATTTCAAAGGAGAGGACACTCGTAAGCTGTACAGCTCTCTGTCCAGTGTATATCTTCAAGGAGAGGAAACTCGTAAGCTGTATAGCTCTCTGTCCAGTGTATATCTCCAAGTAGAGGACACCCGTAAGCTGTATAGCTCTCTGTCCAGTGTATATCTCCAAGGAGAGGACACTCCTAAGCTTTATAGCTCTCTGTCCAGTGTATATCTCCAAGGAGAGGACACTCCTAAGCTGTATAGCTCTCTGGCCAATGTATATCCCCAAGGAGAGGACAATCGTAAGCTGTATAGCTCTATGTCCAGTGTATATCTCCAAGGAGAGGACACTCGTAAGCTGTATAGCTCTGCCCAGTGTATATCTCCAAGGAGAGGACACTCGTAAGCTGTATAGCTCTCTGTCCAGTGTATATCTCCAAGGAGAGGATACTCGTAAGCTGTATAGCTCTCTGTCCAGTGTATATCTCCAAGGAGAGGACAATCATAAGCTGTATTGCTCTCTGCCCAGTGTATATCTCCAAGGAGAGGACACTCATAAGCTGTTTAGCTCTGTCCAAT
This sequence comes from Archivesica marissinica, assembly GCA_014843695.1. Taxonomy (NCBI): domain Eukaryota; kingdom Metazoa; phylum Mollusca; class Bivalvia; order Venerida; family Vesicomyidae; genus Archivesica; species Archivesica marissinica. Next base: position 12,535,034 of record CM026397.1, on the reverse strand, counting down.
GTATAAATCCAAGGAGAGTACACTCGTAAGCTGTATAGCTCTGTCCAATGTATATCTCCAAGGAGAGGAGCATCGTAATCTGTATAGCTCTGTCCAGTGTATATCTCCAAGTAGAGGACACCCGTAAGCTGTATAGCTCTGTGTCCCGTGTATATCTCCAAGGAGAGGACACTCGTAAGCTGTATAGCTCTGTCCAGTGTATATCTCCAAGGAGAGGACACTCGTAAGCTGTATATCTCTCTGTCCAATGTATATCTCCAAGGAGAGTATACTCGTAAGCTGGATAGCTCTCTGTCCAGTGTATATCTCCAAGGAGAGGACACTCGTAAGCTGTATAGCTCTCTGTCCAGTGTATATCTCCAAGGAGATGATACCAGTAAGCTGTATAGCTCTCTGTCCAATGTATATATCCAAGGAGAGGACACTCCTGAGCTATATAGCTCTCTGTCCAGTGTATGTCTCCAAGGAGAGGACACTCCTAAGCTGTATAGCTCTCTGTCCAATGTATATCTACAAGGAGAGGACAATCGTAAGCTGTATAGCTCTCTGTCCAAAGTATATCTCCAAGGAGAGGACAATCGTAAGCTGTATAGCTCTATTTCCAGTGTATATTTCCAAGGAGAGGACACTCGTAAGCTGTAAAGCTCTCTGTCCAGTGTATATCTCCAAGGAGAGGATACTCGTAAGCTGTATAGCTCTCTGTCCAGTGTATATCTCCAAGGAGAGGACAATCGTAATCTGTATAGCTCTCTGTCCGGTGTACATCTCCAAGGAGAGGACACTCGTAAGCTGTATAGCTCTCTCTCCAGTGTATATCTCCAAGTAGAGAATACCCATAAGTTGTATAGTTCTCTGTCCGGTGTATATCTCCAATGAGAGGACACTCGTAAGCTGTATAGCTCTCTGTCCAATGTATATCTCCAAGGAGAGGAGCATCGTAAGCTGTATAGCTCTGTCCAGTGTATATCTCCAAGTAGAGGACACTCGTAAGCTGTATAGTTTTCTGTCCAGTGTATATCTCCAAGGAGAGGACACTCTTAAGCTGCATAGCTCTCTGTCTAGTGTATATCTCCAAGGAGAGGACACTCGTAAGCTGTATAGCTCTCTGTCCAGTGTATATCTACAAGGAGAGGACACTCGTAAGCTGCATAGCTCTGTCCAGTGTATATCTCCAAGGAGATGACAATCGTAAGCTGTATAGCTCTCTGTCCAGGGTATATCTCCAAGGAGACGACACTCGTAAGCTGTATATATCTCTGTCCAGTGTATATCTCCAAGGAGAGGACATTCGTAAGCTGTATAGCTCTCTGTCCAGTGTATTTCTCCAAGGAGAGGACACTCGTAAACTGTATAGCTCTCTGTCCAGTGTATATCGCCAAGGAGAGGACACTCGTAAGCTGTATAGCTCTATGTCCAGTGTATATCTCAAAGGAGATGACAATCGTAAGCTGTATAGCTCTCTGTCCAGTGTATATCTCCAAGGAGATGACAATCGTAAGCTTTATAGCTCTGTCCAGTGTATATCTCCAAGGAGATGACAATCGTACGCTGTATAGCTCTGTCCAGTGTATATCCCCAAGGAGAGGACAATCGTACGCTGAATAGCTCTGTCCATTGTATATTTCCAAGGAGAGGACAATCGTACGCTGAATAGCTCTGTCCAGTGTATATCTCCAAGGAGAGGACAATCGTAATGTGTATAGCTCTCTGACAAGTGCATGTCGCCAAGGAGAGGACAATCGTAAGCTGTATAGCTCTATGTCCAGTGAATATCTCCAAGGAGAGGACACTCGTAAGCTGTATAGCTCTGTCCAGTGTATATCTCCAAGGAGAGGACACTCATAAACTGAATAGCTCTCTGTCCAGTGTATATCTCCAAGGAGAGGACACTCGTAAGCTGTATAGCTCTCTGTCCAGTGTATATCTCCAAGGAGAGGAAAATCGTAAGCTGTATAGCTCTCTGCCCAGTGTATATCTCCAAGGAGAGGACACTCGTAAGCTGTATAGCTCTCTGTCCAGTGTATATCTCCAAGGAGAGGACAATCGTAAGCTGCATAGCTCTCTGTCCAGTGTATATCTCCAAGTAGAGGACACCCGTAAGCTGTATAGCTCTATGTCCAATGTATATCTCCAAGGAGAGGACAATCGTAAGCTGTATAGCTCAATGTCCAGTGTATATCTCCAAGTAGAGCATACTCGTCAGCTGTATAGCTCTGTCCAATGTATATTTCAAAGGAGAGGACACTCGTAAGCTGTACAGCTCTCTGTCCAGTGTATATCTTCAAGGAGAGGAAACTCGTAAGCTGTATAGCTCTCTGTCCAGTGTATATCTCCAAGTAGAGGACACCCGTAAGCTGTATAGCTCTCTGTCCAGTGTATATCTCCAAGGAGAGGACACTCCTAAGCTTTATAGCTCTCTGTCCAGTGTATATCTCCAAGGAGAGGACACTCCTAAGCTGTATAGCTCTCTGGCCAATGTATATCCCCAAGGAGAGGACAATCGTAAGCTGTATAGCTCTATGTCCAGTGTATATCTCCAAGGAGAGGACACTCGTAAGCTGTATAGCTCTGCCAGTGTATATCTCCAAGGAGAGGACACTCGTAAGCTGTATAGCTCTGCCCAGTGTATATCTCCAAGGAGAGGACACTCGTAAGCTGTATAGCTCTCTGTCCAGTGTATATCTCCAAGGAGAGGATACTCGTAAGCTGTATAGCTCTCTGTCCAGTGTATATCTCCAAGGAGAGGACAATCATAAGCTGTATTGCTCTCTGCCCAGTGTATATCTCCAAGGAGAGGACACTCATAAGCTGTTTAGCTCTGTCCAATGTATAAATCCAAGGAGAGTACACTCGTAAGCTGTATAGCTCTGTCCAATGTATATCTCCAAGGAGAGGAGCATCGTAATCTGTATAGCTCTGTCCAGTGTATATCTCCAAGTAGAGGACACCCGTAAGCTGTATAGCTCTGTGTCCCGTGTATATCTCCAAGGAGAGGACACTCGTAAGCTGTATAGCTCTGTCCAGTGTATATCTCCAAGGAGAGGACACTCGTAAGCTGTATATCTCTCTGTCCAATGTATATCTCCAAGGAGAGTATACTCGTAAGCTGGATAGCTCTCTGTCCAGTGTATATCTCCAAGGAGAGGACACTCGTAAGCTGTATAGCTCTCTGTCCAGTGTATATCTCCAAGGAGATGATACCAGTAAGCTGTATAGCTCTCTGTCCAATGTATATATCCAAGGAGAGGACACTCCTGAGCTATATAGCTCTCTGTCCAGTGTATGTCTCCAAGGAGAGGACACTCCTAAGCTGTATAGCTCTCTGTCCAATGTATATCTACAAGGAGAGGACAATCGTAAGCTGTATAGCTCTCTGTCCAAAGTATATCTCCAAGGAGAGGACAATCGTAAGCTGTATAGCTCTATTTCCAGTGTATATTTCCAAGGAGAGGACACTCGTAAGCTGTAAAGCTCTCTGTCCAGTGTATATCTCCAAGGAGAGGATACTCGTAAGCTGTATAGCTCTCTGTCCAGTGTATATCTCCAAGGAGAGGACAATCGTAATCTGTATAGCTCTCTGTCCGGTGTACATCTCCAAGGAGAGGACACTCGTAAGCTGTATAGCTCTCTCTCCAGTGTATATCTCCAAGTAGAGAATACCCATAAGTTGTATAGTTCTCTGTCCGGTGTATATCTCCAATGAGAGGACACTCGTAAGCTGTATAGCTCTCTGTCCAATGTATATCTCCAAGGAGAGGAGCATCGTAAGCTGTATAGCTCTGTCCAGTGTATATCTCCAAGTAGAGGACACTCGTAAGCTGTATAGTTTTCTGTCCAGTGTATATCTCCAAGGAGAGGACACTCTTAAGCTGCATAGCTCTCTGTCTAGTGTATATCTCCAAGGAGAGGACACTCGTAAGCTGTATAGCTCTCTGTCCAGTGTATATCTACAAGGAGAGGACACTCGTAAGCTGCATAGCTCTGTCCAGTGTATATCTCCAAGGAGAGGACAATCGTAAGCTGTATAGCTCTCTGTCCAGTGTATATCTCCAAGGAGAGGACACTCGTAAGCTGTATATCTCTCTGTCCAGTGTATATCTCCAAGGAGAGGACACTCGTAAGCTGTATAGCTCTCTGTCCAGTGTATATCTCCAAGGAGAGGACACTCGTAAGCTGTATAGCTCTCTGTCCAGTGTATATCTCCAAGGAGAGGACAATCGTAAGCTTTATAGCTCTGTCCAGTGTATATCTCCAAGGAGATGACAATCGTAAGCTGTATAGCTCTGTCCAGTGTATATCCCAAGGAGAGGACAATCGTACGCTGAATAGCTCTGTCCAGTGTATATCTCCAAGGAGAGACAATCGTACCTGATAGCTCCAACCCAAGGAGAGGACAATCGTAAGCTGTATAGCTCTGTCCAGTGTATATCTCCAAGGAGAGGACACTCGTAAGCTGTATAGCTCTGTCCAGTGTATATCTCCAAGGAGAGGACAATCGTAAGCTGTATAGCTCTGTCCAGTGTATATCTCCAAGGAGAGGACACTCGTAAGCTGTATAGCTCTGTCCAGTGTATATCTCCAAGGAGAGGACACTCGTAAGCTGTATAGCTCTGTCCAGTGTATATCTCCAAGGAGAGGACACTCGTAAGCTGTATAGCTCTCTGTCCAGTGTATATCTCCAAGGAGAGGACACTCGTAAGCTGTATAGCTCTGTCCAGTGTATATCTCCAAGGAGAGGACACTCGTAAGCTGATATAGCTCTGTCCAGTGTATATCTCCAAGGAGAGGACAATCGTAAGCTGTATAGCTCTCTGTCCAGTGTATATCTCCAAGGAGAGGACAATCGTAAGCTGTATAGCTCTCTGTCCAGTGTATATCTCCAAGGAGAGGACACTCGTAAGCTGTATAGCTCTCTGTCCAGTGTATATCTCCAAGGAGAGGACAATCGTAAGCTGTATAACTCTGTCCAGTGTATATCTCCAAGAAGAGGACAATCGTAAGCTGTATAGCTCTGACCAGTGTATATCTCCAAGGAGAGGACAATCGTAAGCTGTATAGCTCTCTCCAGTGATATATATCCAAGGAGAGGACACTCATAAGCTGTGTAGCTCTCTCCAGTGTATATATATCCAAGGAGAGGACAATCGTAAGCTGTATAGCTCTGTCCAGTGTATATCTCCAAGGAGAGAACACTCGTAAGCTGTATAGCTCTGTCCAGTGTATATCTCCAAGGAGAGGACAATCGTAAGCTGTATAGCTCTATGTCCAGTGTATATATACAAGGAGAGGACACTCGTAAGCTGTATAGCTCTCTGCCCAGTGTATATCTCCAAGGAGAGGACAATCGTATGCTGTATATCTCTGTCCAGTGTATATCTCCAAGGAGAGGACACTCCTAAGCTGTATAGCTCTCTGTCCAGTATATATCTCCAAGGAAATGACAATCCTAAGCTGTATAGCTCTCTGTCCAGTGTATATATACAAGGAGAGGACACCCGTAAGCTGCATAGCTCTGTCCAGTGTATATCTCCAAGGAGAAGACACTCGTAAGCTGTATAGCTCTGTCCAGTGTATATCTCCAAGGAGAGGACAATCGTAAGCTGTATAGCTCATGCCCAGTGTATATATACAAGGAGAGGACACTCGTAAGCTGTATAGCTCTCTGCCCAGTGTATATCTCCAAGGAGAGGATACTCGTAAGCTGTATAGCTCTCTGTCCAGTGTATATCTCCAATGAGAGGACACTCGTAAGCTGTATAGCTCTGTCCAGTGTATATCTCCAAGGAGAGTAAACTTGTAAGCTGCATAGCTCTGTCCAGTGTATATCTCCAAGGAGAGGACACTCGTAAGCTGTATAGCTCTGTCCAGTGTATATCTCCAAGGAGAGGACACTCGTAAGCTGTATAGCTCTGTCCAGTGTATATCTCCAAGGAGAGTACACTTGTAAGCTGCATAGCTCTGTCCAGTGTATATATCCAAGGAGAGGTGAATCGTAAGATGTATAGCTCTGTCCAATGTATATCTCCAAGGAGATGACACTCGTAAGCTGTATAGCTCTCTGTCCAGTGCATATCTCCAAGGAGAGGACACTCGTAAGCTGTATAGCTCTATATACAGTGTATATCTCCAAAGAGTGGACACTCGTAAGCTGTATAGCTCTATGTCCAGTGTATATCTCAAAGGAGATGAAAATCGTAAGCTGTATAGCTCTCTGTCCAGTGTATATCTCCAATGAGAAGACACTCGTAGGCTGTATAGCTCTAGGTCCAGTGTATATTTCCAAGGAGATGACATTCGTACGCTGTATAGCTCTGTCCAGTGTATATCTCCAAGGAGAGGATAATCGTACCCTGTATAGCTCTGTCCAGTGTATATCTCCAAGGAGAAGACAATCGTAAGCTGTATATCTCTGTCCAGTGTATATCTCCAAGGAGAGGACACTCGTAAGCTGTATAGCTCTCTGTCCAGTATATATCTCCAAGGAGATGACAATCGTAAGCTGTATAGCTCTCTGTCCAGTGTATATCTCCAAGGAGATGACAATCATAAGCTGTATAGCTCTCTGTCCAGTGTATATCTCCAAGGAGATGACAATCGTAAGCTGTATAGCTCTCTGTCCAGTGTATATCTCCATGGAGAGGACAATCATAAGCTGCATAGCTATCTGTCAGGTGTATAGCTCCAAGGAGAGGACACTCGTAAGCTGTATAGCTCTCTGTCCAGTTTATATCGCAAAGGAGAGGACACTCGTAAGCTGTATAGCTCTGTCCAGTGTATATCTCCAAGGAGAGGACACTTGTAAGCTGCATAGCTCTGTCCAGTGTATATCTCCAAGGAGAGAACACTCGTATGCTGTATAGCTCTGTCCAGTGTATATCTCCAAGGAGAGGACAATCGTAAGCTGTATAGCTCTATGTCCAGTGTATATATACAGGAAGAGGCCACTCGTAAGCTGTATAGCTCTCTGCCCAGTGTATATCTCCAAGGAGAGGACACTCGTAAGCTGTGTAACTCTGTCCAGTGTATATCTCCAAGGAGAGTACAATCGTAAGCTGTATAGCTCTGTCCAGTGTATATCTCCAAGGAGAGGACACTCGTAAGCTGTATAGCTCTGTCCAGTGTATATCTACAAGCAGATGACAATCGTAAGCTGTATAGCTCATGTCCAGTGTATATATACAAGGAGAGGAAACTCGTAAGCTGTATAGCTCTCTGCCCAGTGTATATCTCCAAGGAGAGAACAATCGTAAGCTGTATAACTCTGTCCAGTGTATATCTCCAAGGAGAGGACAATCGTAAGCTGTATATCTCTGTCCAGTGTATATCTCCAAGGAGAGGAAAATCGTAAGCTGTATAGCTCTGTCCAGTGTATATCACCAAGGAGAGGACACTCGTAAGCTGCATAGCTCTTTCCAGTGTATATATCCAAGGAGAGGACAATCGTAAGATGTATAGCTCTGCCCAATGTATATCTCCAAGGAAATGACACTCGTAAGCTGTATAGCTCTCTGTCCAGTGCATATCTCCAAGGAGAGGACAATCGTAAGCTGTATAGCTCTCTGTCCAGTATATATCTCCAATGAGTGGACACTCGTAAGCTGTATAGCTCTCTGTCCAGTGTATATCTCCAAGGAGAGGACACTCGTAAGCTGTATAGCTCTATGTCCAGTGTATATCTCAAAGGAGATGACAATCGTAAGCTGTATAGCTCTCTGTCCAGTGTATATCTCCAATGAGTAGACACTCGTAGGCTGTATAGCTCTATGTCCAGTGTATATTTCCAAGGAGATGACAATCGTACACTGTATAGCTCTCTCCAGTGTATATCTCCAAGGAGAGGATAATCGTACGCTGTATAGCTCTGTACAGTGTATATCTCCAAGGAGAGGACAATCGTATGCTGTATATCTCTGTCCAGTGTATATCTCCAAGGAGAGGACACTCGTAAGCTGTATAGCTCTCTGTCCAGTATATATCTCAAAGGAGATGACAATCGTAAGCTGTATTGCTCTCTGTCCAGTGTATATATACAGAGAGAGGACATTCGTAAGCTGTATAGCTCTCTGCCCAGTGTATATCTCCAAGGAGAGGACACTCGTAAGCTGTGTAACTCTGTCCAGTGTATATCTCCAAGGAGAGTACAATCGTAAGCTGTATATCTCTGTCCAGTGTATATCTCAAAGGAGAGGACACTCGTATGCTGTATAGCTCTGCCCAGTGTATATATACAAGGAGAGGACACCCATAAGCTGCATAGCTCTGTCCAATGTATAAATCCAAGGAGAATACACTCGTAAGCTGTATAGCTCTGTCCAATGTATATCTCCAAGGAGAGGACAATCGTACGCTGTATAGCTCTATGTTCAGTGTATATATACAGGGAGAGGACACTCGTAAGCTGTATAGCTCTCTGCCCAGCGTATATCTCCAAGGAGAGGACACTCGTAAGCTGTGTAACTCTGTCCAGTGTATATCTCCA
>CM026397.1:12321822-12525555 GCA_014843695.1 Archivesica marissinica | reverse complement strand
CCCGTCTGATCATTGCTACGTACCCGTCTTGTCATTACCATGTACCCCGGCTTGTCATTACTACATACCCCGTCTTGTCATTGCCACATACCCCGGCTTGTCATTACTACATACCCCGTCTTGTCATTAACAGGTACCCGTCTTGTTATTACAACATACCCCGTCTTGCCATTACCACATACCCCGACTGATCATTCCTACGTACCCGTCTTGTCATTGCTACGTACCCCGCCTTGTCATTACCACGTACCCCGTCTTGTCATTACTACGTATCCCGTATTGTCATTACTACGAACCCGTTTGGTCATTGCTACGTGCTCCGTCTGGTCATTGCAACGCATCCCCACTTGTCTTTATGACGTTCTCCGTCTTGTCATTACTACATACCCCGTCTTGTCATTACTACGTACCCCGTCTGGTCATTACTAGATAACCGTCTTGTCATTGCTACGTACCCCGTCTGATCATTGCTACGTACCACATATTGTCCATACCACATACCCCGTCTGATCATTGCTACGTATCCCGTCTTGTCATTACCACATACCCCGTCTTGTCATTGCTACGTACCCCGTCTTGTCATTACCACATACCCCGTCTTGTCATTACCACATACCCCGTCTGATCATTGCTACGTACCCAGTCTTGTCATTACCACGTACCCCGTCTGATCATTGCTACGTACCCCGTCTTGTCAACATACCCGTCTTGTCTTACCACATACCCCGTCTTGTCATACACGTACCCGTCTTGTCATTAACGTACCCGTCTTGTATTACACATACCCCGTCTTGCCATTACCACTACCCGCTGGTCATTACTACGTACCCGTCTTGTCATTACTACGTACCCGTCTTGTCATTATACGTACCCCGTCTGGTCATTACTACGTACCCGTCTGGTCATTACCACGTACCCCGGCTTGTCATTATTACGTACCCGTCTTGTCATTACTACATACCCCGTCTTGTCATTAACACGTACCCATCTTGTCATTACCACGTACCCGTCATGTCATTACCACATACCCCGTCTTGTCATTACCACGTACCCGTCATGTCATTACCACGTACCCGTCATGTCATTACTACATACCCCGTCTTGTCATTACCACATACCCCGTCTGATCATTACTACGTACCCCGTCTTGTCATTACCACGTACCCGTCATGTCATTACCACGTACCCGTCATGTCATTACTACATACCCCGTCTTGTCATTACTACTTACCCCGTCTTGTCATTACACGTACCGTCATGTCATTACCACGTACCCGTCATGTCATTACTACATACCCCGTCTTGTCATTACTACATACCCCGTCTTGTCATTAACACGTACCCATCTTGTCATTACCACGTACCCGTCATGTCATTACCACATACCCCGTCTTGTCATTACCACGTACCCGTCATGTCATTACCACGTACCCGTCATGTCATTACTACATACCCCGTCTTGTCATTACCATGTACCCCGGCTTGTCATTACTACGTACCCGTCTTGTCATTACTACATACCCCGTCTTGTCATTAACAGGTACCCGTCGTGTCAGTACCACATACCCCGTCTTGCCATTACCACATACCCCGACTGATCAGTCCTACGTACCCGTCTTGTCATTGCTACGTACCCCGCCTTGTCATTACCACGTACCACGTCTTGTGATTACTACGTATCCCGTCTTGTCATTACTAGGTACCCCGTCTTGTCATTACCACGTACCCCATCTGAGCATTACCACATGCCCCGTCTTATCATTACTAGGTACCCCATCTTGTCATTACCACATACCCCGTATGATCATTGCTACATATCCCGTCGTGTCATTACCACGTAACCCGTATTGTCATTACTATGTACCCCGTCTTGTCATTACCACGTACCCCGTCTTGTCATTAACACATACCCCGTCTGATCATTGCTACGTATCCCGTCTTGTCATTACTACGTACCCCGTCTGATCATTGCTACGTATCCCGTCTTGTCATTACTACGTACCCGTCTTGTCATTACTACGTACCCCGTCTTGTCATTACTACGTACCCCGTCTTGTCATTACTACGTATCCCGGCTTGTCATTACCACATACCTCGTCTTGTCATTACCACATACCTCGTCTTGTCATTACTACGTACCCCGTCTTGTCATTACCACGTACCCCGTCTTGTCATTACCACGTACCCCGTCTTGTCATTACTACGTACCCGTCTTGTCATGTTAGTACCCCGTCTGATCATTGCTACGTACCCCGTCTTGTCATTACTACGTACCCGTCTTGTCATTGTTACGTACCCCGTCTTGTCATTACTACGTACCCCGTCTTGTCATTACTACGTACCCGTCTTGTCATTGTTACGTACCCCGTCTTGTCATTACTACGTACCCGTCTTGTCATTACTACGTACCCGTCTTGTCATTACTACGTACCCGTCTTGTCATTACTACGTACCCCGTCTGGTCATTACTAGGAACCCGCTTGGTCATTACTACGAACCCCTTTGGTCATTGCTACGTGCTCCGTCTGGGCATTGCAACGTATCGCCACGTGTCTTTATGACGTTCTCCGTCTTGTCATTAATACGTATCCTGTATGGTCACTACCTCGTACACCGTATGGTCATTGCTACATACCCCGTCTGGTCATTACCACGTACCCCGTCTTGTCATTACTACGTACCCGTCTTGTCATTACCACGTACCCCGTCTGACCTTTACCAAGCATCTCATCTGGTAATTACCACGTACCCAGTCGTGTCCTTAATACATAGCCCGTCTGGTTATTGCAATGGAGTATTCTGTTATTAATGTTTAGTGAGGCAACTACCATTTTGTTTGTTATCTTTCGGTGATTACCGGGATTATATTTCATATTATATTACATGCCTAATTAATATCATAGATATGTTCTTTACCTTGCCATTGAGTTGTTAAGAGCATGCATGATATAATGTGTACTGTTAGTAATAATGCGGTTCACTGGCTCAAACCCCGCTCAGACCTTGTCTCTTCACATGCAAAAGTTGGCATCTTCTTATGGAGGTTGGTGCATCAAGTACTGGTTAACCGTAGGAGCCTGTCCAAGAAAGGTGTTGTTAGGTCAACCTCCCGTCGCTCCAATGGGCAAGCGGTAGCGACGATTAATAAACTTACAAAGAAGTGGTCATCCAGCGGTCGCAGGTTCGGTATCATAGTCATTCGGGCGAGACTTTACACGTAAAATAACAAGATGAGACGCTGGAATGGATCTCTGTCTGTATCGTTGCATTTGTCCCCCAAAATGTGAAATTACTAATATCTCCAGGAGGAGTTACTCATCTGTATTTGTGTATGTCGGTAATAAATGGGTACCGATGTGTTTATGTCACACACAAACAAACACAAACTAGATCGTCATGATCAAATAATGGAATCCTACCAGGCGTAGTCACAGGAAACATGCTCCGTCACAGAGCTCGTGTCCGATAGAGCTTCACTGCGTCAATATGCCCGATCGTCCCGCATTGAGCTCCTCTGTTATCAACTACTAAAACATATTAAACTACTGACTATTTTATGCTCCCCAAAGGGAGAGCATATAATAATAATAATAATAATAAAAATAATAATAAAGACTTTATTTAACGAGAGTACTCATTTAACAAAAGTTAATGTACCATGAGGCCCTCAACTTATATATAATCAAATGCAATCAAAAGATAGCACTATAAGTGAGAACTGCACATTGGAATAATATAGTAATGTAAAAGCTGAAAAATAGAGAAACTATATTTAATATGTAATGGAATATGATGATATATGGAATTGGCTAGCAGAGTAGAAAATAGGAATGAGACAATTAATGATACTAGATCTATCTAACAATGTGCAGATTTGACTTGTAGTGGTATCTTCAAAATATGTATGAAATCAACTTAAAGACAGCAATTGTCCGATTCTAATAAATATAGCAATGGCAATACACGTTTATAATAACAGTAGAAGTACGCGATTAGTTTGAATTGTTATAGTTCCACATTAAGCAGAGAATTTTGAACTGTTGGATAGTTGGAGCATTTTGAACTGAGTGAAGCAATGAATTCCAAATAGATGAGCCTGAAAATTCAAATGTATTACGAAATAATTCACAATTTGGTCTTGGTGTGTATAATTGATATTCTGAGGTTGATCTAAGAATTCTAGGATGTATATCAGAAGTAAAAGTGAAGGATGATTTTAAATAGTCTGGAGCAGCTCCATGTAATGTTTTATACATTTGTATAGCCTTCTGATATATGACTCGTTCTGGAAAGGTCATCCATTTTAGTTGGGAGAATAATAATTGCGATGGAGTGTCAAAGTCCTGATCTAGAATTAGTCTAGCTGCTCTCTTTTGTAACCGAACTATTTTATCTTCTAAAGATGAGTTGCAGTTACCCCAAATCACACAACAAAAGTCTAAGTGAGGCAATATGTAAGCATTGTAGAAGAGGTTGCGATTGGGAATAGAGAGATACCGTTTTATACGAGACAATAAATATAAATAAGAGTTACATATTTTTAGCTCGATGGGTTAGGAGCTCTATGCGGCGTAACAATGCCCCAGACACCCCAATCAGCTCCACCCGCTTAACGCCAATTCCTATAACCGCCCCTGAATCATGCTAGTTGTCTTGTATCAGATAAAATCATTTTCTGTTTCGTTGAAAAATTTCGTAAATTATTTCCTGGTATTGTGTGACATCCGTGGTCCAGTGTGACGTCCGTGGTCCAGTGTGACGTCCGTGGTCCAGTGATAGAGCGTCGGATTTGGAACCGAACTGTCCCGTGTTCTATACTCGGTCGGGCCACGTATGTAGTGTCATTGAGCAAGGCACGTCACACACATTGTTTAGTACTGGCTAACAGTTTAGGTCGATAAGGCCTGCTCAGGAAAACATGTATAGGTTCCAGCAAGTATTTGTGTTTAAACTCTATTTATTTTACAACGATTGCGAAGCAAGTTTTCGCAACTTATATTAATCACTGTGGTTGGCGCGGATGAAAGCTTATGTGTGTTCATTCGTGTTGGAGGAAACCGGAGTACCCGGAGAAAACCCACCTGTCCGATCTGGCGACCACCGTACCATCTCATATACGTCCCGGTCCGAGGATCGAACCCGGGTTGCATTGGTGAGAAGCAAGCACGCTAACCACTGCGCTAATCGGACAGCCGCAAGTAGTTTGACATTAATGGAACATGCATATATACATACCATACACACAATGAAGATTTGAATAATGATTTTAAGTTTTGTGTTATGTTTGTGATTTGTATGTTTTATGTTCTTTTTCGTGTATATTGTGTGTACACATGTATCGTGGGCTACCTGTTATCAATGGGCGTTACAAGCCTGAACTTGTATTCGGCCCGCGCGGATTGTTCACGTATTATGACGTCATCACGTCGCGTGAATGACGTACGGACGTCATGTTATCAATTGATCAAAGCAACAATTTCATATCCACTTATCGAAAAAATTAGCATTCTAACAAAGTAAAGATGGGATAATAAACGAAACATGAAACCTACCGCCGACGAGGTGATCCATAAAGAGTGCTTAAGTCACGGATATCGGACTGGGCGAACTATTGGCCAGGGAGGATATGGTACCGTTAAATTAGCGAGAGTAATGCCACCCACTTTGGAAAGCTTTCCCGATATGAAAGCACAAACAGTTCGTGGGAATGTCATGGTAAATATATCAAATAATTGTATCGATGTTAATCGATGTGTGTTTGTGTACTTGTGTGTTTATGTTTATTTATCGTCGCTACCTGTTGCCCATATGAGCGACGCCTACTGAAGAGATTAGTCAGTTTAGATTTTTGGAGGATAGTGCAATGATACAGACAGAGACCCATTCCAGAATCTCCTCTGGTTCTTTTACGCGCACGGTGTACAGCACCGACACGAGACCTCGGTTTAAAGTCCCATCTGAAAGTTCCCTCTGATCAGTTTGTCATTAGGTGCAGTTTATAACAGCAAGTACTTATTTATTCTGCGTTAGGAATGTCATATCAAAGTTTACGTTCTATACGTTCGATCACGTTTAAATATTTCTGTTTATTAAACTTCCAAATGCCATTTCTTGCTAATATCGCTTTCGAGCAAGAATGTACATATGCTGGAAGCGGTATACCTTCGGAAGATTAATATGTACACGTTTTATTATTAATTAGCATAATTATCCTGTTTTCGAACTATTAGCCTGGGAACAGGCGTTGATATATGTTGCCTGTTCAGTCATATAAATATAGTTTAATACCTAAATCATTTTTATTTAGGCCCTCATTATATAGGTAACCCCGTTTATTTCCTTTTTTATTTATTTTTTAATAATATTTTATTGCATTTTTTCATACAATACATTACATATATACATACAATACTAAGAACAAATCAGAGATTAATATGTAATTATATGATTGCAGTATACGATACATTTGTTTTGTCAAGGGAAAAAAGCAAATGGGTTGGGCTACAAGTTATAACAACATTATTTACAGCCCTCCCCATCACTTCGAACTAAATAAACAATGTTGAATGAACAATTTCTGTAATGTATGATCTGATGTAGAAAAAGAACACATACAATTACATTTTTATTAACAATAATACATTCAATTTTAGCAAATATGTTCTCTATATCTTAAAATGGAAGCAATATAACAATACTTATCATCTGTTCAAAGTTACTCAACATGTCGGTTCCTTGTTCGCCACATTATGTTACGTTAAATGCGAAACGAAAAATAAAAGATAACAATGACGAATGGAGGTATTACATATTGCAAAGGTTTTCATCTATACCATTTGGAAAGTAAGTTTTTATTTTTTAAATCGCTAATCGGACAGCCTAGCCGTTACGATTGTGCTCTTAGGCATTGCACTTAAATTCCATTGCTCTTCTCCCTCATTGATGGCGATGGATTCCGTGCCGAATGAGGTCTCGAGAGTGATTAAGCTAATGTTGTAAGAACTTGTTTCGTAATCGAGCTAAAATTTGCATAAACGACTATTTTCTTCAGGTCGCGATAAAGGTGGTTGAGAGGACGGATAAAGCGGGGACATACTTGAAAAGTTCTCTTCCCAGGGAATATTCTAACCAACACATTAGTTCGCCCCACAAAAACGTGGTAAGTGTAGCTTTATTTTATCTATTATCAGAACTGTCGCATCTCGTGCTAGCTATCTCGTTGAACAATCATGCTATGTAATTTTACTGCGCAGTCGTGTTAACTATCTCTATGAACAATCATGCTGTGTAATGTTACTGCGCAGTCGTGTTAGCTAGTTATCTCTATGAACACTCATGCTATGTATTGTACTGTGCAGTCATGTTAGCTAGTTATCTCTATGAACAATCAGTCTATGTGATGTTACTGCTCAGTCATGTTAGCTAGTTATCTCTATGAACAATCAGTCTATGTAATGTTACTGCGCAGTCATGTTAGCTAGTTATCTCTATGAACAATCATGCTATGCAATGTTACTGCGCAGTCGTGTTAGCTAGCTATCTCTATGAACAATAAGGCTATGTATTGTACTGTACAGTCATGTTAGCTAGCTATCTCTATGAACAACCAGACTATGTATTGTACTGTACAGTCATGTTAGTTAGCTATCTCTATGAACAATCAGGCTATGTATTGTACTGTACAGTCATGTTAGCTAGCTATCTCTATGAACAATCAGGCTATGTATTGTACTGTACAGTCGTGTTAGCTAGCTATCTCTATGAACAACCAGGCTATGTATTGTACTGTACAGTCGTGTTAGCTAGCTATCTCTATGAACAATCAGGCTATGTATTGTACTGTACAGTCGTGTTAGCTAGCTATCTCTATGAACAATCAGGCTATGTATTGTACTGTACAGTCATGTTAGCGAGCTATCTCTATGAACAACCAGGCTATGAAATGTTACTGAACGTTCGTGCTAGCTAGCTATCTCTATGAACAATCAGGCTATGTATTGTACTGTACAGTCATGCTAGCTAGCTAGCTATATGACCAATCAGGCTACGTATTGTACTGTACAGTCATGTTAGCTCGCTAGCTATCTACATGAGCAATCAGACTACATATTGTACTGTACAGTCATGTTAGCTAGCTATCTACATGAGCAATCAGGCTACGTATTGTACTGCTGTACAGTCCTGTTAGCTAGCTAGCTATCTATATGAGCAATCAGGCTACGTATTGTCCTATACAGTCATGTTAGCTAGCTAGCTATCTATATGAACAATCAGTCTATGTAATGTTACTGCTCAGTCATGTTAGCTAGTTATCTCTATGAACAATCAGTCTATGTAATGTTACTGCGCAGTCATGTTAGCTAGTTATCTCTATGAACAATCATGCTATGCAATGTTACTGCGCAGTCGTGTTAGCTAGCTATCTCTATGAACAATAAGGCTATGTATTGTACTGTACAGTCATGTTAGCTAGCTATCTCTATGAACAACCAGACTATGTATTGTACTGTACAGTCATGTTAGCTAGCTATCTCTATGAACAATCAGGCTATGTATTGTACTGTACAGTCATGTTAGCTAGCTATCACTATGAACAATCAGGCTATGTATTGTACTGTACAGTCATGTTAGCTAGCTATCTCTATGAACAATCAGGCTATGTATTGTACTGTACAGTCGTGTTAGCTAGCTATCTCTATGAACAATCAGGCTATGTATTGTACTGTACAGTCATGTTAGCGAGCTATCTCTATGAACAACCAGGCTATGTAATGTTACTGAACGTTCGTGCTAGCTAGCTATCTCTATGAACAATCAGGCTATGTATTGTACTGTACAGTCATGCTAGCTAGCTATCTATATGACCAATCAGGCTACGTATTGTACTGTACAGTCATGTTAGCTAGCTAGCTATCTACA
Organism: Archivesica marissinica; assembly: GCA_014843695.1. Classification (NCBI taxonomy): domain Eukaryota; kingdom Metazoa; phylum Mollusca; class Bivalvia; order Venerida; family Vesicomyidae; genus Archivesica; species Archivesica marissinica. Next base: position 12,516,636 of record CM026397.1, on the reverse strand, counting down.
TGAGCAATCAGACTACGTATTGTACTGTACAGTCATGTTAGCTAGCTATCTACATGAGCAATCAGGCTACGTATTGTACTGCTGTACAGTCCTGTTAGCTAGCTAGCTATCTATATGAGCAATCAGGCTACGTATTGTCCTATACAGTCATGTTAGCTAGCTAGCTATCTATATGAACAATCAGGCTACGTATTGTACTGTACAGTCATGTTAGCTAGCTATCTATATGAGCAATCAGGCTACGTATTGTACTATACAGTCATGTTAGCTAGCTATCTCTATGAGCAATCAGGTTATGTATTGTACTGTACAGTCGTGTTAGCTAGCTATCTCTATGACCAATCAGGCTACGTATTGTACTGTACAATCGTGTTAGCTAGCTATCTCTATGAGCAATCAGGCTACGTATTGTACTGTACAGTCGTGTTAGCTAGCTATCTACATGAGCAATCTGGCTACGTATTGTACTGTACAGTTATGTTAGCTAGCTATCTACATAAGCAATCAGGCTACGTATTGTACTGTACAATCATGTTAGCTAGCTATCTACATGAGCAATCAGGCTTCGTATTGTACTGTACAGTCATGTCAGCTAGCTAGCTATCTATATGAGCAATCAGCCTACGTATTGTACTATACAGTCATGTTAGCTAGCTAGCTATCTCTATGAACAACCAGGCTACGTATTGTACTGTACAGTCATGTTAGCTAGTTATCTCTATGAACAACCAGGCTATGTATTGTACTGTACAGTCATGCTAGCTAGCAATCTATATGAACAATCAGGCTATGCATTGTACTGTACAGTCATGTTATCTAGCTATATGAGCAATCAGGCTACGTATTGTATTGTACAGTCGTGTTAGCTAGCTATTCATTTGAACAGTCAGGCTATATATTGTACTGTACAGTCATGTTAGCTACCTATCCATATGAACAATCAGGCTATATATTGTACTGTACAGTCGTGTTAGCTACCAATCCATATGAACAATCAGGCTATGTATTGTACTGTACAGTCGTGTTAACTATCTTTATGAGCAATCAGGCTATGTATTGTACTGTACAGTCATGTTAGCTAGCTATCTATATGAACAATCAGGCTATGTATTGTACTGTACAGTCATGTTAGCTAGCTATCTATATGAACAATCAGGATATGTATTGTACTGTACAGTCGTGTTAGCTAGCTATCTCTATGAACAACCAGGCTATGTATTGTACTGTACAGTCATGTTAGCTACCTATCCATATGAACAATCAGGCTATGCATTGTACTGTACAGTCATGTTAGCTAGCTATATATATGAACAATCAGGCTATGTATTGTACTGTACAGTCATGTTAGCTAGCTATCTATATGAACAATCAGGCTATGTATTGTACTGTACAGTCATGTTAGCTACCTATCCATATGAACAATCAGGCTATGCATTGTACTGTACAGTCGTGTTAGTTAGCTATCTATATGAACAATCAGGCTATGTATTGTACTGTACAGTCGTGTTAGCTAGCTATCTATATGAACAATCAGGCTATGTATTGTACTGTACAGTCGTGTTAGCTAGCTATCTATATGAACAATCAGGCTATGTATTGTACTGTACAGTCATGTTAGCTAGCTATCTATATGAACAATCAGGCTATGTATTGTACTGTACAGTCATGTTATCTAGCTATCTCTATGAACAATCAGGTTATGTATTGTACTGTACAGTCATGTTAGCCAGCTATCTCTATGAAGAATCAGTCTATGTATTGTACTGTACAGTCATGTTATCTAGCTATCTATATGAGCAATCTGGCTACGTATTGTACTGTACAGTCGTGTTAGCTAGCTATCTATATGAGCAATCAGGCTACGTATTGTACTGTACATTCATGTTATCTAGCTATCTATATGAACAATCAGGCTATGTATTGTACTGTACAGTCATGTTATCTAGCTATCTCTATGAGCAATCAGGCTACGTATTGTACTGTACAGTCATGTTAGCTAGCTATCTATATGAGCAATCAGGCTACGTATTGTACTGTACAGTCATGGTAGCTAGCTATATATATGAGCAATCAGGCTACATATTGTATTGTACAGTCATGTTAGCTAGCTATCTCTTGTATTCGTGTTTATAGTCGCACCAACAGCGACTATCCCGCTAGTAGTGGTGGAGATGACCGCGTGTGTCCCTCTTTGAAGTAATTCGGACACTGATGGGCATCCGGGTAGCACAACGGACCTTCTGCTAGCCAGTGAATAATCTAATCCCCATTGGTATTCAAGCCTACAGAGGGGCAAATAATTTGAAATCAACGACTAACCACTCGGCCACAAAGGCCCGACGGAGAGAAGGCGGGCGATTAAATGAGAAATATACATGTAATGAATTATAATGATACATGTACATAAAGATACTGGTTTCTGAAGTAAATGTTTATTTGGGAACAACCTGTTTGATTGACTCTGTGTTAGACAAGATCGGGTTGGGGTAAAAATAAGAATGCTTTATTTTGCAAATGAATGTTTTTTGTAACTTCGAGCATTTAGGTAAACAATAACCGAATGTGTACGTCTTGCTGGCCGTAAAACATTTCTTTTGAACATATGTCGGTGATGTCCGTCCTGGAAGCATTGGTCAGCATACCCACAATACATTGCGTGTTGCCATGTACAGCATTACGTACTGCTAAATTCGCAAAATTCAAGAGGAATTATTCCGGTATCAATTTAATCACAGAATCACAATATATGTGGAAAGCCTAAAGTAAACCATGCGCTAAATAATGAAAATACTACCATTAAAACTATGCGAACTATAATGCACCGGAAGTGGATACTGTTGAACTACATAGAAAGTGTAATGCAGAACGTCGTGGATTAAAGATCAACGAAATATAATAATAATAAAGATGTATTTAACGAGTGAACTCATTTGAACAATTAACCATTTCCCTCACAGAAGCACTCTTTGGCGCCATTACAAATACGACATACATTGACAATGTAGTAGCCAAACAAATGTTCATAATAAAGGCCAGAATCTCATATAGTTCCAGTAATATCTATGGAGGTGGGATATATATGGCCACTACCTATCCACTGCATGGTAGCTGAATGGCAGTCGTTTGTATGGGGATATAATAGTATATTAACCTAAATCTCTATGAAGGAACGGGTAAAGTCAATCTACCATGAGGCCCTCAACAAATTAAGAAATAGCATAATGAAGCTTGTAGACAGTAGCAGGACAGATATATGTACGGTTATGAATTATAGAAACATATAGTTTAGTTTATACAAATTTATTTTAGCTCGATTGCGAAACAAGTTCTTTCAACTTATATTAATCACTCTCGAGACCTCATTCCTGATGGAATCCATCGCCACGAGGGAGAGAAGAGGCAACGTGGAATTTAAATGCCTTGCCTAAGGACACAATCGTAACGGCTCCAGCGGGGCTCGAACTCCGGACCGTTCGCACCTGAAGCGAACGCGCATCCACTGCGCTATCACGACTTCCACAAAAGAAATAGAAACATATTTGAAAGGCGCTTAAATATCGCACGGTAAATCAGAGCGTGGTTACATGTGTTGGCTTCTGATTTTTCAGGTACGTGTGTTCGAGCACTTTCACTCGAAGAGACGTTATTACATTGTGGTAGAATATTGTAGCAATGGAACAATAGCTGAGCTGCTCAACACACGGGCCAAGGATGGTTACAAGGGGCTTGGTGTAAATACGGCTAGAAACCTCTTCCGCATGCTTGCCCAGGGTGTACAACACATGCACAACAACGGAATCGTCCATAGGTAGGTACTCCTTATGCTTACAACTGCTTACAACAGCATGTGTAGTTTTCGAATACGCATGAATTACGCATGCTTTGTACACTATTTGTTCTTTGGTATTGTTGTTGTTGTTGTTGTTGTTGTAGCTGCAAAGGCAAAGTAGGCAGTAGGCAATGCCTATGATGTCCCTAACATTCTAGCACCCCACCCCCCCCCCAATCATTGTAATGTTCGTAAGTATAGCCCAGATAAGTGTCGAGGTACAAGATACAAGATAAGTGCCGATGTACAAGCTAAATGCCGATGTACAAGTTAAGTACCGAGGTACAAGTTAAGTGTCAATGTACAAGTTAAGTGCCGAGGTACATGTTAAGTGCCGAGGTACAAGTTAAGTGCCGATGTACAAGTTAAGTGCCGAGGTACAAGGTAAGTTCCGATTTACAAGTTAAGTCCCGAGGTACAAGTTAAGTGCCGAGGTACACATTAAGTGCTGAGGTACAAGTTAAGTGCCGAGGTACAAGTTAAGTCCCGAGGTACAAGTTAAGTGCCGAGATATAAGTATTCTTATAGTTTTTAATATGTTGTAACTGCTTTAGTAGTTGATTTAAAGGAAGACATTTTTGTTTGTGTACGTTTTGGTCTGGTTACGTTTTGACCCGAACCCAATAAAACTGTTAGAAAAAAATATTCTGATGAAGGACACGGTTCTGCACATGAACACTATGTGACGTCACTCATTGATAGTCACTCGTCATTCATTGACCGTCACTAATTGACGTATGATTCTGTGCATTCACTATTGTACATGCAATTTGCTACCACTAAAGCACGAACAATTGTGATTTAGAATTATTTTTTTTATTCCTGTGTACCTACCTCAGGCTTTGCATCTATGCATTGTGTGATCACTGTAGAGATGACTGGAAACTACACATACAGTCTATCTGCAATAATTAAGGAATGAATCGCGAGTTAATAGTTTCCATTGAGGTATGAACTACATGATGTATGCTTAAAGTGTGTGACGGTCGAATGTGCTTAAAGTGTGTGACGGTCGAATGTGCTTAATGTGTGTGTATGTCGAATGTGCTTAATGTGTGTGACGGTCGAATGTGCTTAAAGTGTGTGACGGTCGAATGTGCTTAATGTGTGTGACGGTCGAATGTGCTTAATGTGTGTGTATGTCGAATGTGCTTAAAGTGTGTGACGGTCGAATGTGCTTAATGTGTGTGTATGTCGAATGTGCTTAAAGTGTGTGACGGTCGAATGTGCTTAAAGTGTGTGACGGTCGAATGTGCTTAAAGTGTGTGTAGATCGAATGTGCTTAAAGTGTGTGACGGTCGAATGTGCTTAAAGTGTGTGTAGATCGAATGTGCTTAAAGTGTGTGGAGGCCGAATGTGCTTAAAGTGTGTGGAGGCCGAAGGCATCCATGGTAACTTTAAACACATCCAATGTAGTTCATACCCTGATGGAAGGTATTAACTCGCGATTCATTGCTTAAATTTACACTAATTATTCTTTTAAATGAGACAAAGAAAAAAATATCCAATTATGAGGTATTTAGTTCAAATGTGTGACTTAATTAGATCATCCTTGGTACAGCGTAAGCTGTAAGACACGCCTTTTCTCGCGACGAACACTGCCTAACTCTGCGAATGACCATAACCGCGAATGCGCATGTCAGTTGCATATCATTAGCTGGGAACCCTCATATGACCAGACGGATCTAGTCCAGTTGTTAACACGTTGGATTGATAATCCAGGGGATCGCAGGTTCGATCCCCCGTCTGACCCTAATAAAATTAACAGTCTTTCAGATGGGACATTAAATCGAGGTCTCGTGTCGGCGCTTTACACCTTGCACGCAAAAGAACCAGAGGAGACTCTGGAATGGGCATCTGTCTGTATCATTGCACTATCCGCCAAATATCTAAAATGACTAATCTCTTCAGGAGGCGTCGCTGATATGGGCAACCGGTAGCGACGATAAATAAACGTAAAAACACAAATGCATATGAAAGTGTATACAATCATGGCACATACGTTCATCGAAGGAAACGTAATAGCGATGTAAATACCAAACACAAAAGCCGGTAAACATTATATATATATATAATGTCGACAAAAAATAAACATTTGCAAGTAAAAGTATCTAAATATATTAAAGAATGTATGTTAATAAGGAAAAATGCCCTGGACATTTTAATTGTTTCTTAAATGTATGTTGTATGAAAATGTATACATATACATGTATATATTTAATATTCATTACCAATGTATTTATATTTGTCTTTGTCATAGTTTTTTGTGTTTGTAAATGGCCAAAGGCAACTTGTTTGCTGATTATGCCAATAAAGTTGAATTGAATTGAATAATAATATGTGGCCTTTTTGCATACCATTCCGAGTGCGATGCACTTATTTCCATTGCTTGATTATTCACACGTTCTTTTGTACTTTGAACTTCATTTATATATATAACACCATATTTGCAAAATGTACATTCAGAAATAATTTTGGTGTGCATACAAATTTATTTTAGCTCGATTGCGAAACAAGTTCTTACAACTTATATTAATCACTCTCGAGACCTCATTCCTGATGGAATCCATCGTCCCAAGGGAGAGAGAAGAGACAACGTGGCATTTAAATGCGTCTCATAAGGGCACAATCGTAACGACTCCAGCAAAGTATGGTCACTAGGTTAAAGCGACCATATGACACTTTATGTTTATTGTTTAAGAAATATCACAAAAGTGTGCTAAATATATTTGTAAAGCATATATATTTGAGGGGGGGATGTTCTGTATTACATTGTATTCTGTGTAAACAGCTTTGATATGTTGCCTAATCGGTGACTTATAGACACATTGGTTTAAACAGTATTTATTCCAATAAATGTACATGTATAACACAGAAAATGTTACAAATTACATAAATTGTGAATGGTTTGGATTGGAAAACAAGTTTTCAGAAAACTTATATTAATTCCTCTCCAATGGGAATGTACATAATAAATATTTGCAACGTATTCGTTAACTTGAGGCGGATATTCTATATACATTTATGCAAGAAGTACTGTTCTAAGATGGGACAGTTGGACATGAAAATACTTAATAATCATTCAAACAATGAAACCACACACCGATCAACAGGTCAGCCAGCGCCTCCCTGGAGGCCTTACGATGCCTCGAAACGCTTTGTAACACATTGGGTGTGTTATTATACTTGTAATATGTATGTATTTGTAGTCATGTCACTATAATAAAATTAAAATAATACTATATCTATATAATACTTTGTCAAAAGATAAACATGCTAACAATATTGTATTCTGTTTCAGGGACCTTAAATGTGGCAACATACTGCTGCATAACAATGGCAATTTAAAGATTGCAGGTATATATAGGCACCATCCATTTTATGAAGTTGTTTTTGATAAATGATTTTCGCATGAATTACTAAAACATAACTTGTGTCTACTTGATATTTATTGTCATTGTTTGTTTGTGGGGTTTAACGTGACACCGACAGCTTAGCTCTCATGGCGACTTTCCAGGTGTTATTGGGGGAGGAATACCCCGGGTGCAGTATTTTAGGTGCGGTCGAGAACCCCTGGACTAACCATCGACCTTTCGCAAGTCAGCTGAATAGCTTTCTCACACGAAATAATTCGACAGCCCAAGTGGGATTCGAACTAACAGCGGTGAGGGACAGGGTGAACTGAAGTCAACGACCGTAACCACCCTGCCACAGAGGCGGCCCAATATAATATAATCGTTTTCTGATAGAGTGAGTGACAGATTTTAAAGGAAATATGTGCATAAATGACACAAACAAAATACAATTATAAACAGTCTAAAATATTTGTTTCTGGTTGAATATGTGACGTATACAAACGAGATATTAATAATAACAGACATCTGCATGTCTCACACATTAACACATATCTACACCACTAGTTAATTAAAAAATAGTAGCTTAAACTTTATTTATTTTACAACGATCGCGAAGCAAGTTCTAACAACTTATATTAATCACTCTCGTTTGGCGCGGATGAAGGCGTAAATGTGGTCATTCGTGTGGGAGGAAACCGGAGTACCCGGAGAAAACCCACCTGTCGACCACCATACCATCTCACATTCTTCCTGGTCCGAGGATCGAACCCGGGTTGCATTGGTGAGAAGCGAGCATGCTAACCACTGCGCTAATCGGACAGCCAACTAATTAGTTGCTAGTTCAATCCACGTTCGATCTGTTGTGATCACAAACCCATAGTAGGGCGGAGCTACTACGAGACTTACAAAAGTGGGCGGTACTACGCAAAACAAATATGTAAATATATGTAAATTCAGCTGTTCCCAAAGATGAGCTTACATTGTGTACATAGGCTGCACAACGGGAAAATGGATCCCATGTATTCATCATTGTATAAATGAAACATGCTAGTTTGGTAGTATCAACACTAAAAGTATATGAAAGTTAAACAAATAATTTGGTACAAACATATGGAAATGTAGTCGTCGTTAATTCAAAGAATTACTGTCACATAGCTGTACAGCTATTCTAATGATTGCAATCGTCATTGCTATTACTTGGTGTCGTCTGTCCATACATCAACAATGTTCACCATATATTTTCTTCAGATTTCGGATGTTCCACAAGATTCATCCCCAATAAGACCAGATTATTGAAAGCAACTTGCGGGACTCGTGGCTACATGGCCCCCGAGGTTGTCGAGTATAAGGCGTACGACGGCACGAAATCGGACGTGTGGAGTATGTAAGTGATTCATATCTGCAATACTGAACTGTAGTTTTGTATATATATTCAACCCTGTCTTAAGCAGCCAGCCAAGGGAGTCAGAGAACGTGGCTGCTTGGCACAGGCGGCTGCTTAATACAGGTCAAATTGTATAGTAAAACAACATATTTGGAATATTGAAACTGGCTGCTTAATACAGGTTGGCTGCTTAATGGAGATGACCACTAACGCAGGTTTGACTGTATGCATGTATGTGGCAGATGGAAATACAACAAACTACACCATATACTGTCCGCCTCCGTGGTCGAGTGGTTAAGGTCGCTGACTTGTATACCACTGTAACCTATCATCACTGATGGTCACGAGTTCGAGCCCCGCTCAGGCCGTGTCTCATGTATATGAAAAAGTTGGCAGTTTCTTACCGAGGTTGGTGCACCCAAGTACTGGTTAACCGCTGGAGCCTGCCCAGGAAAGGTGTTGTTAGGTAAACTGCCCGCCGGCGATATAGCCCAAAATGGTGCTGATGCAGGCGTAAAAACCCGAACTATAACATAACACCATATACTTATAGAAAATGCAATATGTGTAATAAGTTAGAGGATGAATAGCATTATATTATTGACTGCTCACTTTATAATGATTTTAGAACATGGTATCAATACATATTATTTGTATGTACTAACTGTGCTTAAAGTTGTTACATGTAAGTTAATTAAATTAGACACTGTAAACGCAGTTCGGAATAAACCATTATACGTTTTTAAAACTTTATTTATTAACGATTGCGAAGCAAGTTCTAACAACTTATATTAATCACTCTCGTTGTCGCGGATGAAAGCATAAATGTGGTTATATGTGTGTGAGGAAACCGGAGTACCCGGAGAAAACCACATGTCCGATCGGGCGACTACCGTACCATCTCACATACTTCTCGGTCCGAGGATCGAACCGGGTTACATTGGTGAGAAGCGATTTAAAGGTCCATGGCATAATTCATGTTTACATTCTAGATTCTATATTCAAGTGCCATGCTAGACGGCCATCTTGATTTTATTTATAATTTTGTTTTCCGTGTTTAGCAATCGTATTGTTTCTTTTCCAGTGGTATAATCCTGTGCTGCATGTTAAACGGTCGTGAACTGTTCCAAAATACCAAGCTGACAGTCCTTGAAAAAACGCAGCGGAGTATCGATGAAATTGATTCAATCGGTATATCTACACAATATTTATCATTTTATCTACACAATTTTTATCATTTTATCTACACAATATTTATCATTTTATATACACAATTTTTATCATTTTATCTACACAATTTTTATCATTTTATATACACAATCTTTATCATTTTATCTACACAATCTTTATCATTTTATCTACACAATTTTTATCATTTTATCTACACAATCTTTATCATTTTATCTACACAATTGTTATCATTTTATCTACACAATATTTATCATTTTATCTATACAATCTTTATCATTTTATCTACACAATCTTTATCATTTATCAAAACAAATGGTTTGGTTTGATTTAATTGGTTAAGCGTCGTATTAACAATACTGTGAAATAAAAACTCGCCAGCTCTATGCGATGGAGGAAGACCACATTAGCTTTTATCAATAGTGTATGAGGTACGGGTGAATGTACGGGTTTGAACCACTGACTCTATATGCTATATGTTAGAGGAAGACCACACTTGCCTCGCACAGTAGTGTATGAGGCACGGGTGGACGCACGGGTTTGAATCACTGTCTCTATATGGTATATGTTAGAGGAAGACCACACTTGTCTCGCACACTAGTATATGCGGCACCACTGGTGGACGGCACGGATTTGAACCACTGGCCTTACACAAGCAGATGGGATAGATTCCCCACTTATTGAGAATTATACCATGATAGGACTCTAACCCACTGCGGCCATGATGGGACTATTGATTGACACTAACTGTTAACGATACCATTCGGACGTTGAAACCCCTAAACTCTTTCACCGCCAATGTCGCATAAAAGCGACTTTGCAAAACAAAACATAGAAACTGATCAGATAGAACAGAACGCGCCGTCTGATCAGATTGTATACTGAGTGCTCTTCAGACAGTGGAGCTGAAGCACCTACCCGAATAGCAAACAACACAGATCCTGATCAGACGCGGCGTTACGCCTCAGCTGATCTGGATCTATGTTGTTTGCACATGCTCTGAATTTATTCGACACTGAAATAGTTAAAACAAACACAGCACTCTTTATAATGTCGTATTACATGTATTGTGCTTTCAAAGTAAAGTAATAATACCCTTGGAATATTACACTACTGTATAGGTAAGGCAATATACGATAGCTTACAGGTACTGTGATTTATTGTTTAATAGGTTATACCTGACTTACCTACAATGCAATAGTGTATCGAATGTTTGTTTACAACCGTTATTACTTTACTTTGAAAGCACAGTACATGTTGTAGTTTATACAAATTTATTTTAGCTCGATTGTGAAACAAGTTCTTACAACTTATATTAATCACGTTCGAGACCTCATTCCTGGTGGAATCCATCGCCACGAGGGAGAGAGAAGAAAGTGGAATTTAAATGCCTTGCATGACGACACAATCGTAACGGCTCCAGCGGGGCTCGAACTCCGGACTTTTCGCACCTGAAGCGAACGCACATCCACTGCGCTATCACGACTTCCACAGTCGTACATGATGTACATACTCATTTAATACACTATGTAAGTTGGTGTTGTGTTCTCCCTAACAGCGTGTAAGGAGCTGGTACACAGTATGATACAACTCAACCCTGACAGCCGGCCGACTGCTGCGGGTATACTAGACGACCCTTGGTTAACGGGGAAACAACTCACCACACGACAGATGCATACACAGGAAGCAACGGTAAGTAGTAAACGACGAATTCAAGATAACGAAAACATCCAAATATTCGTAACTGGATCTTAATTAATGTAGTAATAATAATAATAATAATAATAATAAAGACTTTATTTAACGAGAGAATTCATTTGTACAATTAGGTCAATATACCACGAGGCCCTTAACAAATTAAAACATGAAATAGCATAATGAAACGTGTAAACAGTACCCAGTAAAACTTTCATAGGAAGTAAAGCAGACGACTTTTAATGGCATGACATAATTTTACATTAAAGAATAATTAGATGTATAGTGTGTGTGTATTGAACTGTCTTCCCTGCCTATTAAATGCATATCATTATAGATAGCGCACTTTGTTGATACGGGTATAATGGGAGTACGGACAGCTGTTCATGTACAAAAAGCTGTGTGGAAGAACCTTAACGATGCTCCTTAACAGTTAGATGTGTTCAATAATAAGATATGCACTATGAATAATGGTATGAACCCTAAGATGGACAAGTCAATATACACTAACTATATATATATTGAATTGAAATGATAACTTGACATCATACATATAGTGTCAACTCAGTTTCCTCGTTAAATAATATCGTTATTATTTTATTATTATTATTATTATTTTATGGTGCTGAAGTTTAAGTGAATACAATTTTAATGAAATAGATATATGTCGTATTGAATTCTCTAAGCGGAGTCTTGGACTCATGAAACAGACACCCATCAAACTTGACATCATACATTTAGTGTCAACTGAATTTCCTAGTTAAATAATATCGTTATTTTTGTTTTATTATTATTATTATTTTATTATTATTATTATTATTTTATGGTGCTGAAGTTTAAATGAATACAATTTTATTGAAATAGATATATGTTGTGTTGAATTATCTAAGCGGAGTCTTGTAACAGACACCCATCAATGCTATAATTAGTAGGCGAGCTTTAATAGATTTCCACTTTCTCTTAGTGCAAATGAACGATCATACCATTTTCGGATTAAACACGGGCGTAGATAATGGTGCGACTGGGGCAAATGTCGCACCAATAATTCAAAATAGGTCAAAATGTTGCACCAATAATGGTGGATTCGCCACCGTGTCTCTGTAGGTCTAGCAGTTGGTACTTATAAATCCACAAATTAATGTCATAATTATCATGAGTATTAGTAACGGAGACATATCGACAATGACTGTGAAGTCGACATATGTGTATCATGTAGTATGTGTAAGTGCCGAGTTCACTGTGTCCTTGTCGACAGGCCATATATTGACTCGCCAGCTATGTCGTACCAATATGAAATCAGTAGCTACGCGCCTGTTAAACCGTGTGAACAATCAGAATTCTCATATTTACAACGTGTATTTAGAGCAATACTGCTCCATACATGGTAAGTGCTTGCATAGTAGAATATTAAATATCAGTGATCGTTTTGGACTTACTAACATTAGATATAATTTTAGTGATAACAGGAATTATTTACATATTCTTTGAGACCAATATATCCAGGATTAACAATACTCTTTGAATTAGCTTGCTTTATAACATATTTAAGTGTCATTTAAATGTGAAACATACAAGAATACAGCAATCACCGGAAATAATTCGCGGAAGAGTCGGGGACTGTAGACGGACAGCGAAATATAAATGATAGATGACTTGTCATATTGTGAGTAATCCAGGGATCGCAGGTTCGATCCCCCGTCTGACCCTAATAAATTGAACAGTCTTTCAGATGGGACATTAAACCGAGGTCTCGTGTCGGTGCTTTACACCGTGCACGTAAAGGAACCAGAGGAAATTCTGGAATGGGTCTCTGTCTGTATCATTGCACTATCCTCCAAAAATCTAAAATAACTAATCTCTTCAGGAGGCGTCGCTCATACGGACAACCGGTAGCGACGATAAATAAACGTAAAACACACACTCATACTGTGACACGAGGGCCCGTGATATCGTAGTTTGTGGTGTCGCAATAAACAGTTAGTACTTGACACAATGTCGATATACACATCCATAATCCAATATCCGTAATATAGCAACCACGTCCCATCTATCCAACCATTATACCAGAGACGTGTTCATTACACAATATAGCTCTCTTCTCCCCTCTGCGCAACATCGGTGCATTACACAATATAGCTGTCTATTCTCCCCTCTGCGCACTATCGGTGCATTACACAATATAGCTGTCTATTCTCCCCTCTGCGCAACATCGGCGCATTACACAATATAGTTGTCTCTTCTCCCCTCTGCGCAACATCGGCGCATTACACAATATAGCTGTCTCTTCTCCCCTCTGCGCAACATCGGCGCATTACACAATATAGCTGTCTCTTCTCCCCTCTGCGCAACATCGGCGCATTACACAATATAGCTGTCTCTTCTCCCCTCTGCGCAACATCGGCGCATTACACAATATAGCTGTCTCTTCTCCCCTCTGCGCAACATCGGCGCATTACACAATATAGCTGTCTCTTCTCCCCTCTGCGCAACATCGGCGCATTACACAATATAGCTGTCTCTTCTCCCCTCTGCGCAACATCGGCGCATTACACAATATAGCTGTCTCTTCTCCCCTCTGCGCAACATCGGCGCATTACACAATATAGCTGTCTCTTCTCCCCTCTGCGCAACATCGGCGCATTACACAATATAGCTGTCTCTTCTTCCCTCTGCGCAACATCGGCGCATTACACAATATAGCTGTCTCTTCTTCCCTCTGCGCAACATCGGCGCATTACACAGTATAGCTGTATATTCTTCCCTCTGCCCAACATCGGCGCATTACACAATATAGCTGTCTCTTCTCCCCTCTGCGCAACATCGGCGCACGCATGTAAATCGTGGCACGTGACCCACTCCTCTATTGAATACATTGCATATAATCATGTCACGTGATCCAATCATATATTGAATACATTGCATATAATCATGTCACATGATCCACTCCTCTATTGAATACATTGCATATAATCATGTCACGTGATCCAATCCTCTATTGAATACATTGCATATAATCCAGGAATTAATGTCCGCCTTCGTCATGACTGATGGTCACGGGTTCGAGCTCCACTAAGACCGTATCTCTTTATATGAAACGTTGGCAGTTTCTTACCGAGGTTGGTGCAACAAGTACTGGTTAACCGCTGGAGCTTGCCCAGGAAATGTGTTGTTAACTGGTAAACTGCCCATCGCACAAAACTAAAATACATGTGTTGTTGTTTTGGTTTTTAAGAACACTATGATACACTGTACATAACAAATTTGTTTAGGCCATTCCAAGCAAGGTTTAAAATGACACCCCGTCAATATCAATGCTATATATTCAGTACAGTAATGTATCATAGTGTTCTTAAAAAAACAAAAACAAATGTTTTTTTAGTTTTGTGGATTTGAACCCGAAAGAAAACAAGCGTTACACCGTGTAACGTGAAACATACAAGAATACAGCCACCACCGGAAATGATTCGCGGAAGAGTCGGGCGGGCCAGCGAAATAAGCGAATAAGTCAGAATGTAAACATGGTACTATTTTTTATTACAGACTCGTAATGATGACAAGAATCTTTCAACCGATAAGTTAATCCATGTTGAGTGTATCAATCACGGATACATTACTGGCAATACTATCGGCAAAGGGGGATACAGTACCGTTAAGCTAGCAACAGTGATGCCAGCCAAGCTCGAGAGATTTCCTCAAATGGCTGCACATGCAGATGGCCGTGAGACTGTCAAGGTAAATATAGAAGAGGAAGACAGTTTTATATGCATATAAACCCACAAATGGGTCATTTACAAGCAACAATATAACACATAACGTAAATAACGAGCATGGCAAAGATGGCGAGATCGCATGACTTTTTTAACATACATCATTGATTATTACACACACGCCATGTTATCTCGCAAGGGAGAGACTGTATGTACACCATAATAACAAATGTCTCACATTATAAATGCATGACTATAGTACATAAGCTTCATTATAGCAAACCTAAAATATATACATAGTAATTAACATTAGATATGCCAAATATAGGACTAATAACCAATAACCAAGAACCCTTTCAAATTGTCCTATCGAGGTATGCATATCATATTATATAGACGTATATAAATAACGTCGTGATATTAAACTTTATTTATTTTACAACGATTGTGAAGCAAGTTCTAACAACTTATATTAATCACTCTCGTTGGCGCGGATGAAAGCGTAACTATGGTAATTCGTGTGGGAGGAAACCGGAGTACCCGGAGAAAACCCACCTGTCTGAGCTGGCGACCACCGTACCATCTCACATACTTCCCTGTCCGAGGATAGAACCCGGGTTGCATTGGTGAGAAGCGAGCGCGCTAACCACTGCGCTAATCGGACAGCCATAACGTCGTGATAAGAAATAGATAGATAATTCGACATAGATATAATTATTTAGGTTCACAAATACATATGTGCAATTTAAAGAGATGGGTTTATGTCCTGTTCAGTGAAGTCAAATCAGAACACACCTATTTAAAATATTTCTCAATGAATATACAGTCAAACCTGTGTTAGTGGGCACCTCCATTAACCTACCAACCTGTATTAAGCAGCCAGTTTCCAGAGTCCCAATATGTTGTTTTTATTATACATTTGACCTCTATTAAGCAGCCACTCGTGCTAAGCAGCCATGTTCTGTGATTCCCTTGGCTGGCTGCTTAAGACAGGTTTGACTGTAGTCACATGTAATGACATTCATCAACCGATACTCTCCCTTAGATCATTTTATTGGACGGCGGTATACAGTCAAACCTGTCTTAAGCAGCCAGCCAAGTGAATCACAGAAAGTGGCTGCTTAGAACAGATGGCAGCCTAATAGAGGTCAAATGTATAATAAAACAACTTATTGAGAATCTAGAAACTGACTGCTTAATACAGGTTGGTTGCTTAATAGAGGCGACCACTAACACATGTTTGACTGTATCTGCATGTACATATGTTAATATCTATCATACAGAGTCCACTTTGGAACATTTGCGTATACTTTTGTATGTTATGGTAGAGTAGATAATCTACATTTCTTGCGTAGAAATACTAAATTATTCAACCTCAGCAAACGACTGACAACTTTCTCAAGTATCATTTTATCACTCACGTAAAATCTCTTAACCGTAGCATTGTAATTCTTATTAGGCCAAACGACTACCAGAGACAAGCACCACCTCCCAGTCATAAGCACCACCTCCCAGTCACAAGCACCACCTCCCAGTCACAAGCACCACCTCCCAGTCACAAGCACCACCTCCCCCAGTCATGCTCGGCATTGATATACATATGTGGAAGTCGTGATAGCGGAGTGGATGCGCGTTCGCTTCAGGTGCGAAACGTCCGGAGTTCGAGCCCCGCCGGAGCCGTTACGATTGTGCCCTTAGGCAAGGCATTTAAATTCCACATTGCCTCTTCTCTCCCTCATGGCGATGGATTCCATCAGGATTGAGGTCTCGAGAGTGATTAATATTAAGTTGTAACAACTTGTTTCGCAATCTAGGTAAAATAAATGTGTATAAACTAAATATACATAATTGGATCTTACACGTGTGGTGGTTTCGTGCCATATTTAATGACACGAGTTTTGGAATTTTGCTATTAACATATATATAATTCATATCTACATACATGCATACTATATAAACAACTATTTACTTAATATTCAGGTCGCGATAAAGATAATAGAATTGAAGAACAGACCACAGGCCTATTTGAAGAACTTTCTCACCAATGAATTGGCTAACCACTTGTACATGACCCCTCATAAGAACGTGGTAGGTGTACTTTTATTTCACCTAAGTATAGGATAGATCACGAATTGGCCCGTCTTAACGAAATATACACTGAGCGAACCGAAGTGTATGTATAGGATGGATCACGAATTGGCCCGTCTTAACGAAATATACACCGAGCGAACCGAGGTGTATGCATAAGATAGATCACGAATTGGCTCGTCTTAACGAAATATACACCACACCGATCGAACCGAGGTGTATGTATAGGATGGATCACGAATTGGCCCGTCTTAACGAAATATACACCGATCTAGCCAATGAGGTGATCTATCTGACATAGACAACGTACATAAGTAGATCGCGTCTATACGATTTAGAAGCGGGAAATGTGGTTTTTCATTGGACCATGTGACTTAGTCGTTGTCTAACTTCAGATTCCGTCACTCCTCTCTTTTGGGTGATGTGGACAGGAGTACGTGTCATACAATTAGTGAGAGGAAATATTAAAAAACGACAGTAAAACGTCCTTGTTAATAGTGAGTGTGGAAGATAGAACACACATATATATGTGTAGTGGCGGATAGAACACACATATATATATGTGTAGTGGCGGATATAACACACATATCTATGTGTAGTGGCGGATATAACACACATATCTATGTGTAGTGGCGGATAGAACACACATATATATGTGTAGTGGCGGATATAACACACATATCTATGTGTAGTGGCGGATATAACACACATATCTATGTGTAGTGGCGGATATAACACACATATATATGTGTAGTTGCAGATAGAACACACATATATATGTGTAGTGGCGGATAGAACACACATATATATGTGTAGTGGCGGAAATAACACACATATCTATGTGTAGTGGCGGATATAACACACATATATATGTGTAGTGGCGGATAGAACGATAGAACACACATATCTATGTGTAGTGGCGAATAGAACACACATATATATGTGTAGTGGCGGATAGAACACACATATCTATGTGTAGTGGCGGATATAACATACACATATATATGTGTAGTGGTGGATAGAACACACATATATATGTGTAGTGGCGGATAGAACACACATATATATGTGTAGTGGCGGATAGAACACACATATATATGTGTAGTGGCGGATAGAACACACATATATATGTGTAGTGGTGGATAGAACACACATATCTATGCGCAGTGGCGGATAGAACACACATATATATGTGTAGTGGCGGATAGAACACACATATCTATGTGTAGTGGCGGATAGAACACACATATCTATGTGTAGTGGCGGATAGAACGATAGAACACACATATCTATGTGTAGTGGCGGATAGAACACACATATATATGTGTAGTGGTGGATAGAACACACATATCTATGCGCAGTGGCGGATAGAACACACATATATATGTGTAGTGGCGGATAGAACACACATATCTATGTGTAGTGGCGGATAGAACACACATATATATGTGTAGTGGCGGATAGAACGATAGAACACACATATCTATGTGTAGTTGCAGATAGAACACACATATATATGTGTAGTGGCGGATAGAACACACATATATATGTGTAGTGGCGGATAGAACGATAGAACACACATATATATGTGTAGTGGCGGATAGAACACACATATCTATGTGTAGTGGCAGATAGAACACACATATCTATGCGCAGTGGCGGATTAAGGGGAGGGCTTACGAGTGTGCCCTTAGGCAAGGCATTTAAATTCCACATTGCCTCTTCTCTCTCCCTCGTGGCGATGGATTCCATCAGGAATGAGGTCTCGAGAGTGATTAATATAAGTTATAAGAACTTGTTTCGCAATCGAGCTAAACTAAATTTGTATAACATAAACTAAGAGGAGGGCTGACTGGGCTGAAGCAAAGTGTCACCGGTATTTAGGGGCCCCCGCATTAGTATGTGAATACAATTTAACGACATTGTTTTAAAATGACTACATAAATAGATAAGAAGATATCCTGAGCTTTCCAATGATGTATGGCTTTAATAATATTTTGTGTTTAGTCGATTGCAGCAATAACGTATAGTGCACTGTTCCCCGAGTCTAATAGTCCCGCAATACGCGTCGACAGGTGAAATCCATTCTTACCATCAAATGCGATAGCGGAAAGCCGTAATTTCGGTAACCTCGACCATGCTGGGGTAATGTGAGAAAGTTGCATTCAATAGAATGTTCTTGTTTGCTTACACTAGTATTTATCTTGATGAAAGGGCCTTACTGAACAGTCGTGCTAGCTAGCTATCTCTATGAACAATCGTGCTATGTAATGTTACTGAACAGTCGTGCTAGCTAGCTATCTCTATGAACAATCGTGCTAGCTAGCTATCTCTATGAACAATCAGGCTATGTAATGTTACTGAACAGTCGTGCTAGCTAGCTATCTCTATGAACAATCGTGCTAGCTAGCTATCTCTATGAACAACCAGGCTATGTAATTGTACTGAACAGTCGTGCTAGCTTGCTATCTCTATGAACAATCAGGCTATGTAATTGTACTGAACAGTGGAGCTAGCTAGCTATCTCTATGAACAATCAGGCTATGTAATTGTACTGAACATTCGTGCTAGCTAGCTATCTCTATGAACTATCAGGCTATGTAATATTACTGAACAGTCGTGCTAGCTAGCTATCTCTATGAACAATCAGGCTATGTAATTTAACTGAACATTCGTGCTAGCTAGCTAGCTATCTCTATGAACAATCAGGCTATGTAATTGTACTGAACAGTCGAGCTAGCTAGCTATCTCTATGAACAATCAGGCTATGTAATTGTACTGTACATTCGTGCTAGCTAGCTATCTCTATGAACTATCAGGCTATGTAATATTACTGAATAGTCGTGCTAGCTAGCTATCTCTATGAACAATCAGGCTATGTAATTTACTGTACATTCGTGTTAGCTAGCTATCTCTATGAACAATCAGGCTCTGTAATTGTACTGAACATTCGTGCTAGCTAGCTATCTCTATGAACAATCAGGCTATGTAATTTACTGAACAGCCGTGTTAGCTAGCTATCTCTATGAACAATCAGGCTATGTAATTTACTAACCCGTGTTAGCTAGCTATCTCTATGAACAATCAGCTATGTAATTTACTGAACAGCCGTGTTAGCTAGTATCTCTATGAACAATCAGGCTATGTAATTTACTGAACAGCCGTGTTAGCTAGCTATCTCTATGAACAATCAGGCTATGTAATTTACTGAACAGCCGTGTTAGCTAGCTATCTCTATGAACAATCAGGCTATGTAATTTACTGAACAGCCGTGTTAGCTAGCTATCTCTATGAACAATCAGGCTATGTAATTTACTGAACAGCCGTGTTAGCTAGCTATCTCTATGAACAATCAGGCTATGTAATTCTGAACAGCCGTGTTAGCTAGCTATCTCTATGAACAATCAGGCTATGTAATTTACTGAACAGCCGTGTTAGCTAGCTATCTCTATGAACAATCAGGCTATGTAATTTACTGAACAGCCGTGTTAGCTAGCTATCTCTATGAACAATCAGGCTATGTAATTTACTGAACAGCCGTGTTAGCTAGCTATCTCTATGAACAATCAGGCTATGTAATTTACTGAACAGCCGTGTTAGCTAGCTATCTCTATGAACAATCAGGCTATGTAATTTACTGAACAGCCGTGTTAGCTAGCTATCTCTATGAACAATCAGGCTATGTAATTTACTGAACAGCCGTGTTAGCTAGCTATCTCTATGAACAATCAGGCTATGTAATTTACTGAACAGCCGTGTTAGCTAGCTATCTCTATGAACAATCAGGCTATGTATGTTTACTGAACAGCCGTGTTAGCTAGCTATCTCTATGAACAATCAGGCTATGTAATTTACTGAACAGCCGTGTTAGCTAGCTATCTCTATGAACAATCAGGCTATGTAATTTACTGAACAGCCGTGTTAGCTAGCTATCTCTATGAACAATCAGGCTATGTAATTTACTGAACAGCCGTGTTAGCTAGCTATCTCTATGAACAATCAGGCTATGTAATTTACTGAACAGCCGTGTTAGCTAGCTATCTCTATGAACAATCAGGCTATGTATGTTTACTGAACAGCCGTGTTAGCTAGCTATCTCTATGAACAATCAGGCTATGTAATTTACTGAACAGCCGTGTTAGCTAGCTATCTCTATGAACAATCAGGCTATGTATGTTTACTGAACAGCCGTGTTAGCTAGCTATCTCTATGAACAATCAGGCTATGTAATTTACTGAACAGCCGTGTTAGCTAGCTATCTCTATGAACAATCAGGCTATGTATGTTTACTGAACAGCCGTGTTAGCTAGCTATCTCTATGAACAATCAGGCTATGTAATTTACTGAACAGCCGTGTTAGCTAGCTATCTCTATGAACAATCAGGCTATGTATGTTTACTGAACAGCCGTGTTAGCTAGCTATCTCTATGAACAATCAGGCTATGTAATTTACTGAACAGCCGTGTTAGCTAGCTATCTCTATGAACAATCAGGCTATGTATGTTTACTGAACAGCCGTGTTAGCTAGCTATCTCTATGAACAATCAGGCTATGTAATTTACTGAACAGCCGTGTTAGCTAGCTATCTCTATGAACAATCAGGCTATGTATGTTTACTGAACAGCCGTGTTAGCTAGCTATCTCTATGAACAGCCGTGTTAGCTAGCTATCTCTATGAACAATCAGGCTATGTATGTTTACTGAACAGCCGTGTTAGCTAGCTATCTCTATGAACAGCCGTGTTAGCTAGCTATCTCTATGAACAGCCGTGTTAGCTAGCTATCTCTATGAACAATCAGACCTCTATAAGATATCCACGTAGTATGTATGTCTGTATGTTATGGAAGGTAAATTTAAGTATCTCAATTATTCTTCATATGGAAGATGTCTTGTCTCGTGTATTAACTCTGTGGCACGTTTCTGAACACGTTCTAATGATTGAATATCGTTTTTACTCTTGGACTCCAAATAATGTTGCAGAGTTCAGAGGTAGATGTAATAAGAGTTTTGTAGAGAGTTCTTTTGAATGAATAATTGCGTTAAAGTCGTACCAACAGCTTAGGTGATATGGTGACTCTCCAGCTAATATTGGTGGAGGAAAACCCCGGGTGCCCCCTCCGAGAAGTATGCCAGGCACGGACGGGCACTCGAGTAGCACCACCAACCTTCTACAAGCTAGTGAAATATGCATATGTATTTTAGCATGATTTGATGTCAATGGTCGTAACCATTCGCCACAAGAAGGTTGAAGACTAAATGAGATATATACATGTAGTGAGTCATGATGATACAGTAACATAATACACTGGTTTTCTGAATTAAATGTTATTTGAGAACAACCGGTTTAGGTGACTGTGTCAGAAAAGCTGCCCGTGTGTGCTGGGGTAAAAATAAGAATGCTTTATTTAGCAAATGAATATATGTTTTTTTGGTAACTTGCATTGAGGTTAACAATAATTAAAAGTATCCTTCTTGTTAACATTATGTCTTAGAAATATGTCGGTGAGGTCCCGTTGTCACAAGCCTCTCTTCCTTCCTATGTCTATTTTCCGATATCAATGCTCTAACCAGGGTCTGTCCTATCGTAGACTCACTGGAGTTGTCTAGGGGGTTTCTCTACGGTCCTTCAATAATGCTCTAACCAGGGTCTATCCTATCGTAGACTCGCTGGAGTTGTCTAGGGGGTTTCTCTACGGTCCTTCATATATTATAACTCAACACAGTCTATCATTTTCCTTGGTATAATATCATTTACAACAATCTCATTTATTTTATATCTATACATGTATCATATATTCGTGATATCTCGTATCTTATTATTCACCTCACTATTTCAATGTGTTCATAATAGTACTATGACTATACTAATTTCCTTCCTTTATCAAACTATTCCAATAGATATATTAGCCAAAACAATCGTTTCTTAAAAGGCCTAATAATCTTCCGTTCACGTATTTAATACGACTTTACTATTTAAGAGTTAATACTTCTTTAAATATTAATTGTTCTAACTATCATAGAAACAGTTTATATTCTAATAGTGAGTTACATATTTCTTTAACGCCTCCATGGCTGGATAAAAATGCACTAATTTCTTCATCATTTTTCATTTCTTAAATAGCAGAATTAACATCTATAACAGACATTACGGCGCCAAACATCTGTGATGTTATACAATATTATTACATATTTCTCTGTCATCAAGAAAGCGGCGATTATCTTACATAACTGACCACAGCCCTCGGGCAAATAACTTACCTAGTGTGCCAATATCGCCTTAAGGCACACTTACCTCATGTAATAACCTATACTTATATAATACATTTCTATTTATATATGACAATAATTTATTCATGCAAAAATATTGTTTGTTTTTTCTATCTTTAGCACACCGTTACGCCTTAGCCACCATACATTGAGTTTTGACAGGTACAGAATTGCGTACTGCTAAATACGCAACGTTGGAGATAGATTAGTTTCACTAATAATAACAACATTTGTAGAAAGTCTAAAATAACACATGTGCCAAATAATGAAAAAGCTCCAAATAATGTTTATTAATTAATTAAAACTATGTGAACTATATAATGAACCGGAAGTGGATACTGTGTGAACTATATAGAAACGGTAATCCAGAAAGTTGTGAATTAAAAAAAAGCGAAAAAGCAGTCAGGAGATATGTAAGGTCGCGAAATATAGTAACACATTTTATAATTGAAATGCGCCTATTAACAAATCTGGCATTGTAAATCTGAGCATGTTTATATGTGTTTGCTTCCAATATTTCAGATCCGTATTTTCGAGCAGTTCCGGACTACCGACCGTTGTTACATGGTGCTGGAATACTGCAGTCAGGGGACACTACGTCAGGCGCTCAACAAACGGGCCAAGGATGGTTACAAGGGGTTCGGTGAAGATAAGGCGGGTCACCTCTTCCGTATGCTTGCCGAAGGTGTGCAACACATGCACAGCAACGGAATCGTCCATAGGTAGGTACTCCTTATACTTAAAACTGTGCAGTTTACGAATACATATGCCGTGTGATTTGATTGAACATTTATTCAATATGTATTTTTTTATGTTTCATTGTTAGAGCTGCTCAGACGGATTGCCTGTTAGGCAAAGTATACATATAGGCAATGTCTATGACGTGCCCCGCGTTCTATCCCCCACCCCGATCATAATTTTGATAAGATAGTAAAGTTCGTAACTATTATCCGGATAAGATAAGTGCGGAGATACAAATAAAATAGAAGTATTCTTATAGTTTTAAATGTAGAGTGGTGGAACATATGCTCGGCGTAAATCCCACATATAATGACAAGTATAAAATGTTAAATGCACTTGCCGTATATTATTATTATTTTCTTAACAACTTTTTAAAAAACTCGTTTTGACACTTTTAGCTTCATCACGTGACCTTGCTGCTCAATATAGCTATCGCAACGGTGTGTGTTATACGTTTATTTATCGTCGCTACCGGTTGCCCATATGAGCGACGCCTCCTGAAGAGATTAGTTATTTTAGATTTTGGAGGATAGTGCAAGATACAGACAGAGACCCATTCCAGAACCTCCTCAGGTTCTTTTACGTGCACGGTGTAAAGCACCGACACGAGACCTCGGTTTAACGTCCCATCTGAAAGACTGTTAATTGTATTAGGGTCAGACGGGGGATCGAACCTGCGATCCCTGGATTACCAGTCCGGCGTGTTACCACTGGACTACAGATCCGTCTGTCTATCGCAACGATGTCGGTCGGCACCCATTTATATGGGGAACTGAAGACTTCAGGGCACCTATGCACGGCGTACTTGTTATTGATTAGTTATCCACCGTAACGTGTTTAATATCTTATTTTGATATAGTACATCATTGAATAAAAACACTTAATGGTCTTAATCAGAAAATGGTATAGAAACTATATTTCGGGTTAGGTGTAGATTTTTTTAATTCGGATAGCTACCTGAATTGCTCATGTATACACCGTATCAGTTTCGGTGGAAATATTCTCCCAATGATTTGCTTGTTTATATTCCTCTGCTGGACAAGTCATGTGACAGTTGCATCAGCCTACCGATACACTCAACGGAATGCTATTGAACCATGTTTTCAGCTCTGTTGTAATTTAAAATTGAAATTAGCTTAGAACTATATAAATATTTTAAATACCGATGAAAATGGAAAATACGCCGAGCATAGGAATACGCCGAGCATAGGAATACGCCGAACATAGGTTCCACCACTCTAACAATTTTACTGGTTAATCGAGGCAATTGCTTCTTTTGGGAAGAATAACATCTTTGGAAAATTATTCAGATAATCTGTAAATATTTAGATATAGTAGAATTATATGACTGTAAATATACCTTTTCTAGGCGTGATACAGGGTGTGACGGTGTGCCGTGATTGTGCTAAATGTTGGGGGGCCTGGGTTGTCTCCATTGCACGGCGGATGGGCATTTGTGTTTGTTTGTTCTTTTTCAAGTTGGAAATAAATTGAATATTTATTCTTGTTTTAACGGAATGGGTGGAGATGTGGTATGGGGGCGGCCAGGTTTTGTAGCATCGGGCATGGATGGGCAACTGTTTGGTTTACACTTGCTTCTCTGTTCGAGCTAGCATATGTACGGTCTTATGAATTATAATTACTGCAATAGTCTCTTATAACTCTACTAGAGTGACACTGCACTTTTATATGGACGTTTATGTATTATATGTGTGTATATACATTGATGAGACTGAAATGAAAATAAAATATATGCTATACAACATGAGATTCGACGCAGCAAGGGTTGGTCAGAGTATTGACGTTTTACCTCAGATTTGATGTATAATGTAATAATGCTATCAACCTGACCTACCTGTAATGCGAATCATAGGCAGCCGATTACATAGATAAGGCTGTCCGATTAGCGCAGTGGTTAGCGCGCTCGTTTCTCACCAATGCAACCCGGGTTCGATCCTCGGACCGGGAAGTATGTGAGATGGTACGCTGGTCACCGGTATTACTCTAGTCTGAAAGCACTGTATATAAAAATGATATATATCTAATATTTCGTCAAAAGAGAAACACTGGCATATTGTTTTCTGTTTCAGGGACCTTAAATGCGACAACGTACTGCTGGATAAAGATGGGAATTTAAAGATTGCCGGTATATATATGCACCCTACAATTTTTGAGCCTGTTTTAGATAAATGAATTTCACATGATTTACTAAAACCTATTGCATAAGTAAATAGAAACCATTAGAGCGCATTGTCTAAATGTATTGTTTCTACTTAATATAATCATATTCTAATAGAGTAATTGACATATTTAACTCTTTCAGCGCCGAATAAATTCAGAGCATGTGCAAACAACATAGATCCAGATCAGCCGCGGCGTAACGCCGCGTCTGATCAGGATCTGTGTTGTTTCCTATTCGGGTAGATGCTTCAGCTCCACTGTCTGAAGAGCACTCAGCATACAATCTGATCAGACGGCGCGTTCTGTTCTGTCTGATCAGGTTCTCTGTTTTTTTGCAAAGTCGCTATTATGCGACATTGGCGGTGAAAGAGTTAAAGTGAAATATATACATAAGCGACACAACAACAATTATAAACAGTCGAACATATTTGTTTCTGTTTGAATACGTGACATATACAATGGAGACATAGTTTGATAGTTTGATAGTTTGATAGTTTATTTTTTATTAAATTCCAGTAGGCTTTCAAGCCCATGAGGACATACATACATATTATATACAGTTAGCGAACAGTGCAAACATAATGCATACATTTTATACAAATGAGCTCCCACAGCCATTTATATTTATATCTATGTGTAAATACATGTAATATTTATCTGATGTCTTATAATTGAAGCAAAATAGTTCTTTATTTGTGTGTTTTACGTTTATTTATCGTCGCTACCAGTTGCCCATATGAGCGACGCCTCCTGAAGAGATTAGTTATTTTAGATTTTGGAGGATAGTGCAAGATACAGACAGAGACCCATTCCAGAACCTCCTCTGGTTCTTTTACGTGCACGGTGTAAAACACCGACACCAGACCTCGGTTTAACGTCCCATCTGAAAGACTGTTAATTTTATTAGGGTCAGACGGGGGATCGAACCTGCGATCCCTGGATTACCAGTCCAGCGTGTTACCACTGGACTACAGATCCGTCTTGCTCTTACTATTTATTTCTAACAAGGAGAATATATAGACATATATAATAATATACATCTGATAGTCTCAAACATTAACACATATTTACATCACTCTTTAAATCCCATTTCGATCTGTTGCTTTAACAAACCCGTAAACATACGGGTATTACGGGTAATACGTGTACCTACTTTTATGTATCGTCGTTACCGGTTGGTTGGTTGGTTGGTTGGTTGGTTATATGAGCGACGCCTAATTTTAGATTTTGGAGGAAAGTGCATTGATACCGTGAGACAGAGGCCCAATCCAGAATCTCCTCTTGTTCTTTAACGTGCACCGACACGAGACCTCGGTTTAAAGTCCCATTTGAAAAACTGTTAATATTATTAGGGTCATGCGGGTGATCGAACGTACGATTCCTGGATTCGCAGTCCAACGTGTTACCCACTGGACTACTGACCCGTATGGCAGAGTTACTACCAGACTGGTGGAAGTGGGCGGTCCAATCACTAATGTTGCCCAACCCATATGCCAATTATTTATATGTAATATGATTGCGGTTGTTACATACACTGTACATATATAGAGAGCAATACAATATTATGAAATAAAATAAGGTGGGCTGTATTACGCGAAAGCAAATCTGTGAATTGATGGTAAATGTGCTTACATCATGTATGTAGGCTGCACAACGGGACAATATACCCCCCCCCCCATGTATTCCTCATTGCATAAATGAAACATGCTGCTTTGGTAGTAGCAATATTAAAAGCATATTAAAGTTTAAAATAATAATTGCATCGGATCTAAATATAAGGGAATAAAATTAGCATATGACCTTGAACTAACGAGCATGCAACAACTTCGGGAGTTCAACCGGCTGAATACATATACAAGATGCAGTGGGGTATTGTACCGGCAATACATATACAAGATGCAGTGGGGTATGTACCAGCAATACATATACAAGATGCAATGGGGTATTGTACCGGCAATACATATACAAGATGCAATGGGGTATTGTACCGGCAATACAATATACACGATGAAATGAGGTATTGTAACGGCAATACATATACAAGATGCAATGGGGTATTGTACCGGCAATACATATACAAGATGCAGTGGGGTATTGTACCGGCAATACATATACAAGATGCAGTGGGGTATTGTACCGGCAATACATATACAAGATGCAATGGGGTATTGTACCGGCAATACATATACAAGATGCAATGGGGTATTGTACCGGCAATACATATACAAGATGCAGTGGGGTATTGTACCGGCAATACATATACAAGATGCAATGGGGTATTGTACCGGCAAACGATACAATATCCAACGGGGCAATATACCCCCAATACATATACAAGATGCAATGGGGTATTGTACCGGCAATACATATACAAGATGCAGTGGGGTATTGTACCGGCAATACATATACAAGATGCAGTGGGGTATTGTACCGGCAATACATATACAAGATGCAGTGGGGTATTGTACCGGCAATACATATACAAGATGCAATGGGGTATTGTACCGGCAATACATATACAAGATGCAGTGGGGTATTGTACCGGCAATACATATACAAGATGCAGTGGGGTATTGTACCGGCAATACGTATACAAGATGCAGTGGGGTATTGTACCGGCAATACATATACAAGATGCAATGGGGTATTGTACCGGCAATAAATAGCAGTGATTACCTAGTTTGATATATGCCTAAGAGACTCGTCAGAGCTAAACAATTTCCAAAGTGTGACGCCCAAAAAACATTATTGAAATTCAGGCCACAAACAATTCCAAGTGATTCATCGTTGAACAAACCAACAGTGATCAATTCAGACACTGTCCGATTAGCGCAGTGGTTAGCGAGCTCGCTTCTCACACAATACAACCCGGGTTCGATACTCGGACCGAGAAGTATGTGAGACGGTACGGTGGTCGCCAGATCGGACAGGTGTGTTTTCTCCAGGTACTCGACACGAATGACCACATATACGCTTTCATCCGCGCCAACGAGAGTGATTAATATTAGTTGTTAGAACTTGCTTCGCAATCGTTGTAAAATAAATAAAGTTTAAACTAATTCAGACACTAATTCTTTCACAAAACAACAGTAAAGTGGAAACATCTAGACGAAGACACCGTCAGCGCTCAATCAATGGAAGCCATCAACAGTTTACTAAATACTTTCGCACACTCTCTCCCGATGTAATATGCCGATATTTGTTTCTACATCGTATAATTATACAGATACAAATTAGGGTATACAAGGGGGTTGGAAAACAACAAATAAATTGCCTATTAAATATATAGTAAAAAGTTAAAACATACAGACTGTTCATTTATATTTCCAATCTTTCATTTCTTCTGATCCACTGTGAAGATGTATTCAAATATATTCCAAATGTAATGTTTCACCAGTGCTCACCTGTGATTAACGTCACTGTGTTTACACACTGTATTCCTCCGCGAAATAATACAGTATACCAACCTCCAGTTTGCAATAGCCTGAATTCTTATACCATATATTTTCTACACAACAACTAGTCTGATGTCTTCTCAAGTCACATCATTTCTATAAAAAAAACACAAAAACTATATACTGCCTGTCATGAAAATGCATTTTTACCAAAACGAAAAATGAACTATATTAGTTGTTGGAACTACATTCGACCTCGGATGCATTTCTGCCTATTTACGTATATACAACCTACAAATTACAATACATTTAATAATTTGTAATGTTTATGTCTTCGGAAATTGAAATAATTACTGCCACATAGCTGTACTGTAATTGTATATAGATCTACCACGTCTGTCCATGTTCGCATGTCATAATATTCCTTATGTTGATTTCAGATTTCGGATACTCCACCAAATTTATCCCGGGTGTGACCAGTTTACTGAATAAGAATTGCGGCACGGATGGCTACAAAGCCCCCGAGGTTGTCAACAACGAACCTTACGACGGCACGAAGGCAGATGTATGGAGCCTGTAAGTGATTACAAAGCATATTTCTTAAGTGATAGTAGATCTGTTAATGTCAATATATATCGTATATCTAAACAGGAGTTATATCCCCTGCATAAATATTACGAAAACTCGGGTATTAATGGCATACAATTTTTAAAGCAATTAAACGAATACCTACATGATAATTAGCAAAATCACATCAGTATTAAAAACATATATATATATAACTATTTATAAGTGTATATCATATATGTATGTGTTCATTATCAGCATACAGGCTTTACTTTGTAATTGTGTTGTGTTCATGCTTTATTGACCGTCGAGAAATGATTTAATGCGAAATAAAGAGGTATCTATATATGTCTGGTTTAAATGTTAAGGGCATAATTCATGTTTACATTCTAAACTGTCATCTTGCTCTATTCATAGACTATCAGGTGCCATAAATAAACGACCCTATTGCCTTTATGTGGGCTTACAATTCTTGTTTCTATGATAAATGACCCTCTTGCTTTTATTTGGGTTCATAACTCTGGTTTCTATGTTAAACGGCCATCTTGCTTTTATTTGGGTTCATAATTTTGGTGTATATGCTAAACCGCCATCTTGCTTTTATTTGGGTTCATAATTCTGGTTTGTATGCTAAACCGCCATCTTGCTTTTATTTGGGTTCATAATTCTGGTTTGTATGTTAAACCGCCATCTTGCTTTTATTTGGGTTCATAATTCTGGTTTGTATGCTAAACCGCCATCTTGCTTTTATTTGGGTTCATAATTCTGGTTTCTATGCTAAACTGCCAGCTTGCCTTTATGTGGGCTTACAATTCTTGTTTCTATGATAAATGACCCTCTTGCTTTTATTTGGGTTCATAACTCGATTTAATCCATTTTCGTTTTGTATACAATGTATATGTAATGTACATTATTATCGAATAAATATGTTTAAACCAACTCTGGTTTCTATGCTAAACCGCCATCTTGCTTTTATTTGGGTTCATAATTCTGGTTTCTATGCTAAACCGCCATCTTGCTTTTATTTGGGTTCATAATTCTGGTTTCTATGCTAAACCGCCATCTTGCTTTTATTTGGGTTCATACTTCTGGTTTCTATGCTAAACCGCCATCTTGCTTTTATTTGGGTTCATAATTCTCGTTTCTATGCTAAACCGCCATATTGCTTTTATTTGGGTTCACAATTCTGGTTTCTATGCTAAACCGCCATATTGCTTTTATTTGGGTTCATAATTCTCGTTTCTATGCTAAATGGCCATCTTACTTTTATTTCGGTTCATAATTCTGGTTGCTATGCTAAACGGCCATCTTGTTTTTATTTGGGTTCATAAATCTCGTTTATATGCTAAATGGCCATCTTACTTTTATTTCGGTTCATAATTCTGGTTTCTATGCTAAACGGCCATCTTGTTTTTATTTGGGTTCATAATTCTGGTTTCTATGCTAAACGGCCATCTTGTTTTTATTTGGGTTCATAGTTCTCGTTTCTATGCTAAATGGCCATCTTACTTTTATTTCGGTTCATAATTCTCGTTTCTATGCTAAACGGCCAATTTGCTTTTATTTCGGTTTATAATTCTAGTTTCCATGCTAAACGGCCATCTTGTTGAGGTTTTTTTTCCATGTTTATAATTCTGTTTTCCATGCTAAACAATCGTCTTGTTTCCTTTTCAGGGGTGTAATTCTGTGTTACATGATAAACGGTTGTCAAATGTTCACAGATTCCCAGCTCCAAGACTTGAACAGAAATCTGCCTAGTCTCGAAGATAATGAGTCTATAGGTAATCTAAACAATCGTTTTTGGTTTAGTTTGTTTAGCCTTGTATTAACAATACTGTCAAATAACAAGCGCTGCGCGATGGAGGAAGACCATACGTGTTCTTCTCACTTCTCATAGTGTATGAGGCACGAGTGTACGCAATGGTTTGAGCCAATGACTATTTTACAATAGTGTACATACACGGATGGACGCACAGGTTTGAACCACTGACTCTATTCGTTAGAGGAAGACCAAACTTGTTCCTCTCTATATATGACGAACGTGTGGGAGCATGGGTTTGAACCACTTAGTCTATGCAATACGAATCATGAAAACCACACGTGTTTCAGACAGTATATGAGACACGGGTGGCGTATGGGTTTGAACCACTGGCCTTCCACAAACAAACAGGACAGCTTCCTCACTTATAGATAATTCTACCGTGATAGGGCTCGAACCCACAGCGGCCATGATGGACCTATTGATTGACAGTTAGTTTATACAAAATTAGTTTAGCTCGATTGCGAAACAAGTTCTTACAACTTATATTAATCACTCTCGAGACCTCATTCCTGATGGAATCCATCGCCATGAGGGAGAGAGAAGAGGCAATGTGGAATTTAAATGACTTGCTACCTAAGGGCACAATCGTAATGGCCTTAGTGGGGTTCTAACTCCGAGCATTTCGCACCTGACAGATAGCGAGGCCACTCTAACGCTGAGTTCCCTTAAAACAAACGTACCGCATAATTAAACGTGCATGCAAAAATGATACCGATACATATATACTTAGCCTGGGTGCCAGTCTGTCGATTTTTCAATTTTTAACTTCTGGCAAAATGAATAGGATTAATGCTAGTCAATAATTACACGGACAATCCCCCAAGTTTCCCCAGGCGTTGATATGATCAGAAACTCAATACGGTCCAATTAATAATATCGGTGTTAAAATATATTTATTTGACTGACCAGGCAAAATATATCGACGCCTGTTCCCAGGCTAATATATACTCACTTAATACATTATGTAAGTTGATGTTATGTTCTCTCCTACAGAGGCCATGCAGCTTGTGCGAAGGATGTTAAGAGCAAATCCATGTTACCGTCCGCCGACGGCCGGGATATTGAATGATAAATGGTTGACGGGAAAACAGATGCATGCACCGACATCGATGGTAAGTAGAGATAGACGAATTCAAGACACGATTCGTAACTAAATCTTAATTAATGTAAAACAGGCGACTTGTCAGCAACATGTGCTTATCTATTGGGCTGTTATTCTCTAGTAGGAAGAAACTGAAACGTTATCAGGGAACGATTATTAAGCGACAAAATGATAGTAGCAACGTAATGGTGTGCAAATATATGATTTAAACGAACGCTATATGATAATGGGGTTAAAAAAAAGATGCTATACTCGTGGTGATTTTGATACCTTATTTTAAGTTTTGGAATTTGCTATTGAACTCGCCAAAATATAGGATTGTACATGAGTTGTAATTTCATGCCATATTTTATGAAACAAGTTTTGGAAAATATTTTATTAAGCGAGCCTTTGGCGAGTTTAGTAGCTAATTCCAAACCGAATTTAGTAGTGTAGTAGTGTAGTAGTGTAGTAGTGTAGTAGTGTAGTATACTGATGCTTTTAAACCTCATTATATTCCAGAATCCATGCAAGCCCAGCCACTCCTCCCAACCCAGCACACCTTCCAAATCCAGCACACCTTCCCAATCCAGCAGACCTTCCCAACCCATCACACCTTCCCAATCCAGCACACCTTCCCAACCCATCACACCTTCCCAATCTAGCACACCTTCCCAATCCAGCACACCGTCCCAATCCATCACACCTTCCCAATCCATCACACCTTCCCAATCCATCACACCTTCCCAATCCAGCACTCCTTCCCAATCCAGCACACCTTCCCAATCCAGCACACCTTCCCAATCCAGCACACCGTCCCAATCCCGCACACCGTCCCAATCCCGCACACCGTTCCAACCCAGTCCTCCGTCCCAATCTAACCCACCGTCCAAATCCCGCCCACATTGCAAATCCAGCCTACCGTCCCAATCCAGCCCACCATCCCAATCCAGCCCACCGTCCCAATCCAGCCCACCGTCCTACCACAGCCCACCGAACCAACTATGCAGTGTCAACCAATCCCACCGCCAAATCAACACACTATGCCAACCCAGTCCACTTTGCTTACCCATACCTCCTTGCAACCCTACACCTCCGTGCAATCCAATATCTATGTGTCAACCCAGACGTCACTGTATATCCAGACCACCGTATCAACAATGTCCCCCGTGCAAACCCAAATGCCAACCCAGCTCTTCCTTCCAACCAAGTCCACCGATTCAACCCAGCTCTTCGTTCCAACCAAGTCCACCGATTCAACCCAGCTCTTCGTTCCAACCAAGTCCACCGATTCAACCCAGCTCTTCGTTCCATCCAAGTTCACCGATTCAACCCAGCTCTTCGTTCGAACCAATTCCACCGATTCAACCCAGCTCTTCGTTTCAACCATGTCCACCGATTCAACCCAGATCACCGTATAATCCCATACCTCCGTGTCACCCGCAACCCGTCCCAACGAAGCCAGCCGTGCAATCCCAAACAACCGTGCCAACATGTGCCTACACAGCTCGTGGTGTCAACACAAACCTCGGTGCTACACGAGACCACTTTCCCAAGCCAGTCGACCGTACCAACCGGTTGCAACAATCGTACAAAACACAGGCCGCCGTGCAACATCAGGCCACCGTCCAAACGCATGGCTATCCAGCTCACCGTACAATCCCAAACCTCCGTAACACACCAATCCAACGTGGGAACCAAGACCACAGTGTCAGCCAAGTCGCTCGTGCAAACCAAGTCTACCGTGTCGACCCTCGCCAGCCCAGCTCATCGTGCCTATCCAGACAGCAGTGCCAGACCAGACCACCGAGTGGTCTGAATTATACAAGGATCACTAGCCTCGAGAGGAATGAGACAGTCCCGCTGAAGAGTAACATCGGATATAGAAGTAGTAAGTTTATTTGAACACCCTTGTTGTTTGATATTAAGTTGCCAAATATACAAGCCACATATCGCTAAAACTGCAGGGAGCCGTTGAGAAATTCACCAATGGCAGCGACATATCGATTATCCGCAGATATTGGCTTTAAATTATATTTAGAAAAACAAACATTATAGATATACTGTAACAAGACTGCTGGCAGGTGGCATAAACCAAATAAAATGTCAAGTAATGTTTGTCCTGTCATCCGTTTGTGGTCAAATTGCATTTCACCGAATGAACATTGAAAGCATTATCATCACAAGCGGCGCTGAACAAATCCAATCCATTTCATATATGTGTGGCGTCCGTGGTTCAGTGTGACGTCCGTGGTCCAGTGTGGCGTCCGTGGTCCAGTGTGGCGTCCGTGGTTCAATGTGGCGTCCGTGGTCCAGTGTGACGTCCGTGGTCCAGTGTGGCGTCAGTGGTTCAGTGTAACGTCCGTGGTCCAGTGTGGCGTCCGTGGTCCAGTGTGGCGTCCGTGGTCCAGTGTGGCGTGCGTGGTCCAGTGTGGCGTCCGTGGTCCAGTGTGGCATCCGTGGTCCAATGTGGCGTCCGTGGTCCAGTGTGGCGTCCGTGGTCCAGTGTGGCGTCCGTGGTCCATGGCGCCAGTGTGGCGTCCGTGGTCCAGTGTGGCGTCCGTGGTCCAGTGTGGCGTCCGTGGTCCAGTGTGGCGTCCGTGGTCCAGTGTGGCGTCCGTGGTCCAGTGTGGCGTCCGTGGTCCAGTGTGGCGTCCGTGGTCCAGTGTGGCGTCCGTGGTCCAGTGTGGCGTCCGTGGTCCAGTGTGGCGTCCGTGGTCCAGTGTGGCGTCCGTGGTCCAGTGTGGCGTCCGTGGTCCAGTGTGTTGTCCGTGGTCCAGTGTGGCGTCCATGGTCCAGTGTGGCGTCCGTGGTCCAGTGTGGCGTCCGTGGTTCAATGGTAGAGCGTCGGATTTGGAATCGAACGGTCCCGGGTTCGATACTCGGAAAGGCCACGTATGTAGTGTCATTGAGCAACAAGGCACCTCACACACATTGCTTAGTAATGGTTAATCTAATTTCGTTAAAGTCAAACTTCGGTTATGTCGAAATATTTTGTTCGGTCCGATGGAGTTCGACATAATGGATGTATACTTTACTTGAGAAAATGAATATTGTATATACATAGACACTAACAGCCAAACTCACATCAACTGAAGTGTCGAGGAAGACAAACCTGCTGGACCGCCCCACAAGCCCATCAGAAAAGGACAAGAGCATCAGCAACAAGGTCGCTAAACTTTACCCCACGTAGGTAGGAGATGGGAAAACAACTGGACGGGTAAGTAATTCTGGATTTGTAAATATAATGCCACTCACATCTCTATGAAACTCGATACAACACGTCGTATTTACTGTGAACAATTGATACAACCACAGACGAATTTCGGATAATAATAATACGGGGAAAAGCCTGAGCAGGGCCCCGCCTATAGATAACATGCATGAGACACAAATATACATGAAAAAGAACATAAAACTTACAAATTAATTATTTAAATCTACAATATTAGGATTTGCTTTGTCGGTCTGATCACTGCTGGCAGTTGTTGTCACTTACTCGATGGCACCGATGATACAATTATACAATATTGCTCTGCCTTATTGTCAGTTTTAAATTGTTTTATGTTGTGAATATTTGTCGACACGGAGCACATATCTTAATGCCCTATTATAAACGGCTGTGGTACAGGAATATGATCGAATCCCCACAAAGGAGCACTATAATTGATTACAGGCCAAGCAATCGAATCGTATAACTTCGTAAAACACCATAAGGCTCACCGCCCATTGTTGTACATATTACAATTAGCAAGCCCAATGCACAACTGGAAATCTTAGAAACAGATTTAACTGTAATAGTATGATCCACATATTCATGCAAAACAACACCTAAGAAGGTATACCTGTCGACAATGTTAATCTGATTCATTCCACACATGAACATAAACTGGGTGTATAATTATGCCCTCTATCGACTGTGCACATCATTACTTTTAGAGTCAGTAACAATCGTGTCATTTAGAGAACATCATTCATTTAAAACATTCAGAGGCACTTGTGTCACTTTAAAATGTTCAAATTTAGATGAACAGTCATGACTGACAACGCAGTAATCCACTTGTCTCTCACGGGAGTACGTTCAACCTATATGTACGGTGTAGTAACGTTTCTTGATAATAAGTATCTGACAAATATGACAATAATGTAATGTTCTCTGTCTATCCACTCACCCTAACATAGTCACCAAACGTTCTCTACATGTGCGATAGTCCCGGTCGGAGTTCTCGCCCAGCTATAGCCGTTACGAGTATGTCCTTATGTAAGGCATTTAAAATTCCACATTGCCTCTTCTCTCTTCCTCATGACGATGGATACCATCGGGAATACTGTCTCGGGAGTGCTATAAGTTGTAGGAACCTCGTTCGCAATCGAACTACAATAAATTTGTATAAACTAAACTGTAATGCTTGTAAACGTCGGTGTCCAAATAAGAGATTGTTACGGAAAATTATAAATATATGTCTTTTGTTTGATTTATCCAATAACAGACAATATAATTGTTATATATTTGGATCCATGAGAAGACACGGACTTGTATGGCATTGAATAAATATCGTATAGTTCACTTACATTTATATTTTCCAAGGTGAGAAAGAAAATATGGCATTTGCTGCTACATCATTGACTACAGCTATACTCCATCGCCCAGAATACACGTCTTTGACCTTGCTACTGACCTTGCCATTACATTCAAGGTATCGAAAGGTAGCGAAGGCAGAGCGAAAAGGGAAGGAGAATGAAGATAGAAAGCAGAAAAAAGGATTAAGAGAGAGAGAGGGGGAATTTATGAAGTTACAACCTAGAATTGGAAACAAAATGCCCCAGATGACGTACTACGTTCATATTTCAGTAACCGGAGTAATATAAATTGTTTGTCAAAATTATTTGGATAATATTTTAAAATACTGGCCTAAAGCCAAGCCTTCTTTGTAACATAAAAAACTAATAAGGTAAGTGTAACTGGCACGTACATGTGAACACTGTATGCACTCATCGGCACATAACTGACATATCCATACAGTTTATGTACTTACAAAAGCCAAGCACACATACTCATTTCTTCTTGCAGTCATCAACATTTTTGGATTAACGCAAGCTAACCAACCATATAATTATTAGTCCCCCCCTTTCCTCTAAAATAGCAATTCTGTATAAAAACTATTACTGGAATTATGTTTGAAAGTACGTATATTCAAGTTTCAAATTTATTGGCATAATCAGCAACTATATTGCCTTTGGCCATTTACATAGAAATATGGCAAAGACATCACAAAACATGTTGCACATATACATATATAAACAAATACAATACATTTAAGAAACAGTAGTAATTAACAGGGTATTACTACATAATGACAGCTTCTTTGATGTACTTACAAACATTAATCAAATATTTTTTTATTTTTGCATGACATGATAGATATAAATTTATTTATTGATGGCCATGCTATGTAGCCCAAATATTTCAATCTTATATCTCTGTATTTTTCACAACATAATATAAAATGGTATTCTGATTCAATTACATTTTGATTGCATAATTTATATTAATACCATTCAATAATAATTATAATTTAAGTAAATCAATCAAGCTAACCAACCATACAATTATTAGTTTGCCCATTTCCTCTACAGTTGGTTAAACAATAGAAATTCTGTATAAAAATTATTACCGGAATTATGTTTGAAAGTCGATAAGGTAGAACCATTCAACAAATCTGTTATGAAATGTAATTTAGGCAACCTCTGGCGTGATGTGAAAGTCCGTAAGTTAATGCCATTCAATAAATATATCATGATATGTAATTTAGGTAACCTCTGGC
The DNA here is from genome assembly GCA_014843695.1 of Archivesica marissinica. Taxonomy (NCBI): domain Eukaryota; kingdom Metazoa; phylum Mollusca; class Bivalvia; order Venerida; family Vesicomyidae; genus Archivesica; species Archivesica marissinica. The sequence goes on along the minus strand of CM026397.1, from coordinate 12,477,510 downwards.
GTGATGTGAAAGTCTGTAAGTTAATACCATTCAATAAATATATCATGATATGTAATTTAGGCAACCTCTGGCGTGATGTGAACGTCCGTAAGTTAATACCATTCAATAAAGATATCATGATATGTAATTTAGGTAACCTCTGGCGTGATGTGAAAGTCCGTAAGTTAATACCATTCAATAAACATATCATGATATGTAATTTAGGTAACCTCTGGCGTGATGTGAAAGTCCGTAAGTTAATGCCATTCAATAAACATATCATGATATGTAATTTAGGCAACCTCTGTCGTGATGTGAACGTCCGTAAGTTAATACCATTCAATAAACATATCATGATATGTAATTTAGGTAACCTCTGGCGTGATGTGAAAGTCCGTAAGTTAATGCCATTCAATAAACATATCATGATATGTAATTTAGGCAACCTCTGTCGTGATGTGAACGTCCGTAAGTTAATACCATTCAATAAACATATCATGATATGTAATTTAGGTAACCTCTGGCGTGATGTGAAAGTCCGTAAGTTAATGCCATTCAATAAACATATCATGATATGTAATTTAGGCAACCTCTGTCGTGATGTGAAAGTCCGTAAGTTAATGCCATTCAATAAACATATCATGATATGTAATTTAGGTAACTCCTGGCGTGATGTGAAAGTCCGTAAGTTAATACACTTCAATACATCAATCATGATATGTAATTTAGGTAACCTCTGGCGTGATGTGAAAGTCCGTAAGTTAATGCCATTCAATAAATATATCATGATATGTAATTTAGGCAACCTCTGGCGTGATGTGAAAGTCCGTAAGTTAATACCATTCAATAAATATATCATGCATCGTATTTTAAATAAATTAATGAATCATAAATTGTAATGTTTGTAACCTCTGACGCGATATAAAAGTCCGGTCTTTAATACCATTCAATAGAACAGACGGATATGTAGTCCAGTGGTAACACGCTGGACTGGTAATCCAGGGATCGCAGGTTCGATCCCCCGTCTGACCCTAATAAAATTAACAGTCTTTCAGATGGGACGTTAAACCGAGGTCTCGTGTCGGTGCTTTACATCGTGCACGTAAAAGAACCAGAGGAGATTCTGGAATGGGTCTTTGTCTGTATCATGCACTATCCTCCAAAATCTAAAATAACTAATCTCTTCAGGGGGCGTCGCTCTTATGGGCAACCGGTAGCGACGATAAATAAACGTAAAAACACATTCAATAAATAAATAATCAATTGTAAGCTTGGTAACAGCTTGTGCGACGTGAAAGTCCGTTAATGAATATCAATTTATATGTTTTACATAGTTTGTCCATTCTTCATTTTCATTCTACAATTTTTCCATAAACCTCCATTTAAATGTTTGCTTAACACCTAAAATCACTCGTCGCCAATGTCCTAACGTTAATACATTCGTGATTTTAATACCTTTACTAAGCAATAATTCGGCTAATTAGAAAATACAGATGTACCAAATACTATGACCCAGAATCAGTTTCAGCCCCTAAAGTAGTATTCAATATATCAAACAGTTAGCTGCTATTTATTCTATTATATTCGAAACATATATTAAAATATAAAATAACGACCTATATATGAATATAAAACAAGAAAATTACTTGCGTCTAAAATATAGTCTGTGCGATAAAACATACGTCACGCTGCAGGTATAATTTTCACTGTCCAACCAATTAATTTACATAGTGTGTATGCAAAGCTATGATCATACAATGTGCTATTACATAATTATCATAATATATTAAAATGATTGAAAATATAACAACTTTTCTTGTTTCTTGTTATCGTATATTGACTGGATGTACATACATTCTGGAGAACGTCCACATGTACATACATTCTGGAGAACGTCCGCATGTACATACATTCTGGAGAACGTCCACATGTACATGCATTCTGTAGAACGTCCACATGTACATACATTCTGTAGATGTACATATGCACATACATTATGTAGATGTACATATGTACATACATTCTGTAGATGTACATATGTACATACATTCTGGAGAACGTCCACATGTACATACATTCTGTAGAACGTCCACATGTACATACATTCTGGAGAACGTCCACATGTACATACATTCTGTAGATGTACATATGTAGATACATTCTGTAGATGTACATATGTACATACATTCTGGAGAACGTCCACATGTACATACATTCTGTAGAACGTCCACATGTACATACATTCTGGAGATGTACATATGTACATACATTCTGTAGAACGTCCACATGTACATACATTCTGTAGAACGTCCACATGTACATACATTCTGGAGAACGTCCACATGTACATACATTCTGGAGATGTACATATGTACATACATTCTGTAGAACGTCCACATGTACATACATTCTGTAGATGTACATATGTAGATACATTCTGTAGATGTACATATGTACATACATTCTGGAGAACGTCCACATGTACATACATTCTGTAGAACGTCCACATGTACATACATTCTGGAGATGTACATATGTACATACATTCTGTAGAACGTCCACATGTACATACATTCTGTAGAACGTCCACATGTACATACATTCTGGAGAACGTCCACATGTACATACATTCTGGAGATGTACATATGTACATACATTCTGTAGAACGTCCACATGTACATACATTCTGTAGATGTACATATGTAGATACATTCTGTAGATGTACATATGTACATACATTCTGGAGAACGTCCACATGTACATACATTCTGTAGAACGTCCACATACAACATTTAAGTACAATGTACATACATTCTGTAGAACGTCCACATGTACATACATTCTGTAGAACGTCCACATGTACATACATTCTGGAGAACGTCCACATGTACATACATTCTGGAGATGTACATATGTACATACATTCTGTAGAACGTCCACATGTACATACATTCTGTAGAACGTCCACATGTACATACATTCTGGAGAACGTCCACATGTACATACATTCTGGAGAACGTCCGCATGTACATACATTCTGGAGAACGTCCGCATGTACATACATTCTGGAGAACGTCCACATGTACATACATTCTGTAGAACGTCCACATGTACATACATTCTGTAGATGTACATATGTACATACATTCTGTAGATGTACATATGTACATACATTATGTAGATGTACATATGTACATACATTCTGTAGAACGTCCACATGTACATACATTCTGTAGAACGTCCACATGTAAATACATTCTGTAGAACGTCCACATGTACATACATTCTGTAGAACGTCCACATGTACATACATTCTGGAGAACGTCCACATGTACATACATTCTGGGGAACGTCCACATATACATACTATCTGGAGAACGGCCACATGTACATACATTCTGTAGATGTACATATGTACATACATTCTGGAGAACGTCCACATATACATACATTCTGGAGAACGTCCACATGTATATACATTCTGGAGAACGTCCACATGTACATACATTCTGGGGAACGTCCACATATACATACTATCTGGAGAACGGCCACATGTACATACATTCTGGGGAACGTCCACATGTACATACATATATATATATATATATATATATATATATATATATATATATATCCATAATTGAATTATGGATATCCAAAAATAACCAATAATTAGCAAAATGGCGCCCCGTAGTCATATACGTTTGAAGCTGATCAGCTGAGATTCATCACTAGGCTTGTCGAGATCATCATTATCGAAATGAGTCGTAATGATGGAGACCAACATATACTATCCTCCAAAATCTAAAATGACTTCTTCTCATCAGGAGCCGTCGCTTATATTCGATCTCCCGTCTGACCATAATAAAATTAACAGTCTTGCAGGTGGGACTTTAAACCGAAGTCTCGTGTCAGTGCTTTACATCGTGCACGTAAAAGGACCAGAGGAGACTCTGGAATGAGTCTCTTTCTGTATCATTGCACTATCATCTAAAATGACTAATCTCTTCAGGAGGCGTCGCTCATATGGGCAACCGGTAGAGACAATAAATAAACGTGAAAAAACAAACAAACAAGACCAACATATGTTCAAATAGTTTATAATCAATAATTGTGATAGAAATTGGCCTTTGACTTTGAACCTTTAGTCTAAACAAATTTATTTGAGCTCGATTGCGAAACAAGTTCTTACAACTTATATTAATCACTCTTGAGACCTCATTCCTGGTGGAATACATCGCCACGAGGGAGAGAGAAGAGGCAATGTGGAATTTAAATGCCTTGCCTAAGGGCACAATCGTAACGGCTCCAGCGGCGCTCGAACTCCAAGCCGTTCGCATCCGAAGTGAACGCTCTACAACTGTGCTATCACGAATTCCACATTGAACCTTTCTTGTATACATTGTAAGCAACTACAATTCTCCAATATGGTGGAACACTGCCTGGTTCTAGTGATAATTTAAAGATGATTGTGAGAATGGGAGCAATCTCGTCGTGTAGCTCTTTAAGGATCTTACGAGACATTTCATCCGGACCTGAGGGTTTATTTGGGGACAGTCCCTGGTGTAGCTTGTCAACACATTCCAATGATATTGAGATCAGGAACGGTTGGCATCTTGGGTGCCCACTGTATTGAAGTAGTTTTTGCAGAGCTGCTTCAAGCTGAATTGTTGGGGTTTTGAGAATACCCGATTCAACATGTTTGCTTTGGTAATATATATGCATAGACCCTCGTTCCTTAGAACCGTCCCTTTATGGTGCTACACCACAGTTTTCTGTTTCTTAATTTATGCTTTACAAAGGAGTGGAACTATTTATTGTTGCCTGGTTGTATGGGGCGCCGTTGTGCTATGTAGTCAGCATTTATAGATAGCCATAAATCGAATTATGGATATCCAATAATCATTTGTAATTATGGATATCCAAAAGTCGAATTATGGATATATATAAATTCTGCATAAATAGCAAAACGGCATGCCTGGAATTATGGATATCCATATATAAAGAATAAATAGCAAAACGGCGCCCCATACATCTTTGATTTTTTGTTTGATGACACTTAGAATATGTATATTGGAAAGCTCTTTAAAATGCATACGTAGATTGTTTTGAAATAGTATGTAGTGTGGGTGTCGTAGCTGTGTCAGAAACTATGCTTATGGTGATATGTGAGCTCTGTTGATACGTGAGCTCTGGGCGATACGTGAGCTCTGGGAGATACGTGAGCTCTGGGTGATACGTGAGCTCTGGATGATAGTGAGCTCTGGGTGATACGTGAGCTCTGTGTGATACGTGAGCTCTGGGTGATACGTGAGCTCTGGATGATACGTGAGCTCTGGGTGGTACATGAGCTATGGGTGATACGTGAGCTCTGGTGAAAAGGCTGCCAAGATTAGGCGTTCTGTAGTTCGTGCATGACGTGGCCAATGGAAATAAATCTTCATACGTGAGCTCTGTGTGATACGTGAGTTCTGGGTGATACGTGAGTTCTGGGTGATACGTGAGATCTGGGTGATACGTGAGCTCTGGGTGATACGTGAGCTCTGGGTGATACGTGAGCTCTGGGTGATACGTGAGCTCTGGGTGATACGTGAGCTATGGGTGATACGTGAGCTCTGGATGATACGTGAGCTCTGAGTGGTACATGAGCTCTGGGTGATACGTGAGCTCTGGTGAAAAGGCTGCCAAGATTAGGCGTTCTGTAGTTCGTGCATGACGTGGCCAATGGAAATAAATCTTCATACGTGAGCTCTGTGTGATACGTGAGTTCTGTGTGATACGTGAGTTCTGGGTGATATGTGAGTTATGGGTGATACGTGAGCTCTGTGTGATACGTGAGTTCTGTGTGATACGTGAGTTCTGGGTGATATGTGAGTTATGGGTGATACGTGAGCTCTGGGTGATACGTGAGTTCTGTGTGATACGTGAGTTCTGGTGATACGTGAGTTCTGTGTGATACGTGAGCTCTGTGTGATACGTGAGTTCTGGGTGATACGTGAGTTCTGGGTGATACGTGAGTTATGGTGATACGTGAGTTCTGGTGATACGTGAGTTCTGGTGATACGTGAGTTCTGTGTGATACGTGAGTTCTGGTGATACGTGAGTTCTGGTGATACGTGAGTTCTGGTGATACGTGAGTTCTGTGTGATACGTGAGTTCTGGGTGATACGTGAGTTCTGGTGATACGTGAGTTCTGGTGATACGTGAGTTCTGTGTGATACGTGAGTTCTGGGTGATACGTGAGTTCTGGTGATACGTGAGTTCTGGTGATACGTGAGTTCTGGTGATACGTGAGTTCTGTGTGATACGTGAGTTCTGGGTGATACGTGAGTTATGTGTGATACGTGAGTTCTGGGTGATACGTGAGATCTGGGTGATACGTGAGCTCTGGTGAAAAGGCTGCCAAGATTAGGCGTTCTGTAGTTCGTGCATGACGTGGCCAATGGAAATAAATCTTCATACGTGAGCTCTGTGTGATACGTGAGTTCTGGGTGATACGTGAGCTCTGGGTGATACGTGAGTTCTGGGTGATACGTGAGCTCTGGGTGATACGTGAGTTCTGGGTGATACGTGAGCTCTGGGTGATACGTGAGTTCTGTGTGATACGTGAGTTCTGGGTGATACGTGAGATATGGGTGATACGTGAGCTCTGGGTGATACGTGAGTTATGTGTGATACGTGAGTTCTGGGTGATACGTGAGATCTGGGTGATACGTGAGCTCTGTGTGATACGTGAGTTCTGGGTGATACGTGAGCTCTGGGTGATACGTGAGTGCTGGGTGATACGTGAGCTCTGGGTGATACGTGAGTTCTGTGTGATACGTGAGCTCTGGTGAAAAGGCTGCCAAGATTAGGCGTTCTGTAGTTCGTGCATGACGTGGCCAATGGAAATAAATCTTCATACGTGAGCTCTGTGTGATACGTGAGTTCTGGGTGATACGTGAGTTCTGGGTGATACGTGAGATCTGGGTGATACGTGAGCTCTGGGTGATACGTGAGCTCTGGGTGATACGTGAGCTCTGGGTGATACGTGAGCTCTGGGTGATACGTGAGCTATGGGTGATACGTGAGCTCTGGATGATACGTGAGCTCTGAGTGGTACATGAGCTCTGGGTGATACGTGAGCTCTGGTGAAAAGGCTGCCAAGATTAGGCGTTCTGTAGTTCGTGCATGACGTGGCCAATGGAAATAAATCTTCATACGTGAGCTCTGTGTGATACGTGAGTTCTGTGTGATACGTGAGTTCTGGGTGATATGTGAGTTATGGGTGATACGTGAGCTCTGTGTGATACGTGAGTTCTGTGTGATACGTGAGTTCTGGGTGATATGTGAGTTATGGGTGATACGTGAGCTCTGGGTGATACGTGAGTTCTGTGTGATACGTGAGTTCTGGTGATACGTGAGTTCTGTGTGATACGTGAGCTCTGTGTGATACGTGAGTTCTGGGTGATACGTGAGTTCTGGGTGATACGTGAGTTATGGTGATACGTGAGTTCTGGTGATACGTGAGTTCTGGTGATACGTGAGTTCTGTGTGATACGTGAGTTCTGGTGATACGTGAGTTCTGGTGATACGTGAGTTCTGGTGATACGTGAGTTCTGTGTGATACGTGAGTTCTGGGTGATACGTGAGTTCTGGTGATACGTGAGTTCTGGTGATACGTGAGTTCTGTGTGATACGTGAGTTCTGGGTGATACGTGAGTTCTGGTGATACGTGAGTTCTGGTGATACGTGAGTTCTGGTGATACGTGAGTTCTGTGTGATACGTGAGTTCTGGGTGATACGTGAGTTATGTGTGATACGTGAGTTCTGGGTGATACGTGAGATCTGGGTGATACGTGAGCTCTGGTGAAAAGGCTGCCAAGATTAGGCGTTCTGTAGTTCGTGCATGACGTGGCCAATGGAAATAAATCTTCATACGTGAGCTCTGTGTGATACGTGAGTTCTGGGTGATACGTGAGCTCTGGGTGATACGTGAGTTCTGGGTGATACGTGAGCTCTGGGTGATACGTGAGTTATGGGTGATACGTGAGCTCTGGGTGATACGTGAGTTCTGTGTGATACGTGAGTTCTGGGTGATACGTGAGATATGGGTGATACGTGAGCTCTGGGTGATACGTGAGTTATGTGTGATACGTGAGTTCTGGGTGATACGTGAGATCTGGGTGATACGTGAGCTCTGTGTGATACGTGAGTTCTGGGTGATACGTGAGCTCTGGGTGATACGTGAGTTCTGGGTGATACGTGAGCTCTGGGTGATACGTGAGTTCTGTGTGATACGTGAGTTCTGGGTGATACGTGAGATCTGGGTGATACGTGAGCTCTGGTGAAAAGGCTGCCAAGATTAGGCGTTCTGTAGTTCGTGCATGACGTGGCCAATGGAAAGAAATCTTCATACGAATGCACGTGTCACACATCACCTATAAATAGCTGGTGCAGGGTCGTGATCTTGTACATTTCAAACGTTATTGAGGGAACTTATAGGTAACCGGTAGCGACGATAAATCAACGTAAAACACACGAACTATCATTACCTATCTGAGGGGAACGTATCTGCTATACTGGCACAATAATAAAATGTGCACTTTCATATTGAGCGTTACTTTTTCATTACAAATTTTAGAATTATGGATTTTATTACCATGAGTGAAGAAATAATTCTTCACACATTGCACTAATTTACCCAATATTTCCCATAAAAATTATTTTCATACCAACTTTGCCTACATTTGTTTCTAGAGTATGAATTTTGCCTCTAAGGCAAGTGCACAGTTTTTGTTGGTGTCAGTATATGTTGTGTTGCAAATGCAGTATCCCGTGATGACATTCCCCTGGCAATATCCACTCAGTGCATAATGTAAGCCAATGAGAGACATTACTTTGGGTTTTCGATTACCTCCCTTGACAGATAATGTCCGATTTATCCCGAAATATGTATTTTTTATACAAAATTATTTTAGCTTGATTGCGAAACAAGTTATTTCAACTTATATAAATCACTCTCGAGACCTCATTCCTGATGGAATCCATCGCCACGAGGGAGAGAGAAGAGGCAACGTGGAATTTAAATGCATTGCCTAAGGGCACACTCGTAACGGCTCCAGTGGGGCTCGAACTCTGGACCTTTCGCACCTGAAGCGACCGCGCATACACTGCGCTATCACGACTTCCACTAAATATGTATTGGTCCTGTTAGTTGAAACCCTTTGGTTTTATTGGTGTTCCCTAACCATATGTTGCGGTATGATAAATGTGAGTTTATCAAAAGCATGTTAATGAATTTATAATCAATTTCTACAGTAAAGTATCCATTGGATATGCTGTAGGATATCTGTCGAGATTTAGTAATTTAATAATCATAAGATAAGAAAACTAATGAAAACAGATATCATATGGTGCAAAGGAAACAACGATAAAAACAGAGGAAGCAAATTGAGAGGACTTATCTACTTTCATGAGTATTCAGGGGCAGTAACTGGCTAATGTCCTTCATTGAAAATATAAAACGTTTGTTTTTGATGCATTTTATAATTTTATTACAAATTAATATTAGTTTACATCGATACAAAACTTGCATCATTTAAATTTTCAAGATCATTAAAATGGATATAATTTGCTGCCTATACATTATTTTAAAGCGACACTACATCGGTGAAAACGCAAATTTCTACAGAATGTAATTTCCTATTAAATGGTATCATTGTTTTCGAAATATTTGCCTCAAAAACTGAGTATTTCAACTAATAAACAAACGTCGTATACATGGTTTATTGACATAACAAAATAATGTAAATAGGGTCAACATGCATGCGTAATACAACGTGTGCATCCTGAATAACACGATTTATGATACATATTTACCGTTATATCTCACATGTGTGCCTATGCATATTTATTTATAGGCTAATCTTAGTTAAATTCTCTCTAAGCGACAGTATCACGCGTTTAGTATTGACTCCAATGACAAACTCACGTAAAATCAGGAGCATGGAAACCGTTATATGAAATCCTACTTGCACTTTGAAAGTGTGTTGACCACAAAAGCACTGTTTATTGATTAAATGTTAGTGCTCGAATGTATTCGGAATAATTTGTAGTAGCAACGCATTTATACGTGCACAAAAGATTTGTGTTTCCTTTTTGTGATGCAATGTCGCTTTAAGTGACACTGCAATGGAATAAGAAAAGAATGTGAAATACAACACATGAACATTTGAATGATCGATCAACAATTAACACAACCAAGTCAATATTGTATATGCAGACTGGTGACGTGCAAAGCACAACCAAGTCAATATTGTATCTGCAGACTGGTGACGTGCTAAGCACAACCAAGTCAATAGTGTATCTGCAGACTGGTGACGTGCAAAGCACAACCAAGTCAATAGTGTATCTGCAGACTGGTGACGTGCAAAGCACAACCAATTCAATATTGTATTTGCAGACTGGTGACGTGCAAAGCACAACCAAGTCAATATTGTATTTGCAGACTGGTGACGTGCAAAACACAACCAAGTCAATATTGTATGTGCAGACTGGTGACGTGCAAAGCACACCCGAGTCAATATTGTTTATGTAGACTGGTGACGTGCAAAGCACAACCAAGACAATAGTGTATCTGCAGACGTTGGTAAGAACCGACCACTCAGCGCCTGCATTGGTCGACGAGATCTCCGGATAGCAATACTATATAAAAACACATGGCGACCAAAGACGCGTATCGCTTGTTACAGTCAATAAAAAATTAACCCCTTACCATTCTTCTAGGAAGGTGGGGGTTTTCTATTGACTGAAACAAACACCTGTGGTATCAATACAGAAGGAGCGCATCAGGACAGGTTCAAGGGCGATGCAGGACTCAGTTGGAAGAACATATATATTAAAGTTTAAACTTTATTTTTTTACAACGATTGCGAGGTAAGTTTTAACAACTTATATTAATCACTCTCGTTGGCGCGGATGAAAGCGTAAATGTGGTCATTCGTGTGGGAAGAAACCGGAGTACCCGGTGAAAACCCACCTGTCCGATCTGCGACCATCTCACATACTTCCCGGTCCGAGGATCGAACCCAGGTTGCATTGGTGAGAAGCGAGTGCATTAACCACTGCGCTAATCGTACACACATATATTATTACGGCCGTGCGGATCTCAATGGCATCAGGAATGGGACATTGACCGATATACGTTACAGAGAAGAGATCATTAACCACATTGTACGTCCTTCTGTTATAACCTCTGATCCAGATATTATTGATGGGCAACAACGCCAGGTTCCACCGAGCAAGGGCGGAGACCCAGTAACTACAACATAAACCAGTTCAGCACATGGACCGGTCGACGTGTGCAAATCGTGATAGCGTAGTGGTATCGCGTTTGCTTCAGGTGTGAGAGACTCGGAGTTCGCGCCCAGCTGTAGCAATTACGAGTGTGCCATTATGCAAGAAACTTAAATTCCACGTTGTCTCTTCTCTCTTTATCGTCGCTACCGGTTGCCCATATGAGCGACGCCTCCTGAAGAGATTAGTCATTTTAGATTTTTGGAGGATAGTGCAATGATATAGACAGAGACCCATTCCAGAGTCTCCTCTGGTTCTTTTACGTGCACAGTGTAAAGCACCGACACGAGACCTCGGGTTAACGTCCCATCTGAAAGACTGTATATTTTATTAGGGTCAGACGGGGGATCGAACCTGTACCACTGGACTACAGATCCATCAGTTTTTGTTTTAATATTGGTCATTTTCTAGTTATTCCAATCCATAAAGACCACTGATTCGCACCTCCTTGTGTGTTTGTGTAAGTGCGGCAATTTGGTCACCTTTTCCCAATCAAGCGCACCCTGGGGCATCTCAACTTTGTACAAGGTGTTTTAATGGGGGCAATTACATATGCAAATCGATCAGTACCTTATTTACATAAAATAAACACAATATGGTCAATAAAACGAAAAACAATGGTAATTGCCTGTTTGTGAACAACATACCATTTCAAAGCGTTACCCCGAGGGGATTAAAATGGCAAATGTTATTGGATATTGTATAACTAATTATGGTTAAAATGGCAAATGTTATTGGATATTGTATAACTAATTATGGTTTAATCCTTTTATTCCCACTTGCTGTTGTCCAGTAGACATATATGTCATATGCATACAACTTAAAGTTATGGCGAATGCACAAGTTCAAATTGAGTTTGTCCGCAACAAACGCGGTGGACAAAGTCTTGTTGTTGGTGGTTACAGGTTCATGGTATGTATATATATAGTTGCTGTCTGTATGCGTGTCTGTCCGTCCGTTTGATTGTATTTGATCTTAAACACTCTTAAACACATTCTGTCTGTCTGCATGTCTATCCGCCCCACACCCGTTTTACCTAATTTTATATCAGTGGGAACAATAGGACTACACCCGAATTATTTACTCAATAATATTGAGTAAATCTTCATTTTTACACCATATTGACAAACAATAGAAACAGCCCGTTCTTAACATATACTGATAGTTGATATAGACCTCCACAAGCCGTAACTAAATCCATATCAATAGAAGCCAATTTCACGACGAGTAAATTACACGCGTGTACCGGTGAACCGGTGAATAGGTCAGATTGGAAAAAGTTAGGATTTGATTTGTAATATTCATCGAATATTCGAATACCACTTTCGAATATTCGAATACCATTTAGCTATACGGTCCCATCCCTAATTATAATACAAATAATTTATTGTGTGCATTATAATACAAATAATTTATATCGTGCATTATAATACAAATAATTCATTTCGTGCATTATAATACAAATCATTTATTTCGTGTATTATAATACAAATCATTTATTTCGTGCATTATAATACAAATCATTTATTTCGTGCATTATAATACAAATCATTCATTTCATGCATTATAATACAAATCATTTATTTCGTGCATTATAATACAAATCATTTATTTCATGCATTATAATACAAATCATTTATTTCGTGTATTATAAATACACATAAAATGACAAATACAATATTCATATTTTGTAATTATTTGGTAATAAAGTACTGTTGTTTTTTTCCCATTAATTAACAATAATAAGAAATTCAATGACAAAAAATCCTGAGACAAACTATGCATAAATGTATGTATGTGTTGTTATTAGACAAAATATGTGTTGTTCCCACAATTCATATATTTAAAAAAAGCTTCAAATCTTCAAAATCGAGTTTTCATTTATTTTTAACAATAATGCTATTAGTAATTAGGTGTGCGTATGTTACCAATCTGAAAATTACAGATTCACATTTTTAATTTATTAACTGTGTTTGATCACATATAAATGTGACATTGTGAAAATTACATACTTTTATATACTGTGTAACTATTGTATTTGCTTTAAGCATCTTATAGATGGCTGTCCGATTAGCGCATTGGTTAGTGCGCTCGCTTCTCACCAATGCGACCCGGGTTCGATCCTCGGACAGGGAAGTATGTGAGATGGTACGATGGTCGCCAGATTGGACAGGTGGGTTTTCTCCGGGTACTCCGGTTTCCTCCCACACACATGACCACATATACGCTTTCATCCGAGCCAACGAGAGTGATTAATATAAGTTGTTAAAACTTGCTTCGCAATCGTTGTAAAATAAATAAAGTATAAAAAAAAGCATGTTGTTGTTGTTGTTGTTGTTGTATATATTAATGCTTTTCTAAGATCAAACAAAACTTCTGAATATTGCGCACACAAAAATATGCAATTAAAAATACGAAGTTTACGTGCTTGTTGTACACAATGTTACACTAATGATCAAGCTTTACATAATTAATGGTGTAACAATGTTAAGAACAACACATACTTCACCATACACAATAACTCTCTACGAAAACCTATAGAACAAATCGTCGTTACTGTTAAAAAGTTGATACAACGAAACACGGAATTCAACATGGATATAACTGAAACCGAGTCAAACTGAACAAGGACGTTCTCGTAACAGTATTAAGCTGTCTAGTAGTTGCGGAAGTGGAACAATGCGAAGATCATGACGAAGAGAACGAGGAATTTGTGCAACCAGTGTCCAAAGAAGTACGACAAACTCCTGTGGTCGTGCACGACATGTGGAGCTTCGAGGGAGAAGAAAATTAGACTTAACCAGAAGGCCAATATTGCAGCATCTTCCCAACGATTGATGGTGAAATACAGGCTGTAAATAAATAACAAAACATATATAACATGTCAACCATTGATGGTGAAATACAGGATGTAAATAAATAACAAAACATATATAACATGTCAACCATTGACGGTGAAATACAGGCTGTAAATAAATAACAAAACATGTAGTTTCGTGGTAATATTTCAATCGGCTTAGTTCATTTATTCCTGATAAATGGAAGATGGTGAGCATGGTTTCGATTATTGAATGTTCAAATTCGGTCTCAAGCTGATATCAAGTTACCTCAGGTCGATACCTATGCTGATAAAAAAAAAACTAGCCACATACTAACCTCTAAGTAAGTAATGTGACGTCACAGTGAAATAAAGTCGGGGAGAATAATAATAGTATGTATACCCCATGATCCATTTCAGTACGACGACCAGGATGGCATCGCAGACGACAGCCGACAATAGATACCGCTCTCCTATACTCCGTCCCCATGAAGAGTGATGGTTGTAGAAAAAGAAACTAACAAGCTCCCCAAGCACCGCCGCAATCACCATGGCAACGTTGAATTGTACGTGGAAGTCAACCATCTTGCAATTCTGCTGCTGAAGAGAGTTTCGTTTACATAGGCGTGTGATGTGGGGGTTATACAGAACGGGTTATATGCTTGTAATCCGATTCAACATGTCATGTGTTGTGTGCTTTATGATTAAAATTGTGTTTTACGTTTATTTATCGTCGCTACCGATTGCCCATATGAACGACGCCTCCTGAAGAGATTAGTTATTTTAGATTTTGGAGGATAGTGATACATACAGAGACCCATTCCAGAGTCTCCTCTGGTTCTTTTACGTGCACGATGTAAAGCACCGACACGAGACCTCGGTTTAACGTCCCATCTGAAAGACTGTTAATTTTATTAGGGTCAGACGGAGGATCGAACCTGCGACCCCTGGATTACCAGTCATGTTTAAACAAACAATTGATCAGGCTTAAATTGTATAAAACCGTTCTCCAATCTCAAGAATTCTGATTGGTTGAGCTGAACTTTCATATTAAACCAATAATATCACTGGGGCATGAAGTTGTTATAACTTTGAGCCAAGCAAACGAGCGTATGGTATGCGCATCATAGAAAAGGGTTTTTTTATTTAAGTTTATTTATCGTCGCTACCGGTTACACATTCGAGCGACGGGCATTTTACCTAACAACACCTTTCCTGGGCGGAATCATAGCGTGCTAGTAAACGTCATTGATGGATGTTAAAGACAAATACAATGGAAAACATTGACATACAGTAGTATGATCCGGAAATATATGTTGGCATGGGGTACCGTCTAGCAACTATTTCCCGAGGTGAACATGCATTCGGGCATGCCTAGCAGGGGCCCCGTGGCCGAGTGGTTATTGTCGTTAACCTCAAATCACTTGCCCCTAGCCGCGCTGAAGGTTGTTGAAAGTGCAGCACGTGTATGTAGACCTTTTCAATGTGAAGTTAGAGATGGGGCATTCCTTGTTGAAAGTGCAGCAAGTGTAAGTAGACATTTCAATGTGAAGTTAGAGATGGGGCATGCCTTATTGAAAGTGCAACACGTGTAAGTTGACATTTCAATGTGTAGTTAGAGATGGGGCATCCATTGTTGAAAGTGCAACACGTGTAAGTAGACATTTCAATGTGAAGTTAGAGATGGGGCATGTCTTGATGACAGTGCAGCACGTGTAAGTAGACATTTCAATGTGAAGTTAGAGATGGGGCATGACTTGTTGAAAGTGCAGCACGTGTATGTAGACATTTCAATGTGAAGTTAGAGATGGTGCATGGCTTGTTGAAAGTGCAGCACGAGTATGTAGACATTTCAATGTGAAGTTAGAGATGGGGCATGACTTGTTGAAAGTGCAACACGTGTATGTAGACATTTCAATGTCAAGTTAGAGATGGGGCATGGCTTGTTGAAAGTGCAGCACGTGTATGTAGACCTTTTCAATGTGAAGTTAGAGATGGGGCATTCCTTGTTGAAAGTGCAGCAAGTATAAGTAGACATTTCAATGTGAAGTTAAAGATGGGGCATCCATTGTTGAAAGTGCAACACGTGTAAGTAGACATTTCAATGTGAAGTTAGAGATGGGGCATGCCTTATTGAAAGTGCAACACGTGTAAGTTGACATTTCAATGTGTAGTTAGAGATGGGGCATCCATTGTTGAAAGTGCAACACGTGTAAGTAGACATTTCAATGTGAAGTTAGAGATGGGGCATGTCTTGATGAAAGTGCAGCACGTGTAAGTAGACATTTCAATGTGAAGTTAGAGATGGGGCATGACTTGTTGAAAGTGCAGCACGTGTACGTAGACATTTCAATGTGAAGTTAGAGATGGGGCATGACTTGTTGAAAGTGGAACACGTGTAAGATATCTGCTTCCAGTGTGAAGCATGAGCAAGACATTAGTCTTGTTAAAAATGCAGGTTTAGTGGTCAAGTTCTGTCAAGGATGACTGGCCAATCTATTTCGATACAATTGTACAAATGTATTCCATTCATGACAATTTGCTTTCAATGTGTATGTGAGTGGGTGATTTAAACATTGTCGAACAGGTGGTCAAGCGCGACAATTCGATGCATGTGTATCCTTAAACAGGGCAAATGAGAATTGTTCTTTGACAGAGTGGTTTAAATTAATTGAATATGACGTCAAGCCAGGCTACAACGACATGGAGATCTCCAATGATGCTCCCGAGCAGAAACTACGACTGTGTGTGTGTTTTTACGTTTATTTATCGTCGCTACCTGTTGCCCATATGAGCGACGCCTCCTGAAGAGATTAGTTATTTTAGATTTTGGAGGATAGTGCATGATACATTCCAGAATCTCCTCTGGTTCTTTTACGTGCACGGTTCAAAGCACCGACATGAGACCTCGGTTTAACGTCCCATCTGAAAGATTGTTAATTGTATTAGGGTCAGACGGGGGATCGAACCTGCGATCCCTGGATTACCAGTCCAGTGTGTTACCACTGGACTACATATCCGTCTGTAACTACGACTGTCATTTTAAGTATGCTATATATAGGTGCAGGCTGGGTTCCAGTCGGACTATTTACTTTTTTATTAGTAGCTAAATATATTAACGAATGTTCCAGGGCTAATACAAGTGTTGAAGTCCGCCGAATTACACATTCAGGCGCGTAGCTGCCATTAGGCCAAAAGGCCCGGGCCTGCACATCATTTTGACCACCAAAAAAAATATATCATGTTTCTTTGTTATAAAAACATGTCCGAAGTTGTCTTTTAAATGCAGCAGAATGCGGGAAATTGCATCCTAAAAACAAAAACATTCGGGGGGGCATGCCCCAGTACCCCCCTAGCAACCTCGTTCGCTACGCTTACTCAACATTCTTTACCCGGGCCTGCACATAATTTGCCTCCTGGCTACGCCCTGTCATTCGTAACTTACTAACAATTCACTGTAATATTCAAAGTATTGACAAGTGACACAACTAAATGATTTAAACATGTTCTTTCAAATTATAATAATACAACTTCAACTGTAAATCGGCGGCGAGAAATTGAATCGTTGCAATCTTACTACCACACAATGGCGTGACACAATATTTAGCGTGTGTCACTAAACTACGCGAACGATTTCCTGCATTCAACAGGTCCACTGTATTATCTATTCAATCAAAGTAATTCAACTTGTGTTGTATTTGCAATGAGTCAATATTCAAACGGCTTAACTCGACAACACTGACATTGTTGACTTTAGTTTAAACTGGGTTTCGGTTTTGTTTGTTTTAGTTTTGTTTAAAGTCTTATTAATATTCATAATGGCTGTCAGCATTTCTAAACCGATTGGTATCACAGTCTTCCCGAAATCCGTAGGACCGCCTGACATGTCAGACAAAAAATCCTTCGGTCAGACAAAATATATTGAAAGTTTTAAGTGCATTTTAATCATTTGTCTGACCGGTGTCAGACAAACTCTGGCAAAGTTTCGTGAATACTGGTATCATGTAATTGTGCGTGTTACAAAACAGTTTTACTCAAGTATTACATAAATCCAACTTTTTTAACGTGGACATCGTGATAGCGCAGTGATAGTGCATTCGCTTCAGGTGCGAAAGGTCCGGAGTTCGAGCCCCGCTGGAGTGGTAACGATTGTGCCCTCAGGCAAGGCATTTAAATTCCACATGCCTCTTCTCTCTCCCTCATGGCGATGGATTCCATCAGGAATGAGGTCTCAAGACCAAATTAACACATGAATAAAAATAATAAGTACATACATTTCTTTATTGTAATCCGCGCCAACAAGAGTGATTAACATAAGTTGTTAGAACTTGCTTCACAATCGTTGTAAAAATAAATAACGTTTATAAATATTGTAAACGTTAATATGATTACATGTATATACAGAAACGCACTGAAAGGCGATGGAACCAAAATGCAAATAATGGCAATCTTCATAAAGTAAAACTGATGGCGATGGATTCCACGAGGATTGAGAGAGAGAGAGAGAGGAGAGAGGAGAGAGAGAGGGAGAGGAGGGAGAGAGAGATAGGAGAGAGAGAGAGAGGAGAGAGGAGAGAGAGAGAGAGAGAGGAGAGAGGAGGGAGAGAGAGAGGAGAGAGGAGAGAGAGAGAGAGAGAGGAGAGAGATAGGGGATAGAGGAGAGGAGAGAGATAGAGAGAGAGAGGAGAGGAGAGGAGAGGAGAGGAGAGGAGAGGAGAGGAGAGGAGAAGAGAGAGAGAGAGAGAGTAACTTAATGCTGTAGGACCTAACATGTGTTTCGCAATCGAGCTAACATAAATGTGCACATTATATGAAATTGTTGATTAGCTTTGCCTCGTAATATATCAGTGCTAGTGATGTAGATTCCCAATATAGGCCTAGCACTGGCTGGTCATCACTGATGGTCAGCTCTCAGCCTGTGTCTATTTATAACATGCCCGTCGTTCATGAATATGGGCAACCGGTAGCGACGTTAAATGAGCTTTTTTTTAAAAAGCACTGGCTTAACCACGTTACATGTCATGTTGATTTTGTAGCCTGTTCTGTTCATAAATGATTATTATATAATTAGCCTGATTAGTTACATACAAATGTATTAAATTTACGCAAGTGTCACGTCATATTAAACAAATGTGTCCTTAATTTTAATATAAAGGAGCCATAATTATATATGATCTACAACAGGCATTCTCTACTTACAGTTGCGCATTTATTAATGATATCTCATTAGTGTGTTTTACGTTTATTTATCGTCGCTACCGGTTGCCCATATGAGCGACGCATCTCATTAGCAGGTGTTATCTATCTATTTATACTGCCAGACTCCCCTTTCGGGTATTAACGGCAGGTGCGCGTCAGTGCAAGACAAACGTTTGAACGTATGAAAGGATACTTCAAAGTAAAATAGTGAGACAGGATAAAAGTATGACAGTATTAGCAATCAGGTGAAATACTTAAAAGGTTAAAATAATGTAACTTGTTTACACTAATTAATATATATATTATATATATATATATTGTATATATATACACAGGCACCAGACACACAAAAAAAAAAATATTTTTGGCCTATGGTCATATAGTAAGTAATATATAATATTATATATTACTTACTATATGACCATAGGCAAACAAAAAATTTTAATTTTTTTTCTTGTGTCTGGTGCCTGTGTATATATATATATATACATACAGCTTACTTCAATGGGCGGTGAAGAACGAACAGAAATCTTTACAATTTTATTAAGTAATCGTATGTGATGCTGCACCCCCGCCCCTCACCCTGTAGCCTATCATGTATATAGGCCCTTTGTCTAAATTTTAAGCAAATAATATTTATTGTTCGGTTTACATAAACCTGTGAGAATCTACAAACTGAAATGTAAATTGTTACCTTTCTATGTATCCTGCAATTTCTACACAGATATTTGAATGAACGTTAAAATTGTGTGTTTTGTTTCCCTCATTCAAAGTCGATGCATCACTGACGCTCCGAATCTAGGTCAGCAGTGGGCGGACAATCTATAAATAGTTCTCCGCACGAAATGCAACTGTGATTATTTTCAGGTTACTTTCACTTTCATTTTTTATGACTGGTAGGTCTACTATACAGTAAATGAAATTATCCGTTATTGGAAACTCATGTATGTCAAAGAACTTCCCATGCAAGTACAATGTGCACATTAAACGACAGGTCCAGACCAATACATCGATATATTATTATTGATGCATATTGATTGGTGCATATCTATCTATATTCCTGGGGCGTATCGAGATACGTTTATTTAACATATATCTATATTCCTGGGTGTATCGAGATACGTTTATTTGACATATATCCATATTCCTGGGTGTATCGAGATACGTTTATTTAACATATGTCTATATTCCTGGGGTGTATCGAGATACGTTTATTTAACATATATCTATATTCCTGGGTGTATCGAGATACGTTTATTTGACATATATCTATATTCCTGGGGCGTATCGAGATACGTTTATTTGACATATATCTATATTCCTGGGGTGTATCGAGATACGTTTATTTAACATATATCTATATTCCTGGTGCATATCGAGATACGTTTATTTGACATATATCTATATTCCTGGGTGTATCGAGATACGTTTATTTAACATATATCTATATTCCTGGGGTGTATCGAGATACGTTTATTTGACATATATCTATATTCCTGGGGTGTATCGAGATACGTTTATTTAACATATATCTATATTCCTGGGGTGTATCGAGATACGTTTATTTGACATATATCTATATTCCTGGGGCGTATCGAGATACGTTTATTTGACATATATCTATATTCCTGGGGTGTATCGAGATACGTTTATTTAACATATATCTATATTCCTGGGGCGTATCGAGATACGTTTATTTGACATATATCTATATTCCTGTGGTGTATCGAGATACGTTTATTTAACATATATCTATATTCCTGGGGTGTATCGAGATACGTTTATTTGACATATATCTATATTCCTGGGGTGTATCGAGATACGTGTATTTGACATATATATCTATATTCCTGGGGTATATCGGGATACGTTTATTTAACATATATCTATATTCCTGGGGTATATCGAGATACGTGTATTTGACATATATATCTATATTCCTGGGGTGTATCGAGATACGTTTATTTAACATATATCTATATTCCTGGGTGTATCGAGATACGTGTATTTGACATATATCTATATTCCTGGGGCGTATCGAGATACGTTTATTTGACATATATCTATATTCCTGGGGTGTATCGAGATACGTTTATTTAACATATACATGTATCTATATTCCTGAGGTGTATCGAGATAGGTTTATTGATAGTAGGGCCTATCTGTTCATAGGGCCTCCTTGATAGTATATGTACATAGGTCCTCCTTGATAGTATATGTACATAGTTCCTCCTTGATAGTATATGTCCATAGGGCCTCCTTGATAGTATATGTCCATAGGGCCTCCTTGATAGTATATGTACATAGGGCCTCCTTGATAGTATATGTCCATAGGGCATCCTTGATATTATCTGTTCATAGGGCCTCCTAGATAGTATATGTTCATAGGGCCTCCCTGATAGTATATGTTCATAGGGCATCCTTGATAGTATATGTTCATAGGGCCTCCATGATAGTATATGTTCATAGGGCATCCTTGATAGTATATGTTCATAGGGCCTCCCTGATAGTATATGTTCATAGGGCATCCTTGATAGTATATGTTCATAGGGCCTCCCTGATAGTATATGTTCATAGGGCATCCTTGATAGTATATGTTCATAGGGCCTCCATGATAGTATATGTTCATAGGTCCTCCTAGATATTATCTGTTCATAGGTCCTCCTTGATAGTATCTGTTCATAGAGCATCCTTGATATTATCTGTTCATAGGGCCTCCTAGATAGTATCTGTTCATAGGGCCTCCTTTATAGTATCTGTTCATAGGGCCTCCTTGATAGTATCTGTTCCTAGGTCCTCCTTGATAGTATCTGTTCATAGAGCATCCTTGATATTATCTGTTCATAGGGCCTCCTTGATAGTATCTGTTCATACGGCCTCCTTGATAGTATCTCTTCGATGGACACCTTCAATTTGGTCTATCAATGTGTGGGTATGGGGCAACCAGATATCGGAGCCATATTCAAGCTGGGGTCTCACTAATGTCTGGTAAGCCATGGACTTAAGGAGTTCGGATTTGACCTGGAGGTTTCTACGTAGAAATCCTAATGTTTGGTTTGCTTTCTTAGTTGACCTTTTTATGTGTGTGTCCCACGACAGGTTATTTGAGATATCCACGCCAATGTATTTGGCTGAGGTGACCGACTCAAGTTGGACTCCATGGAGTTTATATTGACTGGGAATAGGATGTTTCCTTCTGGTGACGTGGATAACTTGACATTTGGAGGGGTTAAATTCCATGTCCCACTCCAACTCACACTCTTCTAATATCTTAAGATCGTTTTGGAGTGTGACTGATTCATTTGCAGATGTCAGTGATAGATAGACTGCAGTATCATCTGCAAAGATACGGACTTTGGAACTGATGTTTTGTAGGAGGTCGTTTATGTAGGCTAGGAAAAGCAGGGGTCCAAGTACGGACCCCTGTGGGACATCGGATTGGCCTCTGAACTAATACCATTAAGGACAACTGACTATTGAGTCTATTATCTAGAAAACTCTTAATCCACCTTACTGTTTAGTTTAAACATATTTATTCAGTTCATTCAATATATATACGGTATATAAATACAACAGGATATCTGAAATGGATTGGAAAACAAGCTGAGAGCTTATGTAAATTCCTTTCCATGAGGATGTTACACCATACAGTTGTTAGCATTGAGAGCGGTTAGTGATACATAACGGGCATTGTCTTGGGTTCTTTAGCCCCGATTGGTCTTGGGTGCTTGTATGCGTACTTGTGATTTGTGGGGCAATTTGAAACAAGTGTTGTCATCATGCGTGCACTAATTTGTGGTGAACTGAATTGGAAGGTATGGAAAATTAGTAAATGGGATGAAATGAAATAGGTTGCTGTGACACACAGGAAAGGAAGGATGGACCTGGAATACCCACCAGGTAGTCGGATCATGCATCAAACCTCTTTGTAGCTGCAATGTAAGCCTGGACAGTTAGAAAGATGGATTTGTTGTTTTTGAATGGTAAACGATCGTCGCCATACAGAAGATTATTTGTTGTCGGTGCGCAAGGGATATTGGACAAGAGTAGGCGACGAGCATTGTTGTATCGTGGACACTGCGTAAGGTAATGCATCGCTGTTTCCATTGCTCCACAGGCACAGTTTGGCGATTCAACAATGTTTTTTCGATGGAGGTCGAAATTCAAAGAACTACATCCTAGTCGTAGATGAGCATGGATAATCTGGAGCCTCCTGCTTCCCACGTCGTATAGGGGAGAATATTTCTTAGGCTTGCTGAGTTTGGATTTAAATTCGGATACATTCCTGGAGTTACGGGTGTCATAAGGAAGAGAGTTCCAATCGCGGATGGTTGCTGGAAGAAATGAATTAGCATATGCTTGCGTTTTAGTGTGTATTAAAGGGACGTCAGGAACGGAACGTATGGAGTAGGTTTGAATGGGTTGTTGTGGTATGATGTCAGAAAGATACGTGGGAGTTAGATTGTTCCTCATTTTAAAGAAGAGAATACATCTATGGTCTTTACGTCTCGATGCAAGGGTTTCCCAGTTGAGATCGTTCCGGAGACGGTTGAGGTTACAAAGCTTAGTAGCACCACTGACTATGCGGGCTGCTTCGTTTTGCACTGCCTCGATGTCGTTGCTTAATGTGTTGGAACAGTTGTCCCAGACAACATCTGCATATTCTAGGAGAGGTCTAATGAAAGAGACGTACATACGCTGGAGACTCGGGCGGGAGAGATTGTATTTGAGGGATCATAAGATTCCAATTCGTTGCCATGCCTTGTGTAACGATGAGGTTATGTGGGATGACCACGATCCGTCGTCAGAGAAGGTAAGGCCGAGGTGCTTGTGATTTTTCACTTGTTTTATATGATTTTGATCCATAGATATGATTGGGTGAGGAAGTTTGCGACGTTTTCTAGTGAACAGAACTGACTCTGTTTTGTTTGGGTTGAATGTAACTAACCATGATTCGGACCAGGGGTGTATACGTGCCAGATCTCTATTTAGGAGTGTTGCCGAGGATACTGGATCGTCGACTATGACATATAGGCTTGCGTCGTCAGCAAACAAACGTATTGTGGCTTCAACATCTGTGACTATGTCATTTATATAGATTAGAAACAGTAGAGGGCCTAGAATCGATCCTTGTGGGACGCCGGCGTTTACTGGGGCCCAAGAAGAGGTGGTATTTGCGAATACGACTCTCTGTTTCCTATTAGAGAGATAGGACTCGAACCAAGAAAGAAGAGAACCAGCTATGCCAATGGAACCAAGTTTATGGAGGAGACCTTTGTGCCACACTCTGTCAAAGGCTTTCGAAATGTCGCAGAAGACAGCTCGAACTTCTTTGCCTTCGTCAAGAGCTTTGCAGACATCGTTGTACATATATGTCAGCTGATTGACGGTCGAATCGCCTTTTATGAATCCAGATTGGAATGAAGTGATAAGGTTGTTAGATGTAACATAATTGAAGAGTTATTTGTGTATACATCGCTCCATTAGTTTCCCTAGACAATTAAGTAGGGATATAGGCCTATAGTTGGACGGTGTGGAGGCATCAGACTTTTTAAAGATGGGAGTCACATTTGCCTGTTTCCAAGAAAGAGGGAAGGTAGAGTTAGAGAGAAGTAAGTTAAAAAGGTGCGATAAGGGACCAGCGAGTTCCTCTGAGCCCTCCTTGATTAGACGTGGGCTGACTTTTTCTGGACCACTAGCCTTGGCTGGGTCTACTAATGATATAGCGCCTTTCACGTCCGTAGTAGAGATGAATATTTCTGATAGAGAACTCATTGGGTGATTGTACATGGTTGGGATAGGACGGTTGACATCATCAAGAGTTGACTGGGAGCAGAAGAAGGAATTGAGTAAGTCTGCTTTGTCTGCGTCGTTCGATGCCTCGGTGCCATTATGAAAGAGGGTAGGAATTACAGAGGATTTTGATTTTTTGTTGTTGAGCTTGTTTGCGAGTTTAAACCATGTTTTTGTGGGGATATTTTCAGTATTGATTTGCTTGATGATTGCTGATTGATGTTCTGCTTTGGAATTGCGGATTATGGATGTGGTGGCGTTGCGAATGTGTCTGAATTCTTCCCATGATGAAACTGTGTTGGTTGACTTGGTTCTGTGATGAATTTTATTTCGCTTTTTGATCATTTGTCTAATATTGTTATTCATCCATGGAACGTCATTTGGTCTGATTGTTACAGTTTTGTTTGGAATGCTGCCAGACGCTGCAGCTGTTATAGAATCTGCGATATTTATTGCGATACTGTTCATATCATTGCTGTCGAGAATAGATTCCCAGTCTATTGACTGAAGAAGGTTTCTGTATGTTGGATAGTCGGCTTTGTCATACATCCATATATGCCGTTTAAATGGGGACTGCGTAGGTTTAGAAAACTTGAATACGGACACGATAGGACAATGGAAGCGGACAAGG
This sequence comes from Archivesica marissinica, assembly GCA_014843695.1. Classification (NCBI taxonomy): domain Eukaryota; kingdom Metazoa; phylum Mollusca; class Bivalvia; order Venerida; family Vesicomyidae; genus Archivesica; species Archivesica marissinica. The sequence continues at coordinate 12,451,753 of CM026397.1, read as the reverse complement.
TCAGGGATGAAAGGGTCAGCGACAAAGCTGTGCAGGACATGTTGGCGATTCTTGACAAACATCAAGTCGATGGTGGTTCTAGAATGCTCGGTGAAATGTGTTGGAGAGGTAATGAGCTGGTGGGCATTATACGAATCTATAAGTCTGTTAATTTTGTTGTTTGGGGATACGCTGACATTTATATTGAAGTCGCCAGTAATGATAATGTTGTCGAAGTGTTGGTTAAAGGCAAGGTCAATGCTATGTTCCATGTTAAGCCATTGTGTATTGTTTGCGTCTGGTGGGCGGTAAATACCACCGATCAGGAGTTTGCGTTGGCTGACATAGACTTCGACCCATAGAGCTTCTAGATCCTGTTGAATAAGATCTTTACGTTCGATAGCATGTATTGTGTTTCGAGTATAGATTGCAACGCCCCCACCTGGTCGACCAGTTTTATCTAGTCGAAAGGGTAGGTTAAAGTTAGGGATATGTAGTACGTCGTTGGGTGTGGATGACGATAACCATGTTTCTGTGAAAACTAAAATGTCATATGGTTGAGCTTCGATGGCCAGGATATCTATTTTGGGTTTCAAGCTTTGTATGTTTAAGTGCATAACGCTAAGTCCAGTGTTAGTTAGTTTGATATAGGGATCAGATGGGGTAGCATGATTACTATGGTTAGGTACTGGGCCTGGATTAAGTTCGACATCGCCAGCCAGTAGTAATAGTAGTTGTGCTATACACGCAGCACCTGCTGTCAGCGTTTTTACAATAGGAGAGGGGAATATACTTTTGTCCAGATTAAAAGAAACATGACGGCTAAGATAAGTCGGTTTATAATGACGCAACATTAAGGTGGATAGAGGTAGTAGCTGTTAGAGTCGTCATGAATCTTTCCGGTGGAGGTGATTAACAAGAAGACGAAAACGAAGGAAGGTAGACAGGCAGCAACCCCATTTCCGCATGTGTCACAGCAAGTGAACAATGAGTAAAATGATATGGCCATTAAAGATACCAGTTCAATAGTAATAGTAGGTATGATTAGTATAGGCTTAGTATACTTGGAAGCGTTTTGCTATAGCATGAACTATCGTTGACTAAGAGTGTAAAATGATAAAATATGACGTGATTAAGTATGGAAGGATCGGTAAGAGACAGTACAGCTAAAAACAAAGTGATGTGGTTCAGCATAGCAGTATCGGTAACAGGATGTTCAACATGTGTAAATGTGGTGTGGCTATGTATGGCAATATCGGAAAGAGAAAGTAAAAATTGTAACAATGGCATGTGATTAGATATGACAGCAACAAAAGCAACGACATGTAACAAAGTGATGCGATTACGTATGGCAGTATCCAGTACTATGCGATATGTACAAACAGTATCGGTCAGGGATGCTAACACATATATCAGTAATGTTATGATGTACCAAATAAGGCAGTATGGTTTGGAAACGGTCGACTGCTAGTCATCATTGAGTAGTTCTACAATGGTGAACCCATACATTGATGCATGGAGGCATTGGAATAGTTAAACACTTACTGTTTGACCTCTGACTCCATAGTCATGCATTTTTAGTAGTACTTTCTCGTGATTGACCTTATCGAAAGCCTTACTGAAGTCTAATAGGATGAGATCTACCTGATGCTTATTGTAGACAGAGGTAACGAAATCATTGACTAGCATTACTAGTTATCAAGTTATTCCCCTTTATGGATAAAAATCTATTTATAAGTTTCCATCAAAAATATCACATGATTCAGTTTTAACCAATCAACATTCAGTTGGTTTTCAGTGTTGGACAATGGCATTCCTGTACATTTGTTTTATTTGCTTTTAATAGAGTTTAAAATAAACAGATTCTATGGTAGGTTAGTATCTATTTATCTATTGAGGGAGTTGAACAATAAATTGTATGTTTCAGTTAACTGATTCCTGATTTATTTATTTAAGTAACATTTGAACGAATATGGTTTAAATCTAGCAGTGTGATGCATGGTATCTTTCGGTTCTTTGTCTGTTGGCTCTTGTAAACTACACACTATAGTCTCTAAACTTTACACTGTTTTAATATGCATTGTTCCTCCTAACTTACAGCACCAGGTTATCACTGTGTAGACTGAGGAGTGTGGCGAAGTTGACCGAAGGCACTCGATCCCTTAGACTGTTAAGTTTGTCATGTATATGTAATTGTATAGATAATGGATCATACTGGCCATTAGACTTCTACTTCTACCAGGTACTGGCCAAGTTCAACAAACTGAACATTATTGCCAGGTGGGTGCGCATAGAGAAATAATTGGAATAAAAGTGATAGTATGTACAGTGGAGAGTTAAAATAAATAAAATAAGACTGTTAGGAGATTAGATAAAGATGGTGGCTAGTTGAGCCTTGAAGGCATCAACTGTGCCAACTGATATAGTGTCCGGAGGAAGACTGTTCCACTCCTTGATGGTTCTTGGGAAGAATGACTGTTGGCGGTAGCTAGTAGAACAGCGTGGAATTTGGAAGGCATGGTCTGCTGTGACGCGAGCGGCGCGGAGGGGGTAATAGGCGGTCGGTCTTGTTGACAGTGACTTGGTCGTTGACTATTTTGAATAGTAGCACTAGGCGAGATGTTTTTCTTCTGTCCTGGAGTGATGTCCACTGTAGGTCTTGGAGCATCTCGGTGACACTGGATCTGCTCTGGTAGCAGTGTTTGACGAATCGTGCCCCACGACGTTGAACCATCTCCAGTTTGTTGATATCTATTGTTTTGTAGGGATCCCATACTGAGCAGGTGTATTCTACGGTGGGTCTGACCAGTGACTTGTAAGCGAGTTCTTTTGTTGGGGATGAGGCAATGTTAAGGTTCCGTCGTATGAAGTTTAGGTTTCTATTAGCTTTGTTTGTGGTGTTGGTAATATGTTCTCCCCAGTCAAGCGTGTTGTTGATGGTGACTCCCAGGTATTTTGCTGATTTGACGTGTTGTAGTGATTGGTTATGAAGTTGGTAGTCAAAATGGATGGTTCTTTTCTTTCGAGAGATAGAGATGACCTGGCATTTGTCTGGGTGGAAGGCCATTTTCCACTTGCTTTCCCACTGATAGTTTGTCAAGATCTTTTTGTAAGTTGGTGCAGTCGATGTTATTTGCGATGGTTAGGTAGGCGATGGTATCATCGGCGAACAATCGGATGGTAGCATCCAAACCGTGAGGGATGTCATTGATATAATACAGGAACAAGCTGGGTCCAAGGACAGAGCCTTGAGGGACACCGGACTCTACCTTGACTGTGTCTGAAGTCTCCCCTTCCAGTACTACTGACTGGGATCTTCCGCTCAAGAAGGCATGTATCCAGCGGTTGGTCTTTCCTTGGATGCCGTAGTGGTTCAGCTTGTGGAGGAGAAGACTATGTGAGACCTTGTCGAACGCCTTGGAAAAATCCATCACCAAGACGTCCGTCTGTGTTCCGCTTTCCAGGTTTGATGTGATGTCGTCCGTGAATTCTAGAAGCTGTGTTTCACAGGATCGACGTTTTCGGAAGCCATGTTGCAGTGGATAAAGTATGTTTTTGTTTTCGCCATGTTGCATGATGACACCTCTACATGTATAATTTGCCATAGAGCTAATGACGAAAGCAACATTGACTGTGTTCGTATGTTCAGAATTGATGACATGTATTGTATATGTGAGTGTTGATATATCTATGGTACATAAATATATCCTGTTAAACAGTTAAATGTAGATATGATTGTTTATTATCATATATCTATAGTATCGTATACTCAACAGCTCAATGTATGTATGTTCCATTAATGTCAAACCCCTTACGGGGACGTAGACATGTTTTCCTGGGCAAGCTTAGCTGACCTAAGTGGTTAACCAGTACTAAGCGATGTGTGTGAGGAGCCTTGCTCATACGTGGCCTGACCGAGTATTGAACCCGGGACCGATCTATTCCAAATCCGACGCTCTACCACTGGACCACGGATGCCACACGTATACTCTGACTCAATGTGTACTATCAGGGTGTGTGTTACAGTTTGCTACGGTTGATATGTTTACTACAGTTTACTACAATCTGTATGACTGGTTATAATTATATGTACTCGGGGGATCAGTTATGAACTATCGTAGTACAGATACACATTAAGACAGTCCACTTGTTCTTGACTTCATGGTATTACCATAGTACACATATTTTAAACTTCGTAGTATTAACCCTTTCAACACCACATACCTAAATAGGCTTACAAAAAGTGTAGATCCAGATGAGCCGGCTCGTGACGAGCCGTCTCATCAAGATCTGCACTTGTTGCCAGTGATATGACTATTTTTAGACATAATTACATATTTTGATAAATGAACTTGTCCAAATGTGATTTTCTGATTCATTTATTGGTTTATGAATATCATGGACCAGTCCATGTGAGTTACTTGGTGCTGAATGGGTTAACTAAAAGTATTTTAGTACATAACTTTGTAATTTTAATGTAAAATGTCGGATGCTGGATGGATATGGGTGGAAGACTTTATAGTCTTGTGGCATGTCGATCACTGTATTATAGTATAACGCGACATTGCACAAGGTATTCTCGTCACATAACCGTAGTAGAAATGCTAATCATATATTTATATAGTCTTAGACATCTTAGAAGTATACGACTATCGCTGACACAAATTCTTGTGTGAACGACAGTCGGAGATATGAAAACCGAACACACACTATGATTATAGCAGCCCTCATAGCCCTCTAAACATCTAGTTATAATAATTACGATAGGCAAAACCAGCACTTTTAGATGATGGGTATTTTAATCTTCTTAGAAAACTGTCGCCCAAATGCATTTATGCGGTGGCGACTTTAAATAAATTTAAATCCTTACCCAGGCACTGTGACCTACTTTAAACCCATAAATTACTTTTAGTTTATACAAATTTATTTTAGCTCGATTGCAAAACAAGTTCTTATAACTTATATTAATCACTCTCGAGACCTCATTCCTGATGGAATCCATCGCTACGAGGGAGAGAGGAGGCAACGTGGAATTTATATGCCTTGCCTAAGGACACAATCGTAACGGCTGCAGCGGGGCTCAAACTCCAGGCATTTCGCACCTGAAGCGAACGCGCTACCATTGCGCTATCATGACTTCCACTAAATTGCTTTTGTTTACTGACAAAGCGGCATTTGTGTTCTATGACATATTTTGTAACTTCACAGTTATATTTGTTATCTATATATTTTGACAACAGTTTGTCCTTTATTTCAGGCAATGTATTATGTAAGAGAGATACTGCGAACCTAATATGACTTATGAGAGACGCACCAATATCTTAAATAAAGAAGTTTCATGGCATCCCACTGGGTGGTCACAGTGGTGTCACCAAGACCATATCATCAATCACCATATGATACTGGTGGTATGGCCTTATGTCAAGAACTACATAAGTTCTCTCCAATATACATATAATAGCTTACACAACAACCATGTTCATGTGCAGCTACCCTGCTGATTAGCTATTAGTATATTTTTTTTACAAACTAGTACAGGTTATATATAGTGGTCTTGTAGGATTTCCACTGGAGAAAATAAAATTGCCACCACTTTTTACCCCCCCCCCCCCCCTGACAATTTCTTTTTACATGTTATTGTGTTGCTCCATTCTCTGTTCTATTACAGTTGTTGCCATCTGTTTGCAATTGACTCAGTAATATTAATATAATTGTCATGTACTATAAGTTAATATTATGCAAGACATCCACATCTTTCTCTACTGTTATAGGGGTGCGAAGCAATTTAATATAAGCTGAACATACATACCAGTATACAATAAACGTAAACAAATCTATCACCTAAATATTAACTGAAAACTTTAATTCAATTTTAAATAGCTCTTAATAATAATGAAACATTTAATTATTGCAGTACTCGGGGAAAATATTTTTGACAGACATACACAGAGCTTGTCCCCTCTGAAAATGGACAAGCCCTAATTTATTATGGAAATTCCCCTATTTAATGTGTGTTTTACGTTTATTTATCGTCGCTACCGGTTGCCCATATGAGCGACCCTCCTGAAGAGATTATTTATTTTGGATTTTGGAGGATAGTGCAATGATACAGACATAGACCCATTCCAGAGTCTCCTCTGGTTCTTTTACGTGCACGGTGTACAGCACCGACACGAGACCCCGGTTTAACGTCCCATCTGAAAGACTGTTAATTTTATTAGGGTCAGGCGGGGGATCGAACCTGCGATTCCTGGATTACCAGTCCAGCGTGTTACCACTGGACGACATATCCGTCTGAATTATTCAATTGTAGAGTAACTTTGCTTAACCCATTTGATTCTGGATACCGTTCAAACAGTATATGCAAAGAACATAGAGCCAGATCAGTCGCCACGAAACATGCCGTCTGATCAGGCTCTATGCTGTTTGCTATTCAGATGATCTTGCTAAGACACTTAGCTATGTAGCAAACAACATAGCAGCGACATGCTGCAGCTGATCTGGATCTATGTTGTTTGCAAAAACATTAAATGTATCCAGAATAAATACGCCTCTCATTTCTCCAAAGATATGATATGACATAAAATCTTTGTGCCAGCAGTTGGCTGTTATTATTAGAACACCACTATGTCATATTTCAAATATCACACAACCGTTGTTCTCATATGTCATAAACAATACCACCATGACAACTTGATTCATGAGAAAATGGTTTTCCTTTACATTGATTTAGTGTACTAGTATCTGACGCCAGTGAACAAACTTGGTAGGTTGTTGTAAGTATATGTTGTACATTTGGCATAATTTTCTTACGCTATTATTGGTTTAAACTGCCCATTTTCAAAATCTGCATAACAATACTCAATTTTAACTACACTAATGTACAAATATATTAAAGAAAAGTTCGAAGGTTGGAAGTACAATGTAGAAGGATTAAATTATGTTTTTCGGCTCTACAATGTACGTATGTTTAAACCCTGCATCTTCCAAACAAGGGGTTCGAAGTACAATGTAGAAGGATTAAATTATGTTTTTCGGCTGTCTACAATGTACGTATGTTTAAACCCTGCATCTTCCAAACAAGGGGTTCGAAGAACAATGTAGAAGGATTAAATTATGTTTTTCGGCTATCTACAATGTACGTATGTTTAAACCCTGCATCTTCCAAACAAGGGGTTCGAAGTACAATGTAGAAGGATTAAATTATGTTATTCTGCTGTCTGCAATGTACGTATGTTTAAACCCTGCATCTTCCAAGCAAGGGGTTGGAAGTACAAGATAGACAGATTAAATTATGTTTTTCGGCTGTCTGCAATGTACGTATGTTTAAACCCTGCATGCACACATTGTACATAAAACCGGGCATTATTCTATTATGTACACTATTATGTGGCAAAATGGGTAATGTTTTTCTGGACGAATGGGAATTTATGTGATAAGAATTACTGCTATGTATTCATATTACAGGTATTAAAATTGTCCAATTGTTTTCAGGGAACTAGTTCCAAGCTTCCACTTGTGTCCGCATAGAAATACAGGCTTGAGCTGGAATGCAGAAATGGCCAGGTCAATCTATTTACGAAGTTAAGTTCTGCAACAATATTAGGTTCACATATGATTTGCGGATATTCCAGCAGGGATGTGGTATATACTATTACTTTGGACAGGGTTTAGTTTATACAAATTTAATTTAGCTCGATTGCGAAACAAGTTATTTCAACTTCAACTCTCGAGACCTCATTCCTGATGGAATCCATCGCCACGAGGGGGAGAGAAGAGGCAACGTGGAATTTAAATGCCTTGCCTAAGGGCACAATCGTAACGGCTCCAGTGGGGCTCGAACTCCGGACCTTTTGCACCTGAAGCGAACGCGCATCCACTGCGCTATCACGACTTCCACTTGGACAGGGTTTCATGTTATTGTCAACATGTTTGCATTTAATTACTAAATTACATATACATTCACTCAATACGTCATCCGAGCGTGTATTATGCAGTGAGTTTTCAATCGTTCTTCTATTGCATATTTAAGAAATAATAAGTATCAACCGTGGTATATCGCAGAATAACCCGAGTTTGAAGTTCTTATGTGTAGAAATAGGTCACGAAGGCCGAAGGCGATATACCACGAGAATCAAAGTATTTTCTTCAAACTCCGTGCTACTCCGCTGCATTTGGCTTTCGAAATTTCCACCCGCGTAAGGGGTGATGACGTTATTTTTTATGGAAAATATCAATCTAGTGCATAAATGAACAAAAGATGTAACTGATCAATAATTTTATTTATTTTGTCAAATAAAACTGTACAGAAACGTTACTTAACAGAAAAACAAGACGGACAAGAGATTATCTGATTCTAAATATAGCCCACTTCCGCGAATTCCCACGGTAGTATTTACAAACATCACGTGACTTTCATTTATAAAACTTTACACGCATTGTATAAATGGAATAGCCAAAACATAGTGTGCACAGCATAGTTCAAGGTAGGTATATCGCAGAATAACCAGAGGTAGATTTTACTCTACAAGTATGTATGTTATTAGCTGGGTCGTGTTAGAATTATATATAATAGTTTTTCTTGTTCATTATAATTTATACAATAATGATTATTGTACATTTTCTGTAATGTACCGACAGCTACGGTCAATTGGCAACATTCCAATTATTTTGGCATGAAGCCCAGACAACCCCAGCTGCAACCATCGATCAATATTTCCAGCATGGACAGGTTCCACCGACTTCCACAAGCAAGCCGGATATCTTTCATACATGAAAGAATCTGCCACTGCTGGCGAAATTCAAACCTACATTGGTGAGGGGCAAGTGATTTTTAAGCCAACAAGAACATATTTTCTTTGAACAGATACATGTAATGATGTATAGTGCTAAAAACATCAACATTTATTTCCAGCACAAACAGTTTAACACATACAGCTTCTACAATCAATTATCAGGGTACAGGGCTCATTCTAGGTCATAACATTTGGGATTGCACCCTTAAATGATGTTATTTAATAAATTTCAACAAAATAGGGTTAACGGTCACAATATGACAATTTTGAATAGGAGTGCATTATATAATTTGGCTAGTGTATCTTACTGGATAATATTTTATATACAAAAATTTACATAAGAAAATATTTTTTAGGGAGATGTGGGTCCCCAGGGGGCAAAGCCTGGGTCCCTAGGGCGACTATTTCGCCCCAGTCGCCCCCTAGAATGAGACCTGGGCTAACAGGGTATTGTGGTATAAACAGAACCTGCTTTTCCACGCAAAATATCCAAGATGTTCATAAATAATTCTACTGATGTACCAAATCAATTACCAACACAGTAAAACTTTATATTAATTTGTGGGTGCATAATATCCTAGACCGTCAATGTCGTAACCAATCCCCGGTCTTTTCAACGTGGATGCCTGGGACGTGGTCGCTGCAACTGGTCTGAAACAGAAACTGGTTAGTTAGAGGACCTGACAATGGGCCTAACATCTTACTCGCAAGTGATAATCGAGCAAGAACAATGCTACATTGTATCATGCAGTATGTCATTAAATGTAATTGTGAACTTTTCAACGATAAAACAATGCTACATTGTATGCAGTATGTCATTAAATGTAATTGTGAACTTTTTCAACGATAAAACAATGCTACATTGTATGCAGTATGTCATTAAATGTAATTGTGAACTTTTTCAACGATAAAACAACTGTCATGGTCAAAAACTTTAACACTAAACCTAAAGTTGTCCATTCACCAGAAGAGGTTGCTGCATGGATGGCACAGATCCAATATGGAAACGTTGCTGATCATGAGAAAACATGAGTTGAATGCAATTGCTGACAGAAGCTGGATGATCCTACTCTTACTGACAGACACTAAGATGGGGATGAGCTAACAATATAGTTTAGACAATGAGAGACATCTCTAATTTTCTATTACCTCCCTTGGCAGATAAAGTCTGATTTATTCCGAAATGTGAATAGGTCCTTTTAGTTAGAATCCTTTGTTTTTACTGTTGCTCCCTAACCAGATGTTGCTGTACGATAATTGTGATTTTATCAAAATCATGTTAATTAGCATTGTTCTACAAATAGGTACACATTGCATATACTGTAGGAGATATGTCGAGATGTAGTAATTTAATAATCATATAAAGCGATAGTGGAATAATATTGCTAGCATGTTGTGCAAAGGAAACAACGATAAAAACAGAGGAAAACACTTCATAGGACCTATCTACTTTTAGGGAGTATTCAGGGGCAGTAACTCACGATGTATCTCATTTTACTTAAGCTTGATTGCGAAACAAGTACTTACATTAGCTTAATCGCTCGCTTGACCCTGATAGAATACACCCTCATGAAGTATAAAGAGGCAATGGGGAATTTAAATGCCATGCCTAAGAAATGTCACAACCATATTGGCTACAGTTGGGCTCAAACTCTGGGCCTTTCACAACTGAAGCGAACGCTCTACCACATCTTCCACCTTTAAGCAGCTAACAATATGGTGCAACCGCTGGAGCCGTTACAATTGTACCCTTAGGCAAGGCATTTAAATTCCACAAGCCACTACTCTCTCCCTCGTGGCGATGGATTCCATCAGGAATGTGGTCTCAAGAGTAATTAATACAAGTTGTAAGAACTTGTTTCGCAATTGAGCGAAAATAAATTTGTATACACTAACACTATGTATATTGTTTATATCTTACTGTTTAGCAGCCTCTATGGACTTCATGGAAACGCCTTTAAACACCTGAACTGGTGGCGAGGCCTCCCGTCGGCCATCACGGGTGCAATAATAATTGCTGGACAACTTCGATGACGGTCCATGTGGTAGTTGTGGTAGTGGCTGGGATCTAGAAACATCAGAGAAACAATGCAATACAAAGTCCTACATTGTATACTGCATAATACTGGTGAAAGGCATTGGTCTTTACAGAAACAAACTTAACAGGTTATAATTAAGATAAATAAATAAGTGCAGGGCTCATTCTAGAGGGCGACCTGGGCAAAATAGTCGCCCTAGAAACCATGACTTCGCCCCTCAAGGCCCACTTTTCCCTAAACATTATTTTTACAATTTACATACACCAGTATTAAAGATACATTGGCACATTATAAAGCACTGCTTATATTCATATGTTGTATTTCAATGGTCATATTGTGTATTTTAACCCTATTTTGTTGAAATATATTAAATAACAACATTTAAGGACATAATCGCGCGCTTTCTCACTTCTCCCAAAAATTCTGACCAAGAATGGGCACTGAAGCACAGGGATTCGGCACGTTTGGGGGTACTAGTATATATATTTAATATACATATTATATTGGTATATATATACTAGTACCCCCAAACGTGCCGAATTCCTGTGCCCTGAAGTGTACGAAATAGTTATCTATCCGACACGTACAGACACACATAATATACATACATGTACAACTGTTCTAAAAGGCGATTGAAAGTCAAAATGTATGAAAAATATAGCATTGAATCTTGCATGATGTTTACAACATTATTAATTGTTATGCGTTCATTTATTGCACTGTCCTCCCAACTACCAGGCGACTGATTCGCCCTTCATATTAATAAAATGTGACCTGACGATTTTGACACGATAATTATAAATTCAATCGGCAACTTCTGTTGTTCACACTAACAATGTCAGTCAACAATGTCAGTACATACCGGTAAGCATCTGCTTTCATGAGGGTTTTTTCCGCTCGCCCATATGGTTCGCCGGAGGCGAGGGTAAATAAGCTCAATCATCATCTTCATGAGTTTTAATTAACCTTACACAACTCAATTTGATTGCATAAGGGTAATGTGCTAGGCAATTGAACAGAGAACTCAACAGTTTGGTTGGATATGGGTATTGTCACAGACGCTTGGGGTCGTGTCTTGACAAGTGGTTTCAAGTTCAAAACAAACAAACAAAAATGTTTAGGAACATTTTGATGAACCAGGGGCATGACACTATAAATACAAACATTTTAGACCATAACCGTCTCCGTGGTCAAGTGGTTACGGTCGCTGACTTGTATACCACTGTAACCTATCATCACTAATGGTCACGGGTTCAAGCCCATCTCAGACCGTGTCTCTTTATATAAAAAAGTTGGCAGTTTCTTACGGAGGTTGGTGCAACAAGTACTGGTTAACCGCTTGAGTCTGCCCAGGAAAGATGTTGTTAGGAAAACTGTCCGCCTCTCAAATGGGAAACCGGTAGTGACGTTAAATAAACTTAAAATAATAATATCCAAGCATATTTAAAAATGACATCCCGTCCATAATTAATCTTAATCACATTTTTTTTGGCGAGGACAAAGCCCCTTTTTATTCACATACAAGTACATAATTATACATAAAACATATGATTCATTGCATCCTAAATATTCACTGTACAATACAAATGAACAAAAGTGCTTAAAACTCAGTGATTTTGTTACCTGAGAGAAAGATCTGTTGGAAATCGTAGAGCTTCTATTACTTTTCTCTGAAAAATAAAAACAGGATCTTTTTAACACAATCTCACCTAAGGGGAGTACTGGTTTCTAGGGGAATACCCGGAATACTATGCAAATAAAGTCCGTTTTAACAGTTAAATCACACCATTCCAAACAAACAAACATTGTATAAACAACTGCAACCAGGCTCAGAATATAGTGTGAGTATATTGTTTAAAACCCATTCAACACCAAGTACATGGACTAGTGCATGATATTTTTAAACCAATAAATTAATAGGAACATAACATTTGGACCAGTTCATTTATCAAAATGGGTAATTTTATCTAAAAAATAATAATATTACTGGCAAAAAGTGCAGATCCTGATGAGACGGCTCCTCTGTATCTACACTTTTTGTAAGCCTATTTAGAGGTCTGTAGTGTAGTGTTGAAAGGGCTACCAACTGTAAATGGCCTCCGATTCAGAATGATCTACATGTATACAGGGGTGTAGCCAGACAAATATGAGGAGCAATGACGAGGCATAATATCTTATCGACCTAGCCGCCGTGTACCAAATGTCTTATAGACGCGGCCGCCGTGTACCAAATGTCTTATCGACCCGGCCCCGTGTACTAAATATCTTATCGACCCGGCCCTGTGTACTAAATATCTTATCGACCCGGCCGCCGTGTACCAAATGTCTTATCGACCCGGCCACCGTGTACCAAATGTCGTATCGACCCGGCCGCCGTGTACCAAATGTCTTATCGACCCGGCCCCGTGTACCAAATGTCTTATCGACCCGGCCCGTGTACCAAATGTCTTATCGACCCGGCCGCTGTGTACCAAATGTCTTATCGACGTACCAAATGTTTAGACCGGCCGCCGTGTACCAAATGTCTTATCGACCCGGCCCCGTGTACCAAATGTCTTATCGACCCGGCCGCCGTGTACCAAATGTCTTATCGACCCGGCCCCATGTACTAAATATCTTATCGACCCGGCCGCCGTGTACTAAATGTCTTATAGCCACGACAGTTAGAGTCCTACTAAAAGCCACTGACTAACAGATAAATTTAAGTACTGTTAAATGTAATTATGTTCATGTTGGGGTCACAGATTGGTATCAGGGTATCACTAAGGAGCCACGAGTATTCCTTATTTGCTCCTTTAATAATGGTTCTTAGTTTATACAAATTTATTTTAACTCAATTGCGAAGTGCTTTCAACTTATATTAATCACTCTCGAGATCTTATTCCTTATGGAATCCATTACCATGAAGGAGAGAGAAGAGGCAATGTGGAATTTAAATGCCTTGCCTAAGGGCACAATCATAACGGCTCCAACGGGACTCAAACTCCAGACCTTTCGCACCTGAAGCGAGCGTGCATCCACTGTGCTATCACGACTTCCACTAGTGGTTCTTAGTGGCTACTTATTGATCCCATGGCAACCGTGTAGCACAAATATGTGTGGCATCCGTGGTCCAGTAGTAGAGCGTCGGATTTGGAATCAAAGGGTCCTGGGTTCGATACTCAGTCAGGCCACGTATGTAGTGTCATTAAGCAAGGCACCTCACACACATTGCTTAGTCCTGGTTAACCGCATACGTCGGCTAAGCCTGCCCAGGAAAACATATCTAGGTCCCTGCAAGGGATTGACATTAATGAAACATACATACATACAAAATATTATCAACACGAGGGCCGGCGAATAATCATTGCACAGCCTACATATGGTGTCATTTTAAACGTTATTTATTTTACAACGATTGGGAAGCAAGTTTTAACAACTTATATTAATCACTCTGTACCATCTCACATACTTCCCGGTCCGAGGATTGAACCCGCGTTGCATTGGCGAGAAGCGAGCGCGCTATTCCTGTGCGCTAATCATAATGTCCATAATCAAAATATTACAAGAAATAGTTAGGGACTAGAACCTGTTCAACCACTCACCGGACGCTGGTAATCATATGTACACACACAAAGCGTCTTAGGATGCACACAGCACAGTTGCGTCCGTGGTCCAGTGGTAGAGCGCCAGATGCACGGTCCCGGGTTCGATACTCGGTCAGGCCACGTATGTAGTGTCATTGAGCAAGGCACCTCACACACATTGCTTAGTACTGGTTAATCGCTTATGTCGACTGAGCCTGCCCAGGAAAACATGTCTAAGTCCCCGCGAGGGGTTTGACATTAAAGGAACATACATACATACATACATACAGTTCAATTTTCAACGGTTCAAGGACATTTTTACAAATTTAAAACACAGCTAGTTGAATTCTTTTTCGAAAGCCTAAACGTTCCAGGAACTAAGCCCCAATAGAATAAGTAGACAATTTAACCTACCCGTGCTAAAAATGTTGTAATCCACTTAATAAGTGGAGTTTGTTTGCCAGAAGATCCAAGCGACATTTTTCACTTGTTATTCGGAGCTGTTTTTGAATGAGCGTCCACACGAATTTGACATTTGCACACAGAATCGTTTGCTGATATAGATCTTACGTTATTGTGCGTCTCATCTGTGAACAACTGTGCTCCGTAGGTTGAAGAACACTACTTCGTTTTCTTCAGTCTGTCATAAACAAAATTCGCTCTACTGTCATACATGTACATCGATAAAATAACGGAAAGTTAAATGCAGATTATATACATCCATATATATATACTAGTAATACGTCCCGACACTGAACACCGGGAATAGCTGGGAGGAGCTTTGTCAGGGATAGTAGTAAAATGTATCCCTGAGTGAGAATGTAGCTGCCAGCAAGCATCACTGACACATAGGACATCGAGGTCTTCAACGCACATGGTAGCAGCCCCTCCTCTGTCCTCAGCGTAGACAGCTAGTGGGTGTACATTGTTTTAATTGCATATATACGGAACGTTTTAGTTGTACAGCCTTGGGAGGTGTGACCGTCTTGCCCAAACCTACATAAGACAAAGTACATTCCAGTCGGGGATTTATGTCCTGTATCGAGAATCGATGGTGTTTCAAGGACGTGGCCATGAATATTGCATCGAGTGTCTATGGTGTTTCAAGGACGTGGCCATGACGACTGTATTGAGTGTCTATGGTGTTTCAAGGACGTGGCCGTGAATACTGTATTGAGTGTATATGGTGTTTCAAGGACGTGGCCTTGAAGACTATATCGAGTGTATATGGTGTTTCAAGGACGTGGCCTTGAAGACTATATCGAGTGTCGATGGTGTTTCAAGGACGTGGCCATGAAGACTGCATCGAGTGTTATGGTGTTTCAAGGACGTGGCCATGACGACTGTATTGAGTGTCTATGGTGTTTCAAGGACGTGGCCATGAAGACTGTATTGAGTGTATATGGTGTTTCAAGGACGTGGCCTTGAAGACTATATCGAGTGTCGATGGTGTTTCAAGGACGTGGCCATGAAGACTGCATCGAGTGTTATGGTGTTTCAAGGACGTGGCCATGAAGACTGCATCGAGTGTCTATGGTGTTTCAAGGACGTGGCCTTGAAGACTGCATCGAGTGTCTATGGTGTTTCAAGGACGTGGCCATGAAGACTGTATTGAATGTATATGGTGTTTCAAAGTACCAAACATTTTATCATGATTGTTAAAATCGTTTTTTCTTCTTCAGTTGGAAAAATAATACTATAATTGATATTCAAAAATATCCTAATGTTAACTTTAGTAAACCACCATTTGCATAGTTATTTGTAATTTTGTTAAAAGAAATACCTATAAAGGGAGGTAATCTACAAATGGTAATATTGACCAAATGTTTCTTTTTACAGTAATAATTTATTATTGAAAAAATGAAAATATAAGACAATATTCACAATTTCTAATCATCTGTTCCTTACAATATCTCGGTGTGCAGCACATTCTAATTAAAATGGGGCTTTAACCAATATATGACACTACCATGGGTGGAGAAATGCGTGTACAGTCAAACCTGTGTTAGTGGTCACCTCCATTAAGCAGCCATCCTGTATTAAGCAGCCAGTTTCCAGATTCCCAATATGTTGTTTTATTAAACAGTTGACCTATATTAAGCAGCCACCTGTGCTAAGCAGTCACTTTCTGAAATTCCCTTGACTGGCTGCTTAAGACAGGTTTGACTGTATGTAAATGTGCTTAGCAGATGATAATATTGAAGTCCGACTCCTTGGTAGAGTGGTTACGGTCGCTGACTGGTATACCACTGTAACTTATTATCACTGATGCCCTGACACGCTCAGAATGTGTCTCATTTATATGAACAAGTTGGCAGTTTCTTACGGAGGTTGGTGCACCAAGTACTGGTTAACTTGCCCATCGCTCATATGGGCAACCTGTAGCGACGTTAAATTAAAAAAAATAATAATTTTGAAAAGCTTGGAACGTTGCGAATGATTTTAATTTCTCCATTTGCTTTATGGGAAGGATCTGGTTCCTCAAAGTACAATGATTTATTCTAGAATAGGGCCTATATGCCTCCAACCCCTCACCTCATGGAAGTCGTGATAACGCATAGGTAGTGCGTTCGCTTCAGGTGCGAAATGCCATTGAGTTCGAGCCCCTTTTTCAAATATATTTAGCACACTTTCTGTGATATTTCTTAAACAATAAACATAAAGTTTCATATGGTCGCTTTAACATAGTGACCATACTTTGCTGGAGCCGTTACGATTGTGCCCTTAGGCAAGGCATTTAAATTCCACGTTGTCTCTTCTCTCTCCCTCGTGGCGATGTTACAACTTGTACATCACCACACCCGTTATTAAACTGCTGATGAAATGGTTTCAACACATGAGGCATACGAGATAGGTTCCGCTCTCCCACTCTGGTCGTATTGCTAGCCATGTACATATGCGGATTCAAATATCACCGTTGAGTATGTATATGGCAATGAAGATCGGTGGTTCTACCCGTGTGCCCGTCAGTGCCTGGACGGTTCGGAGGGGCACAGGGTATTTCGCCACCAATAACAACTGGAGAATCGCTATATGAGCACGACGTACACTGTAAGCTGTTGATGCGACCTTAAACCTCAAAAGCAAACAAACAAAACAATAGTATTATTGTATTGCTTAAATAAATGTCGACTTTCCGCAATTAATGCTTGTAGAAAATATTGCTGACCGTATACGCATGCGCTGTATGAGAATACTCTGTATGCAATATATATGCGGACCACGCACTTTTGCATTATTCCACAGACGGATCTGTAGTCCAGTGGTAACACGCTGGACTGGTAATCCAGGGATCGCAGGTTCGATCCCCCGTCTGACGTGGGACGTTAAACCGAGGTCTCGTGTCGGTGCTTTACACCGTGCACGTAAAAGAATCAGCGGAGACTTTGGAATGGGTCTCTGTCCGTATCATTGCACTATCCTCGAAAATCTAAAATGACTAATATCTTCAGGAGGCGTCGCTCATACGGGCAACCGGTACCGACGATAAATAAACGTAAAACACACACACAATTGCGTTATTCCGGATGGCACACCTTAGCGTTCACCTCACCCCTTCCCATCTCATCACCTCCGCCGTCTCATTTATATATGCATTTATAAATATCGCGACATATGATGATGATTGGGCTTAGGTTACCCTCACCGCCGGCGAACCATGTATATTCTACCATATTTATATTAAGCTTTGATTAACTCTGATGAATGAGTTTATAGCTACGTTCCAGTAATCAGTATTTAAATAAACCGATCCCGTACAGTTTCCCATTATGTTTTTGATTAATTTACTAGTTTATAAAATACCTGTCTCGCTAGGGAATGAAGGCAACCGTTTCACAGGTTTTCGATAGAAAGTCAACTTACAATTGTCAAACGACAATCATTACAGTATTGAACGTGTAACAAAGTACCATAGCATCGTATAATACGCGGATTTAACGTCACTTGGGTGATTTTGGTTTCATTGGGATCTCTCGAAAATATTCCATGGTAAGCTTATTTTTAGTATTACGCTTGACAATTTATTTATATTGATTGTATTAAAGCGACACTACATCAGTTAAAACACAAATTTTTACAGACTTATGTTCCTATTATATGGTATAATTTTGTTCCAAATATTTGCCTCAAATACTGAGTATTTCAACTAATAAACAAACGTCGTATACGCGGTTTGTTGACATAACAAAATATTGTAAACATCCATGCGTAATACAACTAGTGTGTCCTGAATAACACGATTTATGGTACAGATTTACCGTTATATCTCACATTTGTGCCTATTTATTTGTAGATTATTCTTAGTAAATGATCTCTAAACGACATTATCTCGCGTTTAGTATTGACTCCGATGACAAACAAAAGTCAATTCAGGAGCATGGATGACCTTTATATGAAATCATACTTTCAATCCACAAAAAACACTGTTTATTGATTCTATGTTAGTGTTCGAATGTATTCGGAAGAATTTGTAGTAGTAATGCATTTATAGATAGATCTACGTGAGCAAATGTATTTTATTTGCATTTTTCGATGGAACGTCGCTTTAAGAGTGCTTGCAGAAATGTTTAGCCAGTATATGTATGAACAGAAATCACTTGCCCCTTACCGCTGTTGGTTCGAATTCTACTGGGGTTCCCCGAATTAATCATGTGAGGAAGCTATCCAGCTGGCTTGCGGGGGTCGGTGGTTCTACCCGTGTGCCGACCAACGCCTGCAATACTGCTCGGATGGGCACCCGGGGTCTTCCTCCACCAATAATAGATGGTAAGTCGCTATATGACATAAGCTGTTGGTGCGAAGTAAAACCCCAAAACAAACAAACAATATGTATGAACATTTATATCTGAAAACTATTGTTTACAACTGATGTTTTCAAAAATAACAATCTGCCTACAACAACACCAATTTGTATTATTATTATTTGTAAATCATCTACATAAATTTATTGATATTTATTTACAAAATCACTAGTAACTCGGTAAATTACGGTTACTATGGTAACTAGATTAAATTTACATTATAGCGAAGCTTTCTTATTCTGTTTGAAGATCAGAAAATAACATAACTCGATGGGACATTAGTTCGAATAGATCAAGAAAAGTAACATTTTCACATTCGATTTAGTACTAAAAAGTCTTTAGTTATTCGTAATTGTTTTAGCACAACCGTTATCTGTGTTCCAAAACATAATAATAAATAAATCTATGTGCATTAAGACCCATGATGTGGAAAGAAGAAAAGGAAATATAACTCTATATTGCAGATACACATAGATTTATTTAAAAATAAATATTTATCCTACATGCATGCGTAATTGTAATAATGGTTGATGATTGAGCTTATTTACCCTCGCCTCCGGCGAACCATATGGGCGAGCGAAATAATGGTCAAAAACGGCCAGCCTAATAAACTTTGATTTAGTGACGTCATAACGCTGCGTGTATAACGTCATATGTTCACCTGATGGTATGATAAACTTCAGTTCATGAATATATGGTAAGCTTTCTTCTCTAACACTTTCTTTTTATCAGAAGATAGGATAAATAGAATATTAGGTCACTGTCTTATAACTTTTATTAAGCTCGTCTCCGAAAAAATACAAGGATCGACAAAGTCTTCGCCTTGTAGATCTATATTTTCTCCATCTCGCCTAATAAATTAAAATTTATAAGACAGTATCCTAGTTACCTACTATTTCTCTATGTCACTGATCTATTTGTTAGCCGGGTTTTTTTAAAACATTATTGTCATTATTGTTACTGAGACGTGCACGTGTCAATACTACCAATGTGTGTGTGTTTTACGTTTCTTTATCGTCGTTGCCGGTTGCACATATGAGCGACGCCTCCTGAAGAGTCCAGTGGTTAACACGTTGGAGTTCGAATGGAGGGATCGCAGATTCACCCCCCCCCCCCCGTCGGGCCTTAATAATATTAACAGTCTTTCAGATAGGACTTTAAACCGATGTCTCGTGTCGGTGCGTTACACCGTGCACTTAAAAGAAGCAAAGGAGACTCTGAAATGGGTCTCTATCTGTATCATTGCACTATCCTCCAAAAACCTCCAATGTCGCAGTGGTTAGCGCGCTCGCTTCTCACCAATGCAACCCGGGTTCGATCGGGAGGTATGTGAAATGGTACGGTGGTCGCCAGATCGGACAGGTGGGTTTTCTCCGGGTACTCCGGTTTCCTCCCACACGAATGACCTAATATACGCTTTCATCTGCACCAACGAGAGTGATTAATATAAGTTGTTAGAACTTGCTTGTAAAATAAATAAAGTTTAAATGTGCTAACTTGAGACCTCCAAACTAGTACCCTCAATGTGCTAAAGTGAGGCCTCCAACTAGTACCCTCAATGTACTAAAGTGAGATCTTCAAACTAGTACTCTCAACGTGCTAAAGTGAGGCCTCCAACTAGTACCCTCAATGTGCTAAAGTGAGACCTTCAAACTAGTACCCCCAATGTGCTAAAGTGAGACCTTCAAACTAGTATATTCAATGTGCTAAAGTGAGACCTTCAATCCAGTACTCTCAACGTGCTAAAGTGAGGCCTCCAACTAGTACCCTCAATGTACTAAAGTGAGACCTTCAAACTAGTATTCTCAACGTGCTAAAGTGAGACCTTCAAACTAGTATCTTCAATGTGCTAAAGTGAGACCTTCAAACCAGTACTCTCAACGTGCTAAAGTGAGACCTTCAAACTAGTACCCCCAATGTGCTAAAGTGAGACCTTTAAACTAGTACCTTCAATGTGCTAAAGTGAGACCTTCAAACTAGTACCCCCAACGTGCTAAAGTGAGACCTTCAAACTAGTACTCTCAACGTGCTAAAGTGAGACCTTCAAACTAGTACCTTCAACGTGCTAAGGTGGGACCTCCAAACTAGTACCCTCAATGTGCTAAAGTGAGACCTCCAACTAGTACCCTCAATGTGCTAAAGTGAGACTAGTACCTTCAAGATACTGGGCGGGGGAGGATAAACATATATACAGGGTCATCTACGATTCTAAAAGACCACTTTCCAGGGCCAGTCGAAGGCTCACCCTTCTCAGTTGCCTAGTGTGATAGACTGCTGTACTAGTTCACCATTGGCCAGTACGACAGCAGTAAGCTTGACTTCAAAATCCAAGTTTTGGCGAGAGCTCTCTACTCTGAGAGGTAAATTTACCCATGTGTCTCAAATATTACATTATTTAAGTCGTGGGCGACACGGTAGATGAAAGCCTCAACGGCTGCCTTTGTGCTAGCCTGAGAACAGGCGTTGATATATTTTGCGGGACCAGTAATATAAATATATTTTAACACCGAGACCATTAATTGAACCGTAGTGGAACCCAGACTACCTTTGGGTAGGCAGACCTATATAAACCCGAGGGTGGGGTGGACTGGGATGTTGGGGAAGACGCTGTGTGCCATACATATAGTTTGCGTCACTCGATGAATGCATCCTACAATAATACTTAGAGTGAAACAGATGTGTAGCTCTTCAATACAACGACAGGCCCGTAGCCAGCTTTTTTATGGGAGGGATCGTTTCGAGATCCAGAAGGGACTTCGAGATCCCGTATGGACAGAGGTTGTTAGGGAGTCCGGGGGCATGCCCTCTGAAAATTATGAAATCTAGATGGTCTGAAACGCCATTTCCTGCATTGTGGACGATGGCGTAGCACATGGTACAACATGATTATTTGACGTTTAAATGTGTACATAGTTAAAAAGCGACATCATATAGAGAAAGTTCAGAGAAAGCCTATTATATACTATTTCCAGGTGTTGCTTGCATCAATATTAGTATAGTAACTGTATAAACATTCTGATAGAGTGCATCAAAAAAGTGGACTCGGGGAATTATGGGGGGTCGTCTGACCGCTCCGACCCCCGCCCCTATCTACGGGCATGGACGATTATATAATAAAATAAAAGGGTAAATGAATGTCTTCCATTCCATGAAATACCGCACACACTGATGTACGAACATTTAAAAAATAATATATTAATTTGCTGATAGCTCCACACTTTAGTTACATGAGTACATGGTATTTTGCGAATAATACTTTTTTTTAAATGCAAAATTATTTTACCAGCCTTTATACCCCCTCCTTTCCCCTCGATTTTAACATAGATGGGCGACTCCCGTATTACACCCATATGGGCGATAAGAAAACAGCAACGGTAGTAGCGATAGCGTCTAAGAAATATTTCCTCTCACAATTGGATTGAAAACACTCAAATTGACACGTAGAAAACGCACACCTACATTATATACTAGAGGACATAGAAACCGCACACCTACATTATATACTAGAGGATATAGAAAACGCACACCTACAGTATATACTAGAGGATATAGAAAACTCACACCTACATTATATACTAGAAGATATAGAAAACGCACACTTACATTATATACTAGAGGACATAGAAAACGCACACCTACATTATATGATTATTATTACATGAAATCGAAATACGAAGGATTCCATAAAAGAAATAGTACATCTTTACTACAAAACTTAAGTGAAAAGTGAACAACTAAATATATTCCAAAATGTTTAAAACTATGTATTTATATAGTTATTGTTGTTCGTGTAAAACACACTTATCCGAAGTGTGCGTTTTCTATGCCCTCTAGTATACAGATAAACCGACAATAAACATGCAAAATCTAATAATTCAATAATAACATATTTATACGAAGCGAAATTCCGAAACTAATACGTCAGTGAAACATGATAATGTTTATTTCTTGCGGGGGAAAAAGCATGATATAATCTTAAGATAGTCTTCGCCGATTTAATGTGATATGTATGCAGGTTTTATGGAAGTAAGTCATTACCTACACGCTATGTGAGAAAACATCGAGATTGCATTAAGCAAATAACTATTACCTGGCTCAGCAGTGAACTAATGCATCGAGAGAGTAAAAGTAACATGGTTTGATGTAAAGTAACGGAAACTTCATTTAAGAGTGATCGCTTATTTACGATGTGTATGGATTTAAGTGGAAATCAGGAAATAAATCATAATAAATAATATGTAAGTACGACACAATGACATCTGGCTTGCGTGTTTTTTTATTTTAAATGATAGAACAAATATAGTCAAGCGTGTCAGTAAAAAGTTTAAAATCTGGGCCAGTCACGGGAACGTGAACCTGAGGCCTTTGTTATACAATGTATACTGGGTGGTCTATCTCAACACGTTCACTGTGCTTGCTTGTGGAAGTTATGATAGCGAATGATTCCGTTGTGAGAGGCCCCGGGTTTGTGCCCAGCTGTAGCCGTTACGATTATGCCTTTAGACAAGGCATTTCAGTTCCACATTGCCTCTGCTCTCTCCCTCATGGCGATGGATTCCATTAGGAATGAGGCCTCGCAAGCGATTAATCAAACGTTGTAAACACTTGTTTCGCAATCGAGCTAAAATGTGTATAGGCTAAATCTGCTTGTCGATAGATATGTACATGTTTATGCCAATAAAAACTTTGACTTGGTAATGACTTGATGGGCGATTACAATGGTGGAATATAGAAACAGATTTGTAGCACAGAGTTGAATATATGCGTGTGTGCATGATTTCTTTTTTATTACTATTTCTTTTTATTGTAAGCGAATTGTCATGTAGTTATTGTAAGGATTAACGTTTCATATTAAAGGTATTGAAAGAGTTTGTCAATAAAATAGTATTGACAAATACATTAGATATACTATTTTGTTCAGTTTATTTCTGTTGTTCAATTAATTATACCGAACACGTGTTTCTTTTGTTCAATTAATCATACCGAACTCGTGTTTATTTTGTTCAATTAATCATACCGAACTCGTGTTTCTTTTGTTCAATTAATCATACCGAACTCGTGTTTCTTTTGTTCAATTAATCATACCGAACTCGTGTTTCTTTTGTTCAATTAATTATACCGAACTCGTATTTCTTTTGTTCAATTAATCATACCGAACTCGTGTTTCTTTTGTCCAATTAATTATACCGAACTGGTGTTTCTTTTGTTCAATTAATTATACCGAACTCGTGTTTCTTTTGTTCAATTAATCATACCGAACTCGTATTTCTTTTGTTCAATTAATCATACCGAACTCGTGTTTCTTTTGTTCAATTAATTATACCGAACTCGTGTTTCTTTTGTTCAATTAATCATACCGAACTCGTGTTTCTTTTGTTCAATTAATCATACCGAACTCGTGTTTCTTTTGTTCAATTAATTATACCGAACTCGTGTTTCTTTTGTTCAATTAATCATACCGAACTCGTGTTTCTTTTGTTTAATTAATTATACCGAACTCGTGTTTCTTTTGTTCAATTAATTATACCGAACTCGTGTTTCTTTTGTTCAATTAATCATACCGAACACGTGTTTCTTTTGTTCAATTAATTATACCGAACTCGTGTTTCTTTTGTTCAATTAATTATACCGAACTCGTGTTTCTTTTGTTCAATTAATCATACCGAACACGTGTTTCTTTTGTTCAATTAATCATACCGAACTCGTGTTTCTTTTGTTCAATTAATCATACCGAACACGTGTTTCTTTTGTTCAGTTTTATTACACCGCCTGCTTTTGTATAATTTCTCTATTCTAATACAACTGTTGTAATTTTACGATTCACGATTTACAGACGGATCTGTAGTCCAGTGGTAACACTCTGGACTGGTAATACAGGGATCGCAGGTTCGATCCCCCGTCTGACCCTAATAAAAATTAACAGTCTTTCAGATGGGACGTTAAACCGAGGTCTCGTATTGGTGCTTTACACCGTGCACGTAAAAGAACAAAAGGAGACTCTGGAATGGGTCTCTCTCTGTATCATGCACTATCCTCCAAAAATCTAAAATGACTAATCTCTTCAGGAGGCGTCGCTCATATGGGTAACCGGTAACGACGATAAATAAACGTAAAACACACAAGATTCACGATACTCGATGCACGATTGTTCACCATACGGTGTTAGTGAAACGCATCCATTTAACGTGAGAAAAACTGTAAAGTTGTCCAGAAGTTGTGTTCATTTCAGTTCGCTTCTCACCAATGCAAACCGGGTTCGACCGGGAAGCAGTGAGATGGTGCGGTGGTCGCCAGATCGGACAGGTGGGTTTTTTCTGGGTACTCCGGTTTCCTCACACACGAATGACAACATTTACGCTTTCATCCGCGCCAACGAGTGTGATTAATATAACTTGCTTCGCAGTCGTTGTAAAATAAATAAAGTTTAAACCGTAAAACAGCTTCCATACTGGCTCGACTTCCTAAGTAATTCTCTCTTTTTTTTTCTTGTTCCAAAATATAGAAATGGGGCAGTAATTTATAAAATAAAGAATTAGGGCTAGTATTCATGCTAGTACAATATACAACTCAAACATAACTTTCAATAGAAACCAAAATAGAATCTGAACTATCGCATAGATGGCACTTTAATCTTGTTCTCGTGGCAGATCATTTCCGCGAACATTACATCAGACCTCTCAGAATATACTCCTATACCAGTAGACTCTATCTATCAATGTTCATACGATAGCATTGTGCCAATCTAATAAAGTTACGGCGATAAACTTATATAAGTAGCAGATAATGACAATGTAATCAAGATAAACTTTGAAGATATTCCAAATGTTCACTGGGCGGTGAACTAGCGCATGTAGGTTATACAATTGTTGTACGCATGCACATAAACAGCTGGGAGTTTCATTGGAAATGCTATACCACTTCTATGCGATCCTTAACTCAAACTTCCATATTGGTTTAGCCTGCTTCAAATCTCAGATATAACCAATCATATCACTTGAGAACAAGGTGTTCAAGTTTAACATTGGACGAACCGATGTACGATCTGAGATTATCAGTGTTCCAGTGGTTAAGTTAATGAGTTTGCCTCCAAATCTTAAATTGACTTATCATATCGCTTTTAAGCTAAAGTTCGGAATCTCAGCAATGTGTAATTTGGAAGAATGTAAACTTGATCCAGGTAGTATTTACGATCATGAGTATATTGATATATACAGATGAAGGATAGAACGAGGCATGTACGTGCATGGCGTGGCATATGCTTGACCAGTGCATACATTATTTCAAGTAAATTGTACATGTAGGAAACTGTTTGTGACAAACATTGTGTATTTTAATTATGGTGAGATCGTCTAAAGCTTTCGCTCTAATCAGTTCTTCTGTTTTGCAGATAAGGCGATGTAGGCGATGTAGTCGACTCGAATTGTCTTGATGGAGAATGTCGACGGCATAGTACCATTGCGACACGGCAGCATACCCGGTGTTCTTCGGTTACCGAAACGATATGAACATTTTGCAGCTGACAAAATGTCGTCTGCTTCGAAACGGAGGTCATCCATTATGCCCGCTCAAAATGAAAACGTGGAGGAACGAATGCACGACATGATGCAAGCAATCATGTGGGTCAAGAATGAGTTGGTATGCATATATCTCACACCCACTTGGTTTTGTTTATGATTACTCTTATATATGATGTTGCGTAGTCCGTTTGGTTGCCAAGTGACGTCATGCATATCTCGCGATCACTTCTCAGATCTGAAACTCAGTCTCAAGCTTCTGATTGTAAAACTCAAGCATCTGAGCGTAAAACTCAGATTCAACCATTCAAATTCATTGAGCATGAATCTGAGACAAAGTTTATAGCCTCTGGCATTGTGATTTGATTTGTTGAGTCGGAGAATTACTTTAATCGACCTTTTAATGGGCATGAGAGAGTTAGTAGTTTTAGATGAAATGTTGTTTATATGGGTAGACCAGAATAAATCTTTACTAAGTGTAACACCTAGGTATATAGCGGCATCGGTTGATGAAATGTTGTTTATATGGGCAGACGAGTTTAAATCTTGACTAAGTGTAACACCTAGGTATTTAGTGGCATCGGTTGTCTTTAGTACCATGTTGTGAAGTGTGTATGGGAAAATAAGTGGTTTTATTTTGCGAGTAATTCTCAGCACCTCACACTTATCAGGATTGAACTCCATGGACCAGTCTCGTTCCAACTAGAGCATGCCGGTCGCTTTGTAGGATTTGTACATCGGAAGCGAATGTTATTGTGAGATACACTGGTGTCATCTGCAAACAGTCGTGCTTTACTGTTGATAGCGTTTGGCAGGTCATTTAATATAGGCTTGGAAGAGGCAATGTCCTAAAACAGAGCTTTGCGGGGCCCCGGAGATGGCATGCAGCCATCCACAACTACCCTTTGGGGTCGGCCCTTTAGGAATGACTTAATCCACCGTGATGCAAGAGGGCGGACACCTAGCTCATTGAGTTTGTATTTCAGTTTATTGTGATCAACCTTGTCTACTAAAATCCATAACAATAACATCTGTATGTTTACAAGGTTGTCATAATACATCTTGCGTGAAGCTGATATGCTGAGATTCACAACTATGCATTGATCTGAATCCATGCTGGAATTGGCTTTGGAGAGCATTATTGTCGACAAGGGTCATGATGTTGGAGACCAAAATGTGCTCCAATAGTTTGGAAGCAATACAGGTGGTAGACATTGGCCTGTAGTCACTGGCCTTGGACTTTGGGCCTTTCTTATAGACAGGGACAACTGCACTTCTCCAATCTGATGGGACAATGTCTGAATACGAGACATTTCATCCGGATCCGAGGCTTGATTGCGGCATTGTCCCTGGACTAGGTAGCTTGTCAACCTTCTACTGATATTGAGATCATTGGCATAGTGGGTGCTGACTTTATTGGGGTAGCTTATTTGCAGAGCTGCTTCAAGCTGAATGGTTGGGGTTTGGAGAAAACTGATTCGTGTCAGTATAAGTGACGCCCTTGTTCTTTAGCTGGTTGGGAATCGTCCAAGAATATGACGGATTCGAGATATGACCAATATGCTGTTCTTATTTCTTTTTGGATATTATGCTGAAAGCGACACTACATTAGCGAAAACGCAAATTTCTACAGAATGTATTTTCGTATTATATGGTCTAATTCCCCCCCCCCCCCAAAATTTTGCCTCAAATATTGAGTATTTCAACTAATAAGCAAATGTCGTATACGCGATTTGTTGACATAACAAAATAATGTAAATAGAGTCGACATTCATGCATAATATAGCTCGTGTATCCTGAATAACACTATTTATGGTACAAATTTACCGTTATATCTCACATGTGTGCCTATGCATATTTATTTGTAGACTAGTCTTAGTTAAATTATCATTAAACGACATTTATATCGCGTTTAGTATTGACTCCGATGACAAATGATCGTTATATGATATCCTACTTTCAATTTTGAAAGTTTGTAGATCACAAAAACACTGTTTATTGATTCAATGTTAGTGTTCGAATGAATTCGGAAGAATTTGTAGTAGCAACGCATTTACTTGAAATAATACCTTTTATTTGCTTGTTACGATGTAGTGTCGCTTTAAGGGTTTTGAACTGATTAACGTTGTGGATGGTTTTCCTGTTTGATGTTTTGAGTTTGGAATATATTTTATTTTGTCACGTTTGGGAATATGTCTCAGAATAATTTGGAAGTTAATCATGGTAAATCGCAAAATCAACATCATAAATCAAGGTTTGTAGGAAAGAGGTAACCATACAATCAGGTTGCTTTCTCATCAATCCTACATGTATGTACATTATATGTAATTATTATAAATACTTGACTATGTTTATTCAAAGAAATAAATAGTGTTGAAACTCAATCAAGGTTTACATGTTAACATTAGCTTAAAGCTATTTGCCGACTAAAACAGTATACAGTATAATTTTATTCTTACTGCCTTTAACAAAACGCATTAATTAGATTTTAATCAACAATTCTATATATATAACTGAACAAGAATCGTGTATATCCGGAATGAAAATTGTAAAATGATATACATGCACACACACACACACCACACACACACACACACACACACACACACACACACACACACACACACACACACACACACACACACACACACACACACACACACACACACACACACACACACACACACACACACACACACACACACACACACACACACACACACACACACACACACACACACACACACACACACACACACACACACACACACACACACACACACACACACACACACACACACACACACACACACACACACACACACACACACACACACACACACACACACACACACACACACACACACACACACACACACACACACACACACACACACACACACACACACACACACACACACACACACACACACACACACACACACACACACACACACACACACACACACACACACACACACACACACACACACACACACACACACACACACACACACACACACACACACACACACACACACACACACACACACACACACACACACACACACACACACACACACACACACACACACACACACACACACACACACACACACACACACACACACACACACACACACACACACACACACACACACACACACACACACACACACACACACACACACACACACACACACACACACACACACACACACACACACACACACACACACACACACACACACACACACACACACACACACACACACACACACACACACACACACACACACACACACACACACACACACACACACACACACACACACACACACACACACACACACACACACACACACACACACACACACACACACACACACACACACACACACACACACACACACACACACACACACACACACACACACACACACACACACACACACACACACACACACACACACACACACACACACACACACACACACACACACACACACACACACACACACACACACACACACACACACACACACACACACACACACACACACACACACACACACACACACACACACACACACACACACACACACACACACACACACACACACACACACACACACACACACACACACACACACACACACACACACACACACACACACACACACACACACACACACACACACACACACACACACACACACACACACACACACACACACACACACACACACACACACACACACACACACACACACACACACACACACACACACACACACACACACACACACACACACACACACACACACACACACACACACACACACACACACACACACACACACACACACACACACACACACACACACACACACACACACACACACACACACACACACACACACACACACACACACACACACACACACACACACACACACACACACACACACACACACACACACACACACACACACACACACACACACACACACACACACACACACAGAAGTAGTCTGTGGTTAACACGTTGGACTGGTAATCCAGGGTTCGCAGGTTCGATCCCCCGTATGACCCTAATAAAATGAACCGAGGTCTTGTGTCGGTGCTTTACACCGTGCACGTAAAAGAACCAGAGGAGACTCTGGAATGAGTCTCTGTCTGTATCATTGCACTATCCTCCAACAATCTAAAATGACTAATCTCTTCAGGAGGCGTCGCTCATATGGACAACCGGTAGCGACGATAACTATTCGTAAAACACACACAGAAACGGAGCCGTCCAATTAATTTAAGCTTTCGTGATCAAACGTTGCAGTCGTGTAGCATCGTGTAAGTTATCTTGTCCGTATAATTATGTAATATGTGTTCTTGTTATCGGGTGGTGATTGCACAACTTGTCCAGATATATGTAATGTGTTTACATGTTATCAGGTCGTGATAACACAACTTGTCCGTATATGTAATGTGTTTACATGTTATCAGGTCGTGATAACACAACTTGTCCGTATATGTAATGTGTTTACATGTTATCAGGTCGTGATAACACAACTTGTCCGTATATGTAATGTGTTTACATGTTATCAGGTCGTGATAACACAACTTGTCCGTATATGTAATGTGTTACTTGTTATCAGGTCGTGATCGCACAATCCTATCTCCTCCCATCACTCTCCATCCTCTCTCTCTTCCTTTCCTTCTCGCTCCAATAATTGTTTAACATTCCACTTTCAAAAATCACATGTTAGTCGGTTACCTGTTTTTTGCTATAAAATTGATTTGCAATTATGATATGAGATCATATGGATAATGACATATAATTGGGACATAAATTGATATGGAAGTGTATATTATACTATATTAAATACACATAAATATATATGTGATCCTCTCTACATCCGAATTTGTGGCCTAAAAAGCGTGTTTCAAGAAAAACAAAAATCAACATCAATATACAATATCAACATAATTATAATATACATAAATAGTTTTAAAAACTACCATCAGTCGCTCACTATTATACGTAACGTGTATTATTTATACAGCGATTGCTGGCGTGTGATTAATGAGGGAAGATTACCTAATGAATCGTGAATATATCAATATACAGCATTTTGGCATACATACCACTGGAGTCTGAAATAATAAAGTTGTTTTAAATCCCCATATAACTTGCGCATTATCAAGTGTATATTAAGAGAATGCTTTATTACATAATGGACGGGATTTCCACAGACGCTTGGGGTCTGGACAAATGGTTTTGGCTTTTGGTTTAAGCATATTTATTCGACATTATATAGCATGTTTTACAACAAATACATGCAAGTGGATTGAAATGAAAGCTAAAAGCTTTGGGTTTTCAATGGTTTTGGATTCAAAACCAAATTGTATATATGTTTAAGAACATTTTGATAAACCACAGGCTTGACACTATACATACAAAAAGGTTAAACCATATCCAAGCATATTTAAAAATGACATCCCGTCACTATCAGAGTAATTATGGTCCATAGCGTCTGTGAGGAACTCATGTTGCCAAGAGTGGGGAACTCATGGGGAACTCATGTTGTCAAGAGTGGGGAACTCATGGGAAACTCATGTTGCCAAGAATATTTATATACTCTCTACTGTTTCTCTCTATTACAACTATATTTCAGATCTTACTACGACAACATGATGTTTTACTTAAAAGGCAATTCTGTGATATTCAAGACACAATAAACACTCTGTACAAATCACGAAAGTACAGGAATAGTCTCGTGACAGCCTCGAATTCAAGCCTCCAATCAAACGAGAGCAATGAGTTTGGAATGGACAATTATTCCGTGCGGTCTGCGTCGAGTGTCACGGCATTGGATGGAACGGACACGGAAGACGATGACATGTTCCGCCCTCGAACATCATCGATGAAAACCACAAGAGATTTAGCAGCTCTGGCCAGACGAAGAGGAAGCAAGGAATTGATCTGAAATTGAATAGAACACTTGCAAACCGTGTATTTCAATAGCATGTGTGGTGTGCAGTACACATAAACATACTACAATATCAGGCTTATCTACGTATGAGGAAATGGATAACGCAACCAAGTGCTTGAATTTAAATGGCATGGATCTATTATTCACAAAATTAATGATCCCGTATTTAGACTACGTATACTGAAATAAATAATGTTTAAACTAAATGGCATGGTCTATTATTCACAAAATAAATGATCCCGTATTTAGACTACCTTTCTGGACAAACAAATTCCGCCAAAGGATTACACGGGGTTAACGTGTAACTGTCCCACTAGCAGTTAGGATAGGACATGCTTAACTGTCCCACTAGCAGCTAGGATAGGACATGCTTAACTGTCCCACTAGCAGTTAGGATAGGACATGCTTAACTGTCCCACTAGCAGCTAGGATAGGACATGCTTAACTGTCCCACTAGCAGTTAGGATAGGACATGCTTAACTGTCCCACTACCAGTTAGGATAGGACATATGTAACTGTCCCACTAGCAGCTAGGATAGGACATGCTTAACTGTCCCACTAGCAGCTAGGATAGGACATGCTTAACTGTCCCACTAGCAGCTAGGATAGGACATGCTTAACTGTCCCACTAGCAGCTAGGATAGGACATGCTTAACTGTCCCACTAGCAGCTAGGATAGGACATGCTTAACTGTCCCACTAGCAGCTAGGATAGGACATGCTTAACTGTCCCACTAGCAGCTAGGATAGGACATGCTTAACTGTCCCACTAGCAGTTAGGATAGGACATGCTTAACTGTCCCACTACCAGTTAGGATAGGACATATGTAACTGTCCCACTACCAGTTAGGATAGGACATGCTTAACTGTTGCACTAGCAGTTAGGATAGGACATATTTAACTGTCCCACTACCAGTTAGGATAGGACATGTTTATCTGTCCAATCAGCAGTTAGGATAGGACATGTTTAACTATCCCATTAGCAGTCAGGATAGGACATGTTTAACTGTTGCACTACCAGTTAGGATAGGACATATTTAACTGTCCCACTACCAGTTAGGATAGGACATGTTTAACTGTCCCACTAGCAGTTAGGATAGGACATGTTTAACTGTTGCACTAGCAGTTAGGATAGGACATGCTTAACTGTCTCACTAGCAGTTAAGATAGGACATGTTTAACTGTTGCACTAGCAGTTAGGATAGGACATGCTTAACTGTCTCACTAGCAGCTAGGATAGGACATGCTTAACTGTCTCACTAGCAGCTAGGATAGGACATGCTTAACTGTCTCACTAGCAGCTAGGATAGGACATGCTTAACTGTCTCACTAGCAGCTAGGATAGGACATGCTTAACTGTCCCACTAGCAGTTAGGATAGGACATGTTTATCTGTCCCACTAGCAAGTATGATAGGACATGTTTATCTGTCCCACTAGCAAGTAGGATAGGACATGTTTAACTGTCCCACTACCAGTTAGGATAGGACATATTTAACTGTCCCACTAGCAGCTAGGATAGGACATGTTTATCTGTCCCATCAGCAGTTAGGATAGGACATGTTTATCTCTCCGACTAGCATTTAGGATAGGACATGTTTAACTCTCTTACTAGCAATTTGGATACGACAGCTTAGCTGTACATTAGTACAATAATATTAATACAATGTATACATGAACAGTATAATTATATTCTTACTTTGCCTAGGTTAGTTGTGGTTTCGTTAAGCACCCTTCGTAGCGCCGGATCTCCGTAGCATATCACCAGCTGACACAATGGTATAGTATGTGGTAAAACAACTTAGATCACACGGCGACTCTCCAGCAATTATTGGTGTAGGAAGACCCAGTGTGTCCTTTGGGCAGTATTTCAGGCACCCGGGTAGAACATCGACCATCCGCAGGCTAGCTGGATAGCTTCCCCACATGAAATAATTCGACACCCCCAGTGGCAAGGGATTTGAAGCCAACGGCCGGTGTCATATAGAATATTGACCCCCACTCAAAATAATGACCCACTATTGAATAGAATATTGACCACCCTTGCGGAAAAATGACGCCCCCCCCCTTGCGAATAGCAATATATAGCGGGAAAATATTGAATGTATTATAATTAAATGTTAATTAGCACTGTATAAGGCCTAACAACATATATATTTTGATTCAACGATTTACAGAATAACATAAATATATTGAATCTGAAAAAAGTATGCAGATGATTTGTCTCTTATTAATTTCTAAAGATGATCATGAGGTGGTGGGTGCTGTATAACTAGGAGGTTCACATAATGCATGTGCACAATATTTACACAGACATACATAAAACAAATAAGAACAATGACCCCCACCACCTATGTATACACTGAACATCGATGCCATAGAATAATGACCACTCTATGTGTAGACTATATGAGAGAGAGGGTCACTTTTCGTTGCCATGGAATAATGACCCCCTGGAATGGGTCTCTGTCTGTATCATTGCACTATCCTCCACAAATCTAAACTGACTTAATCTCTTAATTAAGAATCGTAAGTTGTGATAATTGAAAGTCAATAACAATATCTTTCCTCCACTTTAGTTTAAGCATTTTATTTCTCAATTATTTACATAAATAAATGATAGTAGATAAAGGATACTAATGATATTCCAATTTCCAGTGTATGGGATTTTAAAACGCCCGTGTTTGGACCATACAAATCCCAACGTCTTCTGGAATTCCATCAAGTCCAGGATAAAGAATAGCCTCGGTGTGCCCTCCCTGAAGAAGGATGGCCTGGCATATTGTGACGCCAAACAGAAAGCTGATATCTTGAACGACCAGTTTTCCTCAGTATTCACCAACGAAGATACCGTCCATCATCCAAGTCACACTCCAAGCGTTAGCCCCATAACGGTCACAGTAAATGGTGTCCAGAAACTCCTCCCCCAACCTGAAACCGCACAAGGTTGCCGGCCCTGACAAGATACACACAAGGCTCCTTAAACTCGCCGCTGACGATTTAGCCACAGGCTTCGCCAACAGGTTCCAGCTCTCCATAGACCGAGGGAAAATACGACTAGACTGGAAATCAGCATTAGTCTCTCTCGTCTTCAAGAAAGGGAACAGATCAACCCCTTCCAACTACCGCCCCATCTCACTGACATCTGCATCCTGTAAACTCCTAGAACACATCATCTTCAGCAACATCATATCCCACTTCGATTATCATCATATCATCACTGGTAACCAGCATGGTTTGCGGAATAAACGATCCTGTGACACACAGCTTATCATTACCATCAACGACATGGCAAACGGCATTGACAACAACCATCAGATCGATGCCGTCCAACTTGATTTCTCCAAAGGGTTCGATAAAGTCCCTCACTCACGCCTTCTACAGAAACTAGATCACTATGGCATCATCCGTGGAAACATTCGATCTTGGGTCGAGGACTTTCTTGGATCTCGTACCCAGCAAGTTGTAATTGACGGCTCATATTCAGCCACGTCGCCTGTCACCTCTTGCGTCGCGCTGGTCTTTTTGCTGATGATTGTCTACTATACAGAATCATCAAATCTGCTGAAGACTCACGCCGGATCCAAGAGGACCTTGACAACCTCCAGTCCTGGGAACGAGATTGGCAGATGGCCTTCAACCAAGACAAGTGCGAGGTAGTCCACATCACCACAAAGAAGCACCCTGTCATTACAGCATACGTCATCCACGGAACTCCTTTATAAGCAACTGACCGTGCAAAATATATTGGCATCACTATATCACAAGATCTATCCTGGAATAAGCACATCAACAACGTCATGAAGAAAGCCAATTCGACAATGTCCTTCAGCCGAAGAAACATTCGCTCAAGCCCACCATCAGCCAAAGCCAATGCCTTCAATACCTCGTGTGTGGAGTATGCTTCTTCTGTCTGGTCGCCCCACTCAAAAAATCGCCCCACTCAAAAAATCTCATTAAGCAACTGGAAATGGTCTAGCGGAGAGCTGCTAGGTTTATTAAGAACGACTACTCCACAACCAACATGATAAACGACCTGACATGGACCACCTTACAACAACGCCGCGAAAACACACGTCTAAGCATGCTATACAAGACCCTCCACAACCTAGTCGACAGCAATCCAAACCCACCTTTAGTTACGGCCAGGACCAACCGAGGCCACAACCAACGCTACTGCCAAATCAGAGCCCGTACACACATATACCAGAACAGCTTCTTTCCTGCATCCATACTTACTCTGGAACGCTAGTATCCGTTTTTAAGAACTTCTTGTAAATATGGAAACATTTTATTTTAAGAAACGCCTACCCTGACTGTTGCAGGTGTTGACTTTTTAACGACATTGCGAGTATATTATATACTAATGATGATGATGATGATGATGATGATGATGATGATGATGATGATGCTGATGCTGATGCTGATGATGATGATGATGATGATGATGATGACGACGACGATGATGACGACGACGATGACGACGATGATGATGACGATGATGACGATGACGATGATGACGATGATGATGACGACGATGATGATGACGATGATGATTGCTGACGATTGATGATGATGACGATGATGTATGATGATGATGAGATGATGATGATGATGATGATGATGATGATGATGATGATGATGATGAGATGATGATGATGATGATGATGATGATGATGATGATGATGATGATGATGATGATGATGATGATGATGTGAGATGATGATGATGATGATGATGATGATGATGATGATGATGATGATGATGATGATGATGATGATGATGATGATGATGATGATGATGATGATGATGATGATGATGATGATGATGATGATGATGATGATGATGATGATGATGATGATGATGATGATGATGATGATGATGATGATGATGATGATGATCTAGATGTTATCCTACAATATGAATGCCGTTGTTATTACAGAAAATGTATTGGCATCTGAAGCTATTTTAGATGGATATTAGTACATGTACTACTAAAATGTAGACATGACGTTACGAACTCCAGAGCGTACCAACTAGGGCATCTCACAGTCGCAGTGAAAAATAGGGCAAGAGTATCAGTATGCGCTTTCAGTATTATGTCGTTGTTCCATCGAGTAAGAAGCAAAATATCCACAAGGCTAAGCCAATATAGTACTACATACTTGTAGTTGTACCCAGAAAAGTTAACATTGAAGGTCGCGAGTTCGAGCCCTAGCCCAGACACAGTTTTGGTGATAAGTGACCTGGATTGTTTTCTAATGATTAATATTTTCCCACCACTGATTCAAGTGGGACTGTTTGGCAGACGCCTAGGTTATTCGTGGTTGTGTTTTGAGGAACTGGTGCAAGACACAATATGTTATAGTCTATCTAAACTGTGCTTATAAAAATACAATAATGTAGGGCCTATTAATAACGTATACGTGCAGTTTTGATAACCTAAGTAGTTATGTTCTACACTTGTTGTACGAGGACAAGATCCAAGTGGTGTTTGGTATACGGGATGAATAGAAACAATTAAATGCATATACGTGTATGTACTGTTTGTATTATTATTACGGCATTCAACTTGAATTCCTGTTACTTTGATCAAGTCTATAATGTAGTAACACAATAAATAACATAAGTGGTCATAATTAAATGTATGCGTTTATCGCAAACAATCATAAAACATTAATATACATTATTAAAACACATTAGTCCACGCTCTAGAGATAGATGCAATGTTCATGCAACTACACATTCTGGAAGTCGACGTGTCGTGCTACAAAATAGCAATATACTACAGTTCTAAACCAATACATGTTAGCCTTTTATCTGGTTGATCATTATACCATAATATGTAAATTAGCTAATTATGGTCTTGCTAAATCATCACAGAATTGGTTTTCCTCTTATTTAGCTGACAGGTTCCGACATATGAGTGTTTATTGTGCTCGTTCTGCTGTTGTTTCTGGTGTTCCTCAGGGGTCTGTCTTAGGGCCCATTATCTTTCTAATTTTCATGAATGACTTATCTATTACTCTTACCAGTACATTTGCAGACATTTGCTGACGATACAACTATATCCGCCTCCGACCAATCTCTTGACACTCTTATTACTTCTTTACCTACTGATTTGATAAATGTTCAACAGTGGTTTCTAGACAATCGTATGATTCTCAATAGCCTACTTCTAAACCCAATCTTCATATATATCTCCTCTAAATTGAAAGCTCAAAGTGTTACTGAGTCTAGGCCTACTCCTGAAGTGAAATTGAACAACACCATCATACATCCGAGTTCTGCCGAACGTCTATTTGGAGTCATGATCGACAACTCACTATCCTGGGATAAACATACCGACAGTGTTCTCAAAAAGTGTAACTCTTATTTATATGTACTGTCTCGTATAAAATATATATCTCTATTCCCAATCGCAAACTCTTCTACAGTGCTTATATATTGTCTCACTTAGACTTTTTATGTGCAATTTGCGGTATGGAACACCAGAGTTATTGTCCTTTAATTTACGAACAATTTGCAAATGTGTGCGTCCGGAGACTGTTCTCAGTACCCGGTGGGGGGCATTTTATCAAGCTTAATATCACTATAGTGTGGTGGTACTTGCGTGATTTTCGACAGGGTCGGGTAGGTAATACCGGAGTTATTGCATTTAGTTAACTAAACAGAGTTACTTTTCAGTAGACAATAGATGAAATTGTATTAAGCGTGAACAACATGATTATATATGCATCACCATCGTGTGATTTGCATGTGCACTTTTCATCAAGATCGACCCAGTAATCCCAGAGCTATGCTGTCGTTTCATGGTTAACAATGCTTCAAATAGTAACGCCATGCTGGCGTTTAATGGTTACCAATGTTACCAATAGTAAAGTCATGCTGTCGTTTCATGGTTATCAATAGTAATGTCATGCTGCCGTTTCATGGTTACCAATGCTACCAATAGTCAATCATGCTGCCGTTTCATGGTTACCAATGCTACCAATAGTAAAGACACGCAACTATTTCATGGTTACAAATGCTACCAATAGTCAGTCATGCTGCCGTTTCATGGTTACCAATAGTAAAGGCATGCTGCCGTTTCATGGTTACCAATGCTACCAATAGTCAATCATGCTGCCGTTTCATGGTTACCAATGCTACCAATAGTAAAGACACGCAACTATTTCATGGTTACAAATGCTACCAATAGTCAGTCATGCTGCCGTTTCATGGTTACCAATAGTAAAGGCATGCTGCCGTTTCATGGTTACCAATGCTACCAATAGTCAATCATGCTGCCGTTTCATGGTTACCAATGCTACCAATAATAGTCAGTCATACTGCCGCTAAATGGTTACCAATGCTACCAATAGTCAGTCATGCTGCCGTTTCATATTCCAATGCTACCACTAATAGTCAAGCATGCTGTCATTTCTTGGTTACCAATGCTACCAATAGTCAGCCATGCTGCTGTTTCATGGTTACCAATGCTACCAATACTCAGTCATTTCTGACTTATGAGACATCTCTTTTTATGAACATCAGTACTTCCCGAATCCTATGCTTGTATGTATGTTCCTTTAATCACCAAACCCCTCGCGGGGACTTAGGTCTACATGTTTTCCTGGGCATGCTTAGCCGACTTAAGCGATTAACCAGTACTAAGCAACGTGTGTGAGGTGCCTTGCTCAATGACACTACATACGTGGCCTGACCGAGTATCGAACCCGGGATCGTTCGATTCCAAATCCGACGCTCTACCACTGGGCCACGGACGCCACACACGGCTTGTATGCCTGGGCTGGTAGGCAATCGATAACCATTATTTAACTAGCTGGCGGCTCACCAACCGGTCATATCAGAACGAACCCCTGACGAAAAGTCGAACATTCGACCTCCCGTTACGCATGCGGACGCCTTAACCACTAGGCCACGGAGATAATATATATATCTTTCTTTCTTTTCCTCCGTATGCCCTTCCAATTATGGAACACCAAGATGATCCCTGGTCACATCTTGTATTAGTATGAATATGTTGGTCGGTATATTCCTCATACACGTAAATATAAAATCACTGACTAAAAAATAAAATATAACTCTTCACCACGTCGAGACCTCCACCCATGCATCTATATACAGGTACATGTAGATAGTTCATGCACAGCTAGTGAATTATGTACAGTGCAGGGACAGTTTATAAATCGGTGGGTATGTACATGTAGTTAGATCAGCACATATTACACTGCAGCGATAGTGTCCGTTTGGTATGTAACTTGTGGCACAGATCCGTTGACAATCTCATTATGGCGTCAATATCTTCCGGTTTGGTGAAAATATGGCTGAAGTGAGTACAGTCTATAGTCAGCTTTGTAATGGCAACTTTTTCGGTGAAATATCTCCTCCAGTTATCGACTCCTATCATTGAAGCGACGCGGTGTTTCATCATGGATAAGCCCTCTTTTCGGACCTCGTGTAGAACAGGACATGTGGTGAGCATGTGGACAATGTCTTCACTTTCCATTGCACAGCATTTACATAGTGGATCTTCAGTTTGTTGATTAAATTTATGTTTCGTAGCTTGTAGCATATATGTGCCCGTCATCATGCGGCCTTTTGTAATACCTTTTTTTACGTCCGATACAGTCGAGTATAGGGTTCGCCAGACTGAGTGGGTTACACCTATTTGCAGACCTGCTTTGGCCAAGAACTTTAGAGATGATTTATCGATAATGTCACCATTCAATTTATCAGTCCAGTAACTGTTAACAGCTTGTTTTACTTGTATTTTCCAGCTCAGTTTAGTTGTTAGATGGTCCCTCAGTGTATAGATATCTGGGAGTCCATATAGTAGTAGCACCTCAGCAACTCTATGGTAGAAGCTCAGATGACAATCCAGGTTTATAGCTATTTGCCTTTCGCTTAGTTTTTGGATGGTTTCGTTTTCACATGTTAGTATGTTGAACAGAAAACTCAGCTGACGTTTGTGGATTTCTGCTTCCACCGGCAGGGCTCCTAATAAGAGGTACACTATTCCAGTGGCAGTTCGGTCTGGAAGCGATTGTACTTTCCGCAGCATTTTCATATGGAACCTTGTTAACATTGATGTTTGCAGTAAAGTCAGTGGCAACACCTCAAGCCCATACAGAAGCCTGGGGAGCACATAGCATTGGTATATCATGAGTGATACTGCTGGGTTAAGTCCGTTTGATCCGTGAAATCCGGTATTTATCAGTGAGTACATAGTTCTTCTAGCTAGACTGAGTCTTTCGTCAATATTAATTTCGTTTTCCCGGGTTTCTGCGCGTAATATACCTAGATGAGTGGTTTTGCCACTGGGCATCAGTTCAGTTTCACCAAGGGTCCATTCCAAGTCCGTTTTTCTATAGCGCGTTGTCTTATTAATAACTATGGCGTTAGATTTAGTTGGATGTATAGTAACTCGATCCTGTTTGGCATGTCGAGAGGCAACATCTAACATGCACTGTAGCTCCTCTTTGCAGTCCGACATCAGGCACACATCATCAGCAACAGTGGGACACCCGATATAGGTATTACCGATGGATAGTCCGAGTCCTTGGTTCTTCAATTCAACCAGCACACTATTGATGTATGTCTTATATAGGAATGTTGACAACACACCACCTTGTCGGACTCCTTGAAGGATATCGAAGCTAGGTCCAAGCTCGCCGAGCCATTTCACACGTGATGATAGTCCAGAGTACATATTCTTAATTAAAGTCCATAGTGTTGGATGGATGCCACTTTCATATAACTTATCAAGAAGGATGGTGTGACAGACTACGTCAAATGCTTTCCGACTGTCAAGTGTAACTAGGAATAGTGGTGTTTTCGTGGTACATTTCACTTCTGCCCTAGCCTCTGACACTAGTAATGCTGCCATTAGTGGTGAGAGTCCTTCCGTGAAACCAAACTGAAGCGATGACTGGCTAACATTGGCAGATAATCTTGGCAGGAGTGTATATTCAAACAGTTTGCTCAGGATAGGAGTCACAGTGATCCCTCTGTAGTTGTCCAAATTACTTGCTGCTTTCCCTTTCTTAAGAACTGGAGTTACAATTCCTACTCTGAATGATTCTGGTACAGATATGTTTGTGACAATTTGGTTAAACATGGTGGTTATAAATGGCACTAAGGTATTGTTACTGGCTTTAAGCTGTTCTGCAACAAGTCCAAATTCATCAGCGGCCTTGCCGGAGTTTAACTGCTTTATTGCTGTATTCACTTCTCCTTCCGTCAGCGGTTGTATTTCTGTGGAATCATTGTCACATATGATGGTGATCAGTCTTTCCCGCACATTAGTAAGTTCTAGAAAAGCTGTATCATATCCACTCTCCTTAGGGACGGATAGATCTTCAAGATACTTGGTGAAACAGTTCCTCTGTCCGTTCGATGAGTAAAAATCTTCCCCATTCATGTGTATACACGCTGTGGAGTTAGATCTACCATTTCTATTTCGATTAATTAATCTATAAAATAGTTCACTGGATTGGGTTTCCATAATTTCAGCGTAGAAGCTCTGACGGTCCTTAAAATGTTCCTGTCTAATTTGTCGTCGGAGCTGTCTCTGTGCTTGTATGTTTTCACTTTGTAATTTACTATCAGTTCTTCCGCTATCAGCCCATTGCCTATATTTGGTTTTTGACTGTTTCAGTAGTTGCATAACCTGCGGGGAGGCTTTCCAAGATGGACCTTTCAATTTTATTATCTTAATGGGCACTGCGACCTTTGTAGCATGATCTAACACACTATTCAAGAAGCTGACTTTATCGTCGACTGTTTGTAGCTCTAGGGACGGCAACGTTTCTAGTTCCTTTGATAATTCACACTCGTATCTCTCCTGGTTCATATTCCTCCACAGAAATTTCCGAATGGTCCTCGACTTGCCCCTGTTCTTCACTTTAGTAATGTCAATATGGGTGCCTATTTTGGACTGTAGTGCGCGGTGACTTGACAGGTTAAGTCCAGCTCCTTCTATGATAGTACATTCTGACACTAAACTGTCCTCACTACTAACTATATAGTCAATTTGCGACATGGATGCCCCAGAATGATGCACGAATGTAGGTTTGTCTGTATTCAATGACACATGTAGGCTATGCTCTGTAATGAACTGAGCTATCAGAGTATCGTGTCTGTTGTAGGGCCGCTGTTGTAGTAATGTACCATTGAAGTCGCCGGCGAGAACTACCTTATGACTGGAGCAAAACTGTGCCAATATATCGTGAAGAACGTCTAGACACTCGCGATAATCGGAATACGATTCCGTGGTAGAGTAGTTTGTAGGTAGATACACACATATAATTAGCAATTTGGATTCTGCATAGATTTCTATTGCAATCACTCTTTCATTACCACAGTCTAGTTTGTTGACCTTACTTGCCCATTCTTTCGGCCATGCAATAGCCACTCCTGCTTTTCCTCTTGGTAGCCTATCCCCTGTGAGGTTGTCGTATGTGTCACTGCATCTAATACAGAGATCCTTATGTGGGAGAATATTTTCTAGTTCATGTTTCTGACATTCAAATAACCAGTGTTCTTGTATGCATAATATATCATTGGATTCACCTAGTTGCTTAAGAAATAAAATGTTTGACTTGGCGCCTTCAATGTTCACAGTTGCTATGCCTATAGTCTCATCACAATGTCCTATTGTAGAGTCGAGTCGAGATTGTGTTTCACAGAGGGGATTACCAAAAAACGGACCGCAGCTTCGTTACTGTCAGTGGCCGTTGATTTCGATTCTCCTGAATTCACATGGATTTTTTCACAAGCGTTTTAGCCTGACCCAATTTATTTCCCGCGAAATGTCTCAAGTTGGTTTCTTTTTAACAGTAGATACATCATGTTGAAGACATCTCAGATATTAAAAAAAAACCAATACACAGAGGGATCGATAACAAAAATAAAACTTGAAAATGTGTTGTAAGTTTATACAGGAAGTAACAAGCCTACATAAATGATTCGGCCCTAAAACAGATCGACCCGGTCGCTACCAAACCCAAATTTGTCATTGTTATATTTCGATAAACTTCTTTGGTGCAGCTTTCAGACTTCTCCC
This sequence comes from Archivesica marissinica, assembly GCA_014843695.1. Taxonomy (NCBI): domain Eukaryota; kingdom Metazoa; phylum Mollusca; class Bivalvia; order Venerida; family Vesicomyidae; genus Archivesica; species Archivesica marissinica. Next base: position 12,406,998 of record CM026397.1, on the reverse strand, counting down.
AATGGATATACAGTGTATGAGACGAGTGCTCTAACTGCAACACGCTGTCCGTTAGAATTGTTACACTGCTCTGATCAGGGCTACAGGTTCACCCATCGGTGATATGTGAGAAAGTTTACGGAGGTTGGAGAGTTGAGTATTGGTTCTTACTCTTACCCAAGAAATGTGGGTGGTCTACTCCGCCACAGTAACACTTGTGGGAGGAGTTTGCAGTATTCATTGATAGATCAATATTTTGCCAACCTACTGCCGTAGCACAGGAATCTAGTCTTATATCCACAATGACCCTAATATCGGTGAATACTAATAACTTAAATAAGCAGTGATATCAGAATAAATCCAAATGAACCTCACATGCTCATTTTGTGCTTACTATTGACAATTTCCGTTGGATTTCTGCAACCGTCCATAGCAAAAACTAGCTGAAATGTCATTTATACGGGTAAATTTACCGTAATTTATTCAAAACTTGTTTTTTCCTCTTACATTCGTATGTTTTTGTTCATGTTGTCAATATTTAGGTGAATTTCAATGACTTTGTTATCTATCGGCTGCATTTGACATTTGTAAGGTGCCCGCTACTCATGTGACGTCACATGATTGCCTTGTATGGCATTTATTGCTATTGGTAGGAACTTGTGATGTGAAATTTACATCGTCACCGGTTATTGGTATCACTATCACCGCATAAATAAAAGATGGAGGCATGTACTGTTGCTTTCACTTTGTTTTTGATTTAATTATGATTTATTTCTTACTAACTAATATTGCATACAATAAAATAAATAAGATTATGCTTAATTGAGAGTGACCATTATTTGCACAGCCTCGTTTTGGAACAACAATACACAGGCTATTGCTTATGTCACAGGTTACCGGTATACCCAGGATATATAAGACCTCTACATAAAAATGTTTCTGTTATTTCAAAGCTCATTTTCGCATAGCACTTTCCGCCCTGATCCGATGGCGGGATTTCTGACCAATAAATGTGTGCATTGGTGTTAAGAATAATCATAAATATAGATATTAAGAACGTTTAAAATATATTGTCTTACCGTTGTGCATATCATTTAGCTGTTTGAAGTCGTCGACAGGTGAGATTATCCCACCTTTTCTGCGTAGTCTTCACAAAAGAAATCCGAATTAATTATTTTGTTAGTAGAGCGATGGAACCTATGCTCGGCGTAAATTCCACATATAATGACCAGTTTAAAATGTTAATTGCATTTGCCGTATATTATTATTTTCTTAAGTCGTGAAACCAACTCCCAAAAATTTCTTGTTGACAGTTTTAGCTTCATCACGTGACCTTGCTGCTCAATACAGCTATCGCAACGGTGTCGGTCGGCACCCGTTTATATGAGGAACTGAAGATTTCAGGGCACCTATGCACGGCGTACTTGTTATTTTTTATTTATCCACCATAACTTGTTAAATATCTTATTTTGATATAGTACATCATTGAATAAAAACACCTATTGGTCTTAATCAGAAATGGTATAGAAACTATTCTTTGGGTTAGGTGTAGATTTTTTAAAATTCGGACAGCTACCTGAATTGCTCATACACCATATCAGTTTTGGTGGAAATATTCTCCCAATGATATGCTTGTTTATATTCGTCTGCTGGACCAGTCACTTGACAGTTGGGGGGATGGGGCCTGAAGTCCACCCACTTCTCTCTAATTCTTTAGGAGCGAGAAGTCACGTGTAAAAATGTTGTCTTTGATAATGTCATGTTTTCAACATAAGTACAAACAGTGTGGACAAAGATAAAGCATATGAAATTATTAATATAAAATATTAATTATTATCATTTACCTAACCTTGTGTCATATCATGCTGAATACTTCCTCGCAAATTTATGCGCTCGGGCGAGTGAAATTTCACACCCCTGATCCCAGATAAAAAATGTTAACGTGTGAACTGTTTAAATCTGTTTATATTTACATCTGTGTTCAGACAAGAGTAGTTATTCGTGTATTTTTTATTTTCAGAATATACGATTCTGTCGAGTTTACATGTGGCCCTCACCTGAATGTCATCATAGGGCCAAATGGTACCGGCAAATCCGCAATTGTGTGCGCAATATGCCTCGGCCTTGCAGGGAAAACTAGCATGTTGGGCCGTGCACAAAGCCCTACAGATTTTATAAAATATGGAAAGCCAAAGGCGAAGATTGAACTGGAGCTGTGAGTATTATCAAGTCTCCAGTGCTTCTGCGAGTCACATATGGTACCCCACCCACCTGCTAGTCTCCTATGGTACCCCACCCACCTGCTAGTCACATATGGTACCCACCCATCTGCTAGTCACATATGGTACCCCACCCATCTGCTAGTCACCTATGGTACCCCATCCACCTGCTAGTCACCCCACCCATCTGCTAGTCACCTATGGTACCCCACCCATCTGCTAGTCACCTATGGTACCCACCCACCTGCTAGTCACCTATGGTACCCCACCCATCTGCTAGTCACCTATGTACCCACCCACCCAGTCACCTATGGACCCCACCCACCGCAGTCAATATGGTACCCACCCACACCCAACCCCACCCCACACATGGTACCCCACCCACCTGCTAGTCAATTGATACCCCACCCACCTGCTAGTTCCTATGGTACCCCACCCACCTGCTAGTCACATATGGTACCCACCCACCTGCTAGTCACCTATGGTACCCACCCACCTGCTAGTCACCTATGGTACCCCACCCATCTGCTAGTCACATATGGTACCCCACCCACCTGCTAGTCACATATGGTACCCCACCCACCAATTTTATTATTGTCTTTGTGACCATTTGGTACATGGATTTACAGTCCCACCTCACAAACATCACCTCCCATGAGCGACACCCTTTTTATTACGTCACCTTTATTCCCACCCATTGCGTTTTGATACAATTTCACCTCTCATGAACGACACCTCCCAACACCACAGAACGGCAGTCAATTTACACAGATTTCTATATCGTTAATATGTACATGGATTTATATATGGTTAATATGTACATGTATTTATGTATGGTCAATATGTACATGGATTTATGTATGGTCAATATGTACATGTATTTATATATGATTAATATGTACATGGATTTATATATGGTTAATATGTACATGGATTTATATATGGTTAATATGTACATGGATTTATATATGGTCAATATGTACATGGATTTATATATGGTTAATATGTACATGGATTTATATATGGTCAATATGTACATGGATTTATATATGGTTAATATGTACATGGATTTATATATGGTCAATATGTACATGGATTTATATATGGTTAATATGTACATGGATTTATATATGGTCAATATGTACATGGATTTATATATGGTTAATATGTACATGGATTTATATATGGTCAATATGTACATGGATTTATATATGGTTAATATGTACATGGATTTATATATGGTCAATATGTACATGGATTTATATATGGTTAATATGTACATGGATTTATATATGGTCAATATGTACATGGATTTATATATGGTTAATATGTACATGGATTTATATATGGTCAATATGTACATGGATTTATATATGGTTAATATGTACGTGGATTTATGTATGGTCAATATGTACATGGATTTATATATGGTCAACATGTACATGAATTTATGTACGGTCAACAATGTACATGGATTTATATATGGTCAATATGTACATGGATTTATATATGGTTAATATGTACATGGATTTATGTATGGTCAACATGTACATGGATTTATATATGGTCAATATGTACATGGATTTATATATGGTTAATATGTACATGGATTTATATATGGTCAATATGTACATGGATTTATGTATGGTTAATATGTACATGGATTTATATATGGTTAATATGTACATGGATTTATATATGGTTAATATGTACATGGATTTATATATGGTTAATATGTACATGGATTTATGTATGGTTAATATGTACGTGGATTTATATATGGTCAATATGTACATGGATTTATATATGGTCAATATGTACATGGATTTATATATGGTTAATATGTACGTGGATTTATATATGGTTAATATGTACGTGGATTTATATATGGTTAATATGTACATGGATTTATATATGGTCAATATGTACATGGATTTATATATGGTTAATATGTACGTGGATTTATATATGGTTAATATGTACATGGATTTATATATGGTCAATATGTACATGGATTTATATATGGTTAATATGTACATGGATTTATATATGGTTAATATGTACGTGGATTTATGTATGGTTAATATGTACATGGATTTATGTATGGTTAATATGTACGTGGATTTATATATGGTCAATATGTACATGGATTTATATATGGTTAATATGTACATGGATTTATGTATGGTTAATATGTACATGGATTTATATATGGTTAATATGTACATGGATTTATATATGGTTAATATGTACGTGGATTTATGTATGGTTAATATGTACATGGATTTATATATGGTCAATATGTACATGGATTTATATATGGTCAACATGTACATGAATTTATGTACGGTCAACAATGTACATGGATTTATATATGGTCAATATGTACATGGATTTATATATGGTTAAAATGTACATGTACGTGGATTTATATATGGTCAACAATGTACATGGATTTATATATGATTAATATGTACATGGATCTATATATGGTTAATATGTATGTGTATTTATGTATGGTCAACATGTACATGGATTTATATATGGCAGGGATAATTTTTGGCCGCGATATTCTCGCATAATGTGGCCGGAAATCGCATAAAATTTAACCAATTGTGTTAGAAAAATCGCATAAAGATCTATCATCGAATTTCTACTGTTCAAACATGGCAAATAATGTGCCGGTAACGACGTTTCTTATTCGTCTCGATAATTGATCGAGCTCACTGGACGCTTTAGTCTGGATTATCTCCCCTACCAGGTCTGCTGAACGTTTTATTAATGCAATATATAGAGCCGCCGAGCGTCTTATGATACGGAGCGTTTGACTTTCGGTTTTACGTTTTAATTTCCCGTTTCCACTGACGCTTTTCACAATGCCACCTAAGAAAAGGGTAAAGCCGATTGCGGGCTGCCAGAGCCTCTTTCAATTCATGAAAGCTCCTACAGATGTAAATAACAATGAGTCTGTGGACAGTCCAGCTTGTGCAGCTAGTTCAGAACCTTCCATCACAACTTCAAAACCTAAATTCCAAGCTAAATGGTTAAATGACAATCCGTGGCTCCAGTACAATTCCACAACATCAACCATGTATTGCAAGTTGTGCAGGGATCTAGGGATGAAAAATTCAATGGCAATTGACACAGACAACTTCAGGACAACAACACTGAGCAGGCACCTTGAAAATGCTGATCATAAGAGGGCATTACTAGCTCCTAAGGGGAGGGAGGACCTAGCCAGTGATGTGGCACACATTGATTCTAAAGAGTCTAGTGGGATTATTGCATTAATGAAGGTGGTATTTTGGATGGCTAAAGAAGAAATCCCACTGAGCAAGTATTCCAGTCTGGTACAATTGTTAGAACAATTAGATACCCCACGCATCAAAGGTGCTACAGTTGGCAAAATAACCTGAGCACATTGACAGCCTCATGAGGATTTGTCTGGAAGGGGGTGCACTGGACAAATTGACTTTAAATCGGCATTAAACACATGGAATAATGCCAAAGCCAGAAAAATTAATCTTAATTAAGGGAGATTATATATAGTCTATAATAGATGGAAAGCAGAAAACGATTAAAAACTGCTTTAAACTGTTATAATTGTTTTATTTGTGAAATCCCATTCGAATAAGGAAAATATCCCATTGCTTTCCAAAATATCCCATTCATTTTTGACAATAGGGTATTTTCTTCCATACATCTGGTCAACAAAAATTATCCCTTTATGGTTAATATGTACCGGTATGTTTATTTATGTATGGTCAACATGTACATGGATTTATATATGGTTAATATATACATGGATTTATATATGGTCAACATGTACATGAATTTATGTACGGTCAACAATGTACATTAATTTATATATGGTCAATATGTACATGGATTTATATATGGTCAACATGTACATGGATTTATATATGGTTAATATGTACGTGGATTTATATATGGTTAATATGTACATGGATTTATATATGGTTAATATGTACATGGATTTATATATGGTTAATATGTACGTGGATTTATATATGGTCAATATGTACATGGATTTATGTATCCTGTACATGGATTTATATATGGTTAATATGTACGTGGATTTATATATGATTAATATGTACATGTATGGATTTATATGGTTATTCTGTCCATGGATTTATGTTTCCTAGACATGGATTTATACACACATGTATATATTGTAGACATAATGCTGATGGTGATAACTGGAAGATTGCCCGCGAGATCAACAGAGAAGGCCCACAAAATAGATGGTGGGTGAATGGGAGAATAGCCACTCAGAAATCTGTAAGTGTACACAAACGGAAGCCATTGGCATTACACACTGCTTAGCTGGGTATAAGTTTCGTACGACAAGTTAGTTTATAGACTGATAAATTTGCTCATTGATTCATTTCTCTGTTGCGGGTCTGTTCGTGGGGGTGCCCCTAAACCAGCACAAAACTCGGGGTTTGGGTTCCATATACAGTCAAACCTGTCTTAAGCAGCCAGCCAAGGGAGTCAGAGAAAGTGGCTGCTTAGCACAGGTGGCTGCTTAATAGAGGTCAAATATATAATAAAACAATCGATTGGGAATCTGGAAACTGGCTGCTTAATACAGATTGGTTGCTTAATGGAGGTGACCACTAACACAGGTTTGACTGTAATCCACTTTATTTCAGTTTTATGTGTCATGTATCACTATATTCTAGTATAGTACCACAGTAGTACTACACAACAAATACATGAACCTGAAAATATATAATATGCCACATCTCTAATGATGGAATGGTTTTATTCAAGTTAAGCAAAATACAACTGAATGTTCAGAGCTAAACAGATTCTTCGAAATAAGAAGTTGGCTGTGGATTAGGGAGAATATGTTGACACGTCGGATGCTGTTTGTTATTATTCTGTGCCTTGTCGTCTAAACATTGCAGCACAGTGTAGTCCCAAATATCCACTCATTTCATGTTTCAGACACATCATGTCTGAAGTTCATATGATACTAAAGTCTGTGCGACCTATCCGTGTCCTCATGCTGAAAGTTCATATGATACTAAGTCTGCCTCCGTGGTCGAGTGGTTAAGGTTGCTGACTTGTATACCACTGTAACCTATCATCACTGATGGTCACGGGTTTGAGCCCCGCTCAGGCCGTGTCTCATTTATATGAAAAAGTTGGCAGTTTCTTACGGAGGTTGGTGCACCCAAGTACTGGTTAACCGTTGGAGCCTGACCAGAAAAGGTGGTGTTAGGTAAACTGCCCGCCGGCGATATAGCCCGAAATGGTGCTGATGCAGGCGTAAAACCCGAAATATAACAAAAGTATAACATATGATACTAAAGTCTGTGCGACCTATCCGTGTCCTCATGCTGGAAGTTCATATGATACTAAAGTCTGTGCCACCTATCCGTGTCCTCATGCTGGAAGTTCATATGATACTAAAGTCTGTGCCACCTATCCGTGTCCTTATGCTGGAAGTTCATTTGTAAGTACATCTCTTTGACATGATACTATCGTACCTACGAGACTAGAGATGTCACATGTTTTATATTTTCGATTTATGTCATTTTGAAATCAAAATATTTAGCTTTGTTGATTTCTGCATTTGCCAACATGGCACAATGTCACAATCACATTTTGCTTAGCCAATCATATAGCAGCATGGCACAATGTCACAATCACATTTTGCTTAGCCAATCATATAGCAGCATGGCACAATGTCACAATCACATTTTGCTTAGCCAATCATATAGCATTGTAAGATAGTGACTCTATATAGCAAACAATTTAATAATAATTTAATGTATGAACAAATAACAGTGTCATGTGAAAATAAACAATAACCAGCATCATATGAACATAAACAGATTCTCTGCATCGATCGTCACAATTCCCACAATTAATTACTGTGCACAGTAAAGTCATATCATTTCATATGTGACACAAGTCCTCTATTTCACGTCACAAACACGTGCGCGCACTAGCAGGCGCGTAGCTGGGCGTACGCATGTGCGTACGTAAATTTTGACAGGTCGGAAAAATGAAAATGCGAAAAATGCAATAAAAAATGAAGCCTAAGGGGGGTGAGGGGTCAAATGTTTATTATCTTCAACAGTTATAACATATATCTACAATTATGTGACACGACTGTTCGATATCTAGAGCCGTCCATAGCATGCTTACGAAGAGAGATAACCCGGACTTGACTTCACGTTTGTGTTTGATAAGATCAGGTATTGTCCCTTCTATTCGTCATTTTCTCTAAGAGTAGACTCCCTTAGTTTAGCGTTTGGGAAATTATAAATATGGCGTCCCCGGAGATAAACAGGGATTTCGATCCGTCATATTCGGACATTTTCGTAAAGGAAATTACAGATGACAATGACAGGATGTGCCTCCTGACCAGCAAATGGGATAGCGTGCATCAATTTGTGTTCCCAAACCGGTATAGTATATAGCCTAGTAGTCTTTAAATAGTAGATTTACTGCAGATTACTTAAACGCAAAAATGAACATGGAGCAGCATGTAAACTCCGTTTGCCGGTCCTGCTATGGGCAGCTAAGACAAATAGGCCATATTAGACAGTATTTAACCGGCGATGCCACCAAATCTCTTGTGAATGCATTAGTTACATCACGCATAGACTACTGTAACTCACTTCTAAATGGTGTATCAAAGGCAATCTTGAATACATTAAAGAATGTTCAAAACACCGCCGACCGACTTATCACCAGAACCTCTCGCCGCAGCCACATTACTCCCATTGAACGTATGCATATTATGAAAAAAGTGCTATATAAATATGGTTTATAATAATAATAATAATTAAAAAGTAATCTTATAATAATTGTATGCATGCATGCCTACCAGTAGGCATATATATACAGGGTGGATTCAGGATTTTGTGTTGGCATTGGGGAGGGGCGTACGTGGGATGGGGTGGGGGTGGGATTGGCGCAATGAGATGGCTCCGTGTCAGAATCTATTTGGCATATATCAATCTATATGACAATGTGTGCTAATTTCGATGCATTTATCACAAACGGCACACTTGTTATGTTAAGCCGCTCCACTAAAAGCTACTGATGCTCCAGATATATAGTTACAATATCATTTTTATTTCAGGTTGGTGAATGGGAAGTTCCGGAAAATCCAGTCACACTGGTTCATTAACAACACGTGGTTACGGTACTCGAAGTCTGCCGGAGGAGTATACTGCGCCCCCTGTCACATTTTCGCACATGTAGAGAAGAAAGCCTTCGTATCGGTAGCAGCGACCGACCCCAGCAACCTCGGCAAAATGATTGCTAACCACGGAAAGAGTGATATGCATATCAGCTCTACGGAGGCTACGGAAAACTTCAAATATGTAATGACGGGTGACAAAAAGGATATCATGAATTCAATCTCCACATCATACAACACGCTAGTGGAAAAAAATCGCAAAATTCTCAAAGCTATTGTAGACACGATCGTACTGTGTGGAAAGCAAAACGTTGCCTTACGAGGTCACGACGACAAAGATAGCAACTTCATAGCTTTACTAGAGTATCAATCGAAATATAATACAGTCCTACGTGATCACTTAGAAACTGGGGACCCAAAAACCAAATATACTTCGCCCGAAATCCAGAACGAACTGATCGATATCTGTGGTGAACAAATCAAATCATCTATTGTAAAAAAGTGTAACAGTGCCCCATTCTTTGGCTTCATAGCAGACGAGGCCACCGACTCTTCCACAATTGAGCAGATGGCTCTATGTTTGCGATATTTCGACTACGATACACTAGCCGTACGTGAAGATTTCATTACGTTCGCCGAATGCGACGCCACGACTGGTGAATCACTTTCCGATGCATTTCTGAAGAACTTGAGACTTGCAGGCGTAGACGTAGATACAATGAGGGGCCAGGGATATGATGGCACTTCGAACATGTCCGGGAAGTTCCGTGGGGTACAAGCACGAATTAGACAGTCGCTGCCCAAAGCAGTGTACACTCATTGCAAAGCGCATTGCTTAAATTTAGCTATAGTACATGCGTCGGAAGAGCCGTTGGCCAGGAATATGATGAACACAGTTCAAGAAATTGCGTTTTCCTTTAATTATTCCGCGAAGCGACTATTGCGATACAAGGAAACGCTAGCGAATGATGCCGGAAGTAAAATTGCCATGGAGCATAGAACAAAATTACAAGCCCTGTGCGAAACAAGATGGGCAGCAAGAGCGGACGCGCTGAACACCTTCCAGTCTTCATACATAACGGTCGTGGAGGCACTGGCTGACCTCTGTCTACACTATGGCGATAGCAAGGCCGGTGCATACAGAATAGCCATCATGCAGTTCGGGTTCATCGTGTGTCTTGTAGCTATAGAACATGTGCTCTCGGGATTAATGCCACTGTCCAAAATGTTACAAAACAAGTCATGTGACCTTATTGAAGCTGTCAAAGAAGCTAACGTCATCACTCGCCAAGTTACGGATGAGCGAAATGATCCAGCTGTGTGGGATGGCCTGTACGCAAAGGCTGTTGAAATGGCAGAGGCTGTTGATGTGCAACCATCACGACCTAGAGCCCCGAATAATCGGCGTCAGCAACATCGTCAAAATGCTCCGGCAGATACCGTTTCTGACTACTGGAAGAGAAACATGTACTTACCTTTCGTCGATCATTTGGTAACAGAACTATCTGATCGTCTTATTGAGGATGGCGACAGATTCAATGCCCAATTCCTGATACCAGGCGATATAGGTAATCTTACCGAGGATATCATTGCGTCCATATATAAAACATTTGAGGAGGATCTCCCCGCGGTTGATTTTGAAGACTTCAAACGGGAAGTGTCTCGCTGGAAAGTTAGGTGCGCTGGTGACACCGAAGTTCACGCCACCGTAGGTGACACGCTGGCACACACGCCTAGGGAGCTGTACCCCAACGTTTCAACATGTCTGCATATTTTGCTGGCGATGCCTGTTTCAACTGCCACCGCAGAAAGATCGTTCAGCAGCATGCGCCGCTTGAAAACGTACCTTCGGTCAACCATGACAACAGGCAGATTGTCGTGCCTAGGACTGATGAACATTCACAGGGACAAAGAGATAAACACTGACATGGTTATCGATGTCTTCGCTAGACGGAAGGAGCGGCGCCTTGCCTTTGTGTTTCGTGTCTAAGTAATAGTTAGAGCGCTGTACGTCAGTCTGTACGAAGAGATAATTCCCGAGATTTAGCGAGAAGATTATCGATCGTACAGGCTGAAAACAGTGCTCTAACTATTTTGTGTCACCCCCATGCCCGTACCATGTCTCTACTTGTAATAACACATCTTGGTTAAAGTCACTTGGTGTTGGTTTTCATTGTAAAAAAATCTCGTAAAACCCATTAATTTAAACTATTTCCAGCAGTATTTTGTGCACATATAAGTTGTGAAATACACTCTAAAACTCACCTACGGCTGTATAGCAAAAAAACAATTCCGTGGGAGCATGCCCCCGGACCCCCCTAGCGCCGGTGCGTATCCACATTTTAGTCCCAGCTACGCGCCTGACTAGCTAGACTCTTCTTCTGTGCTGACACCTCACACCGGGTAATTGGCTCTCACTATATCGAGTACATCAAGGACATCACTAAGGGGAACAACCCTGCAAATAAACGAATGCGAACTACTTGCTAACATTCATGAAATTAACTCTTAATGCAATAACATGTCGATGGTCTCACTATGATTTATCATTGTGACAAATTATACATTTACATAAATCAAGACTTGAAGTGCTACCTTGTGATTTATAAAGCCATTTATGATAATGTACCCCATTCTCGGTGTCCACTATTTGGTATCACTATTGACTCAACTCAATTACAAAGATAACCCAAGAAAAGTAAACTGTACACATATAAACTATAGGTAAGTACTTGCATACCATATAACACTTAACACATACTGGTGACACTACACCACGTCCACAAAACACAAAAGAATAGCGTAGAAATAAACTCAGCCATTATTCTTACAAATGGCCAATCTCATACAAAGGGCAGCAACTATGGCTTTTTACTTTGTTGCAAGCAGCATGGCACAATGTCACAATCACATTTTGCTTAGCCAGTCATATAGCAGCATGGCACAATGTCACAATCACATTTTGCTTAGCCAATCATATAGCAGCATGGCACAATGTCACAATCACATTTTGCTTAGCCAATCATATAGCAGCATGGCACAATGTCACAATCACATTTTGCTTAGCCAATCATATAGCAGCATGGCACAATGTCACAATCACATTTTGCTTAGCCAATCATATAGCAGCATGGCACAATGTCACAATCACATTTTGCTTAGCCAATCATATAGCAGCATGGAAGCAATATTGTCAGTGGTATAGTCAAACAGCTGCAGGGTAATAACTCACATTTCTGAGTCAGCAGTGTTTATGTAGTTAATATGAGTTCATTTGTTCATTGTGAAACATTTTTGCATGTAAGCTTTCATAGTGCAAATCACTTGCCCCTCACCAATGTAGGTTCAAATCCCGCTGGGGTTGTCCCAATTATTTCATGTGAGGAAGCTATCCAGCTGGCTTGCAGTAGGTCGGTGATTCTACACGGGTGCCCGTTCTTACCTGCAATACTATTTGGAGGGGCACCCGGGGCCTTCCTCCACCAATTATAGCTGGAGTGTAGCTGTATGACCTCAGCTGTTGGTGCGACTTTAAATCAGAAAAACAAATATAACATTTCATAAGGTACTTGTGTGTTTCCAGGTGGAGGAGCTGGCTAGTCGTCTAAATATACAAGTGGGAAATCTCACACAATTTCTCCCGCAAGAGAAAGTTGCAGACTTCGCTAAGATGAGTGAAGCTGAATTGTTGGAAAACACCGAGAAAGCAGTAAGTTCCTACATTATGGTAACTAGAACTTAAACATGCAGTAAGTTCCTACATTATGGTAACTAGAACTTAAACATGCAGTAAGATCCTACATTATGGTAACTAGAACTTAAACATGCAGTAAGATCCTACATTATGGTAGCTAGAACTTAAACATGCAGTAAGGTCCTACATTATGGTAACTAGAACTTAAACATGCAGTAAGATCCTACATTATGGTAGCTAGAACTTAAACATGCAGTAAGGTCCTACATTATGGTAACTAGAACTTAAACATGCAGTAAGGTCCTACATTATGGTAACTAGAACTTAAACATGCATTAAGGTTCTACATTATGGTAACTAGAACTTAAACATGCAGTAAGGTCCTACATTATGGTAACTAGAACTTAAACATGCAGTAAGATCCTACATTATGGTAACTAGAACTTAAACATGCAGTAAGATCCTACAGTATGGTAACTAGAACTTAAACATGCAGTAATAGACATAATGAAAGGTAGAAAAACTTAAAACCAGTTTTATCCAAATTTTCCAGTACTTAATGATATCCAACCATTTTAACATTTAAATCATGATAGCGCAGTGGTAGAGCGTATGCTTCACGAAAAAGGCCCGAAATTCGAGCCCCGCTGGAGCCGTTACAATTGTGCCCTTACGCAAGGCATTTAAATTCTACGTTGCCTCTTCTCTCTCCCTTGTGGCGATGGATTCCACAGGAAGGTCTCGAGAGTGATTAATATAAGTTATAAGAACTTGTTTTGCAATCGGGCTCAAATAAATTTGTATAAACTAAGCTAAATGTTTTGTACTTGGACATTGTTGAAAAATATATACAGTCAAACCTGTATTAGTGGTCACCTCTATTAAGCAGCCAACCTGTATTAAGCAGCCAGTTTACATATTCCCAATATGTTGTTTTATTATACATTTGACCTCTATTAAGCAGCCACCTGTGCTAAGCAGCCACTTTCTGTGATTCCCTTGGCTGGCTGCTTAAGACAGGTTTAACTGTTAATCTTATTTTAACTATGATAGTCATTTATTTGTTTGTCTCTCTTTCTTAACTACATTTGTCCATAACAAATCATCTTAATTTCAATGAAATTAATGTGCATAAATCACTTTTAGCATGTTTTATTTAAGATATAATTTATTGTCTTTTAGTTATTTATTGGCGAATAAAAACATGGTTTGGAGTTCTGACGTGTACGAATAAACAGACCTAAGTGGTTAATTCCGGCGCTCAGAACGACAAACCATGTTTTATTCGACAATAAATTACGCAAATACAAATATTGTTTCAATTCTAATATGATCAAAATATCATTTAAAAAAGGGCAAAAATAGTTTGTGTTATTTTTTTAGAAAGCCTAAATGACATCGCAAGACGACAAAAATGTTAGTAAGATTACGCCGCGTTTGACATCACTTGCTAAACCATGTTTTATTGCAGATTTAAACACGATAGATTTCTTCTTTGTGTATACAGACAAAATGCCGAGCCATATTAGAATACAATTGTTTTCAGAAAAAAACTGGACACTCGAATACACTGTACTTTTTTTCTTTAACCCTTTCAACACTACCGACCTCTAAATAGGCTTACAAAAAGTGTAGATCCAGATGAGCCATCTCATCAGGATCTGCACATTTTGCCAGTAATATTACTATTTTTAAACAAAATTACCCATTTTGATCATATCATGGACCAGTCCATGTCAGTTACTTGGTGTTGAATTGGTTAATAGGAATATGAGTTTAAGCAAGTGAGAATATGTTGTTCTGTTTTGCCCAGGTTGGTGACACTAAATTGTTTGAACGGCATCAACAGTTAAAAGAGTCACGTACTGACGCGAAGACTTTGGAAAATGAATATGTTAATATGCAGGAGCGACTTTCCCAGGAGCAGCAGAAAAATGCTCGAATTGAGCAAGACGTTAAAAATTTTGAAGAGAGAGAGAATTTTCTTGCAAAGATAAAACTTCTTGAGATAAAAAAAGCATGGGTGGTAAGTTGATTTTAAATTGCTTTTTTACACCGACTGGCAGTGATATTTGCAATTGCACTGACAATGAAACTGGCAATGAAACCGATAATAGCAATGAAACTGTAAATTACAATAATACTGGCTGACACTGGAAATGAAACCGACAATAGCAATAAAACTGTAAATTACAATAATACTGGCTGACACTGGAAATGAAACCGACAATAGCAATAAAACTGTAAATTACAATAATACTGGCTGACACTGGAAATGAAACCGACAATAGCAATAAAACTGTAAATTACAATAATACTGGCTGACACTGGAAATGAAACCGACAATAGCAATAAAACTGTAAATTACAATAATACTGGCTGACACTGGAAATGAAACCGACAATAGCAATAAAACTGTAAATTACAATAATACTGGCTGACACTGGAAATGAAACCGACAATAGCAATAAAACTGTAAATTACAATAATACTGGCTGACACTGGAAATGAAACCGACAATAGCAATAAAACTGTAAATTACAATAATACTGGCTGACACTGGAAATGAAACCGACAATAGCAATAAAACTGTAAATTACAATAATACTGGCTGACACTGGAAATGAAACCGACAATAGCAATAAAACTGTAAATTACAATAATACTGGCTGACACTGGAAATGAAACCGACAATAGCAATAAAACTGTAAATTACAATAATACTGGCTGACACTGGAAATGAAACCGACAATAGCAATAAAACTGTAAATTACAATAATACTGGCTGACACTGGAAATGAAACCGACAATAGCAATAAAACTGTAAATTACAATAATACTGGCTGACACTGGAAATGAAACCGACAATAGCAATAAAACTGTAAATTACAATAATACTGGCTGACACTGGAAATGAAACCGACAATAGCAATAAAACTGTAAATTACAATAATACTGGCTGACACTGGAAATGAAACCAACAATAGCAATAAAACTGTAAATTACAATAATACTGGCTGACACTGGAAATGAAACCGACAATAGCAATAAAACTGTAAATTACAATAATACTGGCTGACACTGGAAATGAAACCGACAATAGCAATGAAACTGTAAATTACAATAATACTGGCTGACACTGGAAATGAAACCGACAATAGCAATAAAACTGTAAATTACAATAATACTGGCTATGACATTGGAAATGAAACCGATAATAGCAATGACACTGTAAATTACAATAATACTGGCTGACACTGGAAATGAAACCGATAATAGCATTGAAACTGTAAATTACAATAATACTGGCTGACACTGGAAATGACAATAATGCTGCCGATGACATTGTAACTGATGCTGTGGCTGATAGCGGTATTGAAATGACACTTGATACTGGCACTGCCTGAGAAGTACTTGCAGTATATATATATGTACAGTATCACTGCAGCCATATGTGTATATACCCAACACACTGATACTGCCAGAGAAGTACTTGCAGTATATATATATGTACAGTATCACTGCAACCATATGTGTATATACCCGACACACTGATACTGCCAGAGAAGTACTTGCAGTATATATATATGTACAGTATCACTGCAGCCATATGTGTATATACCCAACACACTGATACTGCCAGAGAAGTACTTGCAGTATATATATATGTACACACTGCAGCCATATGTGTATATACCCAACACACTGGCACTGCCTGAGAAGTACTTGCAGTATATATATATGTACAGTATCACTGCAGCCATATGTGTATATACCCGACACACTGGCACTGCCTGAGAAGTACTTGCAGTATATATATATGTACAGTATCACTGCAGCCATATGTGTATATACCCAACACACTGATACTGCCAGAGAAGTACTTGCAGTATATATATATGTACAGTATCACTGCAGCCATATGTGTATATACCCGACACACTGATACTGCCAGAGAAGTACTTGCAGTATATATATATGTACAGTATCACTGCAGCCATATGTGTATATACCCGACACACTGATACTGCTAGAGAAGTACTTGCAGTATATATATATATGTACAGTAT
The DNA here is from genome assembly GCA_014843695.1 of Archivesica marissinica. Classification (NCBI taxonomy): domain Eukaryota; kingdom Metazoa; phylum Mollusca; class Bivalvia; order Venerida; family Vesicomyidae; genus Archivesica; species Archivesica marissinica. The sequence continues at coordinate 12,389,847 of CM026397.1, read as the reverse complement.
CACTGCAGCCATATGTGTATATACCCAACACACTGGTACTGCTAGAGAAGTACTTGCAGTATATATATATATGTACAGTATCACTGCAGCCATATGTGTATATACCCAACACACTGCCTGAGAAGTACTTGCAGTATATATATATGTACAGTATCACTGCAGCCATATGTGTATATACCCGACACACTGATACTGCCAGAGAAGTACTTGCAGTATATATATATGTACAGTATCACTGCAGCCATATGTGTATATACCCGACACACTGATACTGCTAGAGAAGTACTTGCAGTATATATATATGTACAGTATCACTGCAGCCATATGTGTATATACCCGACACACTGATACTGCTAGAGAAGTACTTGCAGTATATATATATGTACAGTATCACTGCAGCCATATGTGTATATACCCAACACACTGATACTGCTAGAGAAGTACTTGCAGTATATATATATGTACAGTATCACTGCAGCCATATGTGTATATACCCGACACACTGATACTGCTAGAGAAGTACTTGCAGTATATATATATGTACAGTATCACTGCAGCCATATGTGTATATACCCGACACACTGATACTGCTAGAGAAGTACTTGCAGTATATATATATGTACAGTATCACTGCAGCCATATGTGTATATACCCGACACACTGATACTGCTAGAGAAGTACTTGCAGTATATATATATGTACAGTATCACTGCAGCCATATGTGTATATACCCGACACACTGGTACTGCTAGAGAAGTACTTGCAGTATATATATATGTACAGTATCACTGCAGCCATATGTGTATATACCCAACACACTGATACTGCTAGAGAAGTACTTGCAGTATATATATATGTACAGTATCACTGCAGCCATATGTGTATATACCCGACACACTGGTACTGCTAGAGAAGTACTTGCAGTATATATATATGTACAGTATCACTGCAGCCATATGTGTATATACCCGACACACTGATACTGCTAGAGAAGTACTTGCAGTATATATATATGTACAGTATCACTGCAGCCATATGTGTATAAACCCGACACACTGATAATGCCAACTGTTTTACAAAATTAAAAATCAATTGAAAGGATATCCTTTATTTTAATTTCCTTGAGACAAATAGTGGCCATTACTGAGGCAAAGTTTGCATTGTTAGTCCACCGACCCACCATTTTTTATTGATATCAGTCTTCTCGTGGAAATGTTAATCTGCCTATCTACCTTATTGATTGGTCCTCGGTTTTCCCAAAGGACAAAGTAATATTAATCTGCCTATCTATCGTATTTATTGGTTCCCGGCCTCCCTTTGCTAAAGTATGTCTATGATTTATGGTCATCATTGACAAAATGTGTGCTGACAGATGTAACGTTAATACATTACTTTGTGTGTGCTGAGCGATGTGACGTTAAATCAGTACGTTGTGTGTGCTGACTGATGTGACGTTAATACATTACTTTGTGTGTGCTGAGCGATGTGACGTTAAATCAGTACGTTGTGTGTGCTGACTGATGTGACGTTAATACATTACTTTGTGTGTGCTGAGCGATGTGACGTTAAATCAGTACGTTGTGTGTGCTGACTGATGTGACGTTAATACAGTACGTTGTGTGTGCTGAGCGATGTGACGTTAATACTGTACGTTGTGTGTGCTGACCGATGTGCCGTTAATACAGTATGTTGTGTGTGCTGACTGATGTGACGTTAATACTGTACGTTGTGTGTGCTGACCAATGTGACGTTAATACAGTATGTTGTGTGTGCTGACCAATGTGACGTTAATACAGTATGTTGTGTGTGCTGACTGATGTGACGTTAATACTGTACGTTGTGTGTGCTGACTGATGTGACGTTAATACAGTATGTTGTGTGTGCTGACTGATGTGACGTTAATACTGTACTTTGTGCTTGCTGACTGATGTGGCGTTAATACTGTACGTTGTGTGTGCTGACTGATGTGACGTTAATACAGTATGTTGTGTGTGCTGACTGATGTGACGTTAATACTGTACGTTGTGTGTGCTGACTGATGTGGCATTAATACTGTACGTTGTGTTTGCTGACTGATGTGGCGTTAATACTGTACATTGTGTGTGCTGAGAGATGTGCCGTTAATACAGTATGTTGTGTGTGCTGACTGATGTGGCGTTAATACTGTACGTTGTGTGTGCTGACTGATGTGACGTTAATACTGTACGTTGTGTTTGCTGACTGATGTGACGTTAATACAGTATGTTGTGTGTGCTGACTGATGTGACGTTAATACAGTATGTTGTGTGTGCTGACTGATGTGACGTTAATACTGTACGTTGTGTGTGCTGACTGATGTGACGTTAATACTGTACGTTGTGTTTGCTGACTGATGTGGCGTTAATACTGTACGTTGTGTGTGCTGACTGCTGTGATGTTAATACTGTACTTTGTGCTTGCTGACTGATGTGGCTTTAATACTGTATGTTGTGTGTGCTGACTGATGTGACGTTAATACAGTATGTTGTGTGTGCTGACTGATGTGACGTTAATACTGTACGTTGTGTGTGCTGACTGATGTGACGTTAATACTGTACGTTGTGTTTGCTGACTGATGTGGCGTTAATACTGTACGTTGTGTGTGCTGACTGATGTGGCGTTAATACTGTACGTTGTGTGTGCTGACTGATGTGATGTTAATACTGTACTTTGTGCTTGCTGACTGATGTGGCGTTAATACTGTACGTTGTGTGTGCTTACTGATGTGACGTTAATACAGTATGTTGTGTGTGCTGACTGATGTGCCGTTAATACAGTATGTTGTGTGTGCTGACTGATGTGGCGTTAAAACTGTACGTTGTGTTTGCTGACTGATGTGGCGTTAATACTGTACGTTGTGTGTGCTGAGCGATGTGCCGTTAATACAGTATGTTGTGTGTGCTGAGCGATGTGCCGTTAATACAGTATGTTGTGTGTGCTGACTGATGTGGCGTTAATACTGTACGTTGTGTGTGCTGACTGATGTGACGTTAATACTGTACGTTGTGTTGCTGAGATGTGACGTTAATACGTAGTTGTTTGCTGACTGATGTGACGTTAATACTGTATGTTGTGTGTGCTGACTGATGTGACGTTAATACTGTACGTTGTGTGTGCTGACTGATGTGACGTTAATACTGTACGTTGTGTGTGCTGACTGATGTGACGTTAATACAGTACGTTGTGTGTGCTGACTGATGTGATGTTAATACTGTACGTTGTGTTTACTGACTGATGTGACGTTAATACTGTATGTTGTGTGTGCTGACTGATGTGACGTTAATACAGTATGTTGTGTGTGCTGACTGATGTGACGTTAATACTGTACGTTGTGTGTGCTGACTGATGTGACGTTAATACTGTACGTTGTGTTTGCTGACTGATGTGGCGTTAATACTGTACGTTGTGTGTGCTGACTGATGTGGCGTTAATACTGTACGTTGTGTGTGCTGACTGATGTGACGTTAATACTGTACGTTGTGTGTGCTGACTGATGTGGCGTTAATACTGTACGTTGTGTGTGCTGACTGATGTGACGTTAATACTGTACGTTGTGTGTGCTGACTGATGTGACGTTAATACTGTACGTTGTGTGTGCTGACTGATGTGACGTTAATACTGTACTTTGTGTTGCTGACTGATGTGGCGTTAATACTGTATGTTGTGTGTGCTGACTGATGTGACGTTAATACAGTATGTTGTGTGTGCTGACTGATGTGACGTTAATACTGTACGTTGTGTGTGCTGACTGATGTGACGTTAATACTGTACGTTGTGTTGCTGACTGATGTGGCGTTAATACTGTACGTTGTGTGTGCTGACTGATGTGGCGTTAATACTGTACGTTGTGTGTGCTGACTGATGTGATGTTAATACTGTACTTTGTGCTTGCTGACTGATGTGGCGTTAATACTGTACGTTGTGTGTGCTGACTGATGTGACGTTAATACAGTATGTTGTGTGTGCTGACTGATGTGACGTTAATACAGTATGTTGTGTGTGCTGACTGATGTGGCGTTAAAATGTACGTTGTGTTTGCTGACTGATGTGGCGTTAATACTGTACGTTGTGTGTGCTGACGATGTGCCGTTAATACAGTATGTTGTGTGTGCTGAGCGATGTGCCGTTAATACAGTATGTTGTGTGTGCTGACTGATGTGGCGTTAATACTGTACATTGTGTGTGCTGACTGATGTGACGTTAATACTGTACGTTGTGTTTGCTGACTGATGTGGCGTTAATACTGTACGTTGTGCTTGCTGACTGATGTGGCGTTAATACTGTACGTTGTGTGTGCTGACTGATGTGGCGTTAATACAGTACGTTGTGTGTGCTGACTGATGTGGCGTTAATACTGTACGTTGTGTTTGCTGACTGATGTGGCGTTAATACTGTACGTTGTGTGTGCTGAGCGATGTGACGTTAATACAGTACGTTATGTGTGCTGAGCGATGTGCCGTTAATACAGTATGTTGTGTGTGCTGAGCGATGTGCCGTTAATACAGTATGTTGTGTGTGCTGACTGATGTGACGTTAATACGATACGTTGTGTGTGCTGACTGATGTGACGTTAATACAGTACGTTGTGTGTGCTGACCAATGTGGCGTTAATACTGTATGTTGTGTGTGCTGACCAATGTGAAGTTAATACAGTATGTTGTGTGTGCTGACTGATGTGACGTTAATACAGTATGTTGTGTGTGCTGACTGATGTGACGTTAATACTGTACGTTGTGTGTGCTGACCAATGTGACATTAATACAGTATGTTGTGTGTGCTGACTGATGTGGCGTTAATACTGTACGTTGTGTGTGCTGACTGATGTGACGTTAATACTGTACGTTGTGTTTGCTGACTGATGTGACGTTAATACAGTATGTTGTGTGTGCTGACTGATGTGACGTTAATACAGTATGTTGTGTGTGCTGACTGATGTGACGTTAATACTGTACGTTGTGTGTGCTGACTGATGTGACGTTAATACTGTACGTTGTGTTTGCTGACTGATGTGGCGTTAATACTGTACGTTGTGTGTGCTGACTGATGTGATGTTAATACTGTACTTTGTGCTTGCTGACTGATGTGGCGTTAATACTGTATGTTGTGTGTGCTGACTGATGTGACGTTAATACAGTATGTTGTGTGTGCTGACTGATGTGACGTTAATACTGTACGTTGTGTGTGCTGACTGATGTGATGTTAATACTGTACTTTGTGCTTGCTGACTGATGTAGCGTTAATACTGTACGTTGTGTGTGCTGACTGATGTGACGTTAATACTGTACGTTGTATTTGCTGACTGATGTGACGTTAATACTGTACGTTGTGTGTGCTGACTGATGTGATGTTAATACTGTACTTTGTGCTTGCTGACTGATGTAGCGTTAATACTGTATGTTGTGTGTGCTGACTGATGTGACGTTAATACAGTATGTTGTGTGTGCTGACTGATGTGACGTTAATACAGTATGTTGTGTGTGCTGACTGATGTGACGTTAATACTGTACGTTGTGTGTGCTGACTGATGTGATGTTAATACTGTACTTTGTGCTTGCTGACTGATGTGGCGTTAATACTGTATGTTGTGTGTGCTGACTGATGTGACGTTAATACAGTATGTTGTGTGTGCTGAATGATGTGACGTTAATACTGTACGTTGTGTGTGCTGACTGATGTGACGTTAATACTGTACGTTGTGTTTGCTGACTGATGTGGCGTTAATACTGTACGTTGTGTGTGCTGACTGATGTGGCGTTAATACTGTACGTTGTGTGTGCTGACTGATGTGATGTTAATACTGTACTTTGTGCTTGCTGACTGATATGGCGTTAATACAGTACGTTGTGTGTGCTGACTGATGTGACGTTAATACTGTACGTTGTGTTTGCTGACTGATGTGGCGTTAATACTGTACGTTGTGTGTGCTGAGCGATGTGACGTTAATACAGTACGTTATGTGTGCTGAGCGATTTGCCGTTAATACAGTATGTTGTGTGTGCTGAGCGATGTGCCGTTAATACAGTATGTTGTGTGTGCTGACTGATGTGACGTTAATACTGTACGTTGTGTTTGCTGACTGATGTGATGTTAATACTGTACTTTGTGCTTGCTGACTGATGTGGCGTTAATACTGTACGTTGTGTGTGCTGACTGATGTGGCGTTAATACAGTACGTTGTGTGTGCTGACTGATGTGACGTTAATACTGTACGTTGTGTGTGCTGACTGATGTGGCGTTAATACTGTACGTTGTGTTTGCTGACTGATGTGGCGTTAATACTGTACGTTGTGTGTGCTGAGCGATGTGACGTTAATACAGTACGTTATGTGTGCTGAGCGATGTGCCGTTAATACAGTATGTTGTGTGTGCTGAGCGATGTGCCGTTAATACAGTATGTTGTGTGTGCTGACTGATGTGACGTTAATACGATACGTTGTGTGTGCTGACTGATGTGACGTTAATACAGTACGTTGTGTGTGCTGACCAATGTGAAATTAATACAGTATGTTGTGTGTGCTGACTGATGTGACGTTAATACAGTATGTTGTGTGTGCTGACTGATGTGACGTTAATACTGTACGTTGTGTGTGCTGACCAATGTGACATTAATACAGTATGTTGTGTGTGCTGACTGATGTGGCGTTAATACTGTACGCTGTGTGTGCTGACTGATGTGACGTTAATACTGTACGTTGTGTTTGCTGACTGATGTGACGTTAATACAGTATGTTGTGTGTGCTGACTGATGTGACGTTAATACAGTATGTTGTGTGTGCTGACTGATGTGACGTTAATACTGTACGTTGTGTGTGCTGACTGATGTGATGTTAATACTGTACTTTGTGCTTGCTGACTGATGTGGCGTTAATACTGTATGTTGTGTGTGCTGACTGATGTGACGTTAATACAGTATGTTGTGTGTGCTGAATGATGTGACGTTAATACTGTACGTTGTGTGTGCTGACTGATGTGACGTTAATACTGTACGTTGTGTTTGCTGACTGATGTGGCGTTAATATTGTACGTTGTGTGTGCTGACTGATGTGGCGTTAATACTGTACGTTGTGTGTGCTGACTGATGTGATGTTAATACTGTACTTTGTGCTTGCTGACTGATATGGCGTTAATACAGTACGTTGTGTGTGCTGACTGATGTGACGTTAATACTGTACGTTGTGTGTGCTGACTGATGTGGCGTTAATACTGTACGTTGTGTTTGCTGACTGATGTGGCGTTAATACTGTACGTTGTGTGTGCTGAGCGATGTGACGTTAATACAGTACGTTATGTGTGCTGAGCGATTTGCCGTTAATACAGTATGTTGTGTGTGCTGAGCGATGTGCCGTTAATACAGTATGTTGTGTGTGCTGACTGATGTGACGTTAATACTGTACGTTGTGTGTGCTGACTGATGTGACGTTAATACAGTACGTTGTGTGTGCTGACCAATGTGGCGTTAATACTGTATGTTGTGTGTGCTGACCAATGTGAAGTTAATACAGTATGTTGTGTGTGCTGACCGATGTGACGTTAATACAGTATGTTGTGTGTGCTGACTGATGTGACGTTAATACATTATGTTGTGTGTGCTGACTGATGTGACGTTAATACAGTATGTTGTGTGTGCTGACTGATGTGACGTTAATACAGTACGTTGTGTGTGCTGACCGATGCGACGTTAATACTGTACGTTGTGTGTGCTGACCGATGTGATGTTAATACAGTACGTTGTGTGTGCTGACCGATGCGACTGTTAATACATTACGTTGTGTGTGCTGACCGATGTGACGTTAATACAGTACGTTGTGTGTGCTGACCGATGCGACGTTAATACATTACGTTGCGTGTGCTGAGCGATGTGCCGTTAATACAGTATGTTGTGTGTGCTGAGCGATGTGCCGTTAATACAGTATGTTGTGTGTGCTGACTGATGTGACGTTAATACTGTACGTTGTGTGTGCTGACTGATGTGACGTTAATACAGTACGTTGTGTGTGCTGACCAATGTGGCATTAATACTGTATGTTGTGTGTGCTGACCGATGTGACGTTAATACTGTATATTGTGTGTGCTGACTGATGTGACGTTAATACAGTATGTTGTGTGTGCTGACTGATGTGACGTTAATACAGTACGTTGTGTGTGCTGACCGATGCGACGTTAATACTGTACGTTGTGTGTGCTGACCGATGCGACGTTAATACTGTACGTTGTGTGTGCTGACCGATGTGATGTTAATACAGTACGTTGTGTGTGCTGACCGATGCGACGTTAATACATTACGTTGTGTGTGCTGACCGATGTGACGTTAATACAGTACGTTGTGTATGCTGACCGATGCGACGTTAATACATTACGTTGCGTGTGCTGAGCGATGTGACGTTAATACAGTACGTTGTGTGTGCTGACCGATGTGCCGTATAATACATCAAGTTGTGTGTGCTGACTGATGTGACGTTTGGCACCATATTGCGATATCCCTGTATATCGTGGCACCCCTACATTAATATTTTTTAACATCTGGCCAGCTGTACGAGATTGAGCGGCAGCAGTTTATAGCCACCAAGATCCAGAAGGAACAGGCTGAGAGAAATCTGAAAGAAGTAAGAGCATCACACGCACCACTCCTGAAGAAATTAGAGAAAGCCAAAGGGCAGAAAGATGGCATTGATAATGTGATGCGAACAAAGGTAGGTGTATTGTTAAATTGTTTTAGTTTACACAAATTTAATTTTGATTGATTGCGTCACGAATGGTTACAACATTAGTTAATCTATGTTGAATGTGGAATAGAAATAATGCAGGGATCATTCTAGAGGGCGATGTGGGCGAAATTGTTGCCCTCTGGACCCTGACTTCGCCCTCTGGGGGCCCCACTTCTCCCTAAAAAAAATTTTAAAAAACAAATATGTTTTGGTTTTTACGATTTTCAAACAAAATTTTGTTTGTTTTAGTAAGATACACTGGCCCATTATAAAGCACTCCTTCTATTCAAATGTTGTATTTAATGGCTGTACTGTGCATTTTAATCCTATTTTGCAGAAATATATTAAAGAACACCATAAAAAAATAGTTTAATCGCTCTCGAGACCTCATTTGTGATAAAATCAATTGCCATTAGAGAGAAAGAAGAGGAAATGTGGATTTAAGTGTGTTGTACAAGGATTTGACCACCTTGGTTCTGGCGGGGTTAGAACTCGCAAACTCTTGACTCGGACATCGTATCTAGGACACCACGTCGGGTCCACTCCAGGTGGTCGTTCTTTTATCATGCCAGTACTCACTTCATCATAATATATGCAACCCGATATAACAAACTGTCTTTTACTTTGAAATTTTTTTCTTTGTGGCCTCTGTTGCCGAGTGGTTACGGTAGTTGACTTCTAATCACTTGCCTCTCAGCACTACTGGTTCGAATCTCACTGGGGTCTCGAATTCCAAAGTTATCCAGCTGGCTTGCAGAAGGTCGGTGGTTCTACCTGTGAGCCCTCACACGCCTTGAATACTGCTTGGAGGAGCACCCAGGGTGTTCCTCCACCAATAATAGCTGGAAAGTCACCGTAGAACATAAGCTGTTGATGCGACTTTAAACACCAAAATACAAACATACATTGTCTTTACTTTGAAATGCTGACACAACGAAATACAAAGAAAAACGTATAGATTCATCTTCAGTGTTTTGCAGAGTAGAGACTGTAAACTGCTAACTGGTGTAGCTGTAAACTTTTAACTGGTGTAGCTGTAAACTGCTAACTTGTGTAGCTGTAAACTGCTAACTGTTGTAGCTGTAAACTTTTAACTGGTGTAGCTGTAAACTGCTAACTTGTGTAGCTGTAAACTGCTAACTGTTGTAGCTGTAAACTGCTAACTTGTGTAGCTTCAAACTGCTAACTGGTGTAGCTGTAAACTGCTAACTGGTGTAGCTTCAAACTGCTAACTGGTGTAGCTGTAAACTGCTAACTGGTGTAGCTTCAAACTGCTAACTGGTGTAGCTTCAAACTGCTAACTGGTGTAGCTTCAAACTGCTAACTGGTGTAGCTGTAAACTGCTAACTGGTGTAGCTTCAAACTGCTAACTGGTGTAGCTGTAAACTGCTAACTGGTGTAGCTTCAAACTGCTAACTGGTGTAGCTTCAAACTGCTAACTGGTGTAGCTTCAAACTGCTAACTGGTGTAGCTGTAAACTGCTAACTGGTGTAGCTTCAAACTGCTAACTGGTGTAGCTGTAAACTGCTAACTGGTGTAGCTTCAAACTGCTAACTGGTGTAGCTTCAAACTGCTAACTGGTGTAGCTTCAAACTGCTAACTGGTGTAGCTGTAAACTGCTAACTGGTGTAGCTTCAAACTGCTAACTGGTGTAGCTGTAAACTGCTAACTGGTGTAGCTTCAAACTGCTAACTGGTGTAGCTTCAAACTGCTAACTGGTGTAGCTGTAAACTGCTAACTGGTGTAGCTGTAAACTGCTAACTGGTGTAGCTTCAAACTGCTAACTGGTGTAGCTGTAAACTGCTAACTGGTGTAGCTGTAAACTGCTAACTGGTGTAGCTTCAAACTGCTAACTGGTGTAGCTTCAAACTGCTAACTGGTGTAGCTTCAAACTGCTAACTGGTGTAGCTTCAAACTGCTAACTGGTGTAGCTTCAAACTGCTAACTGGTGTAGCTTCAAACTGCTAACTGGTGTAGCTTCAAACTGCTAACTGGTGTAGCTTCAAACTGCTAACTGGTGTAGCTTCAAACTGCTAACTGGTGTAGCTGTAAACTGCTAGTTAGTCTATATTAGTCTATATTCTATAAACACTTGCAGACTGGGGAGTTGAAAGATGCAGCAAAGAAAGCTGAGGCCAATGGTAAAGAGGTGGACAACCTGACAGACAAGGTATGTATGAAGCAGACCAGATGTGCTTTCTGTTCACACATTGTCGCTAGCATAGAAACTGTAAACATGGTTAGATGAGTGGTAGGGTATTCTCTAGAGTGGAATGGCAGGGCATATATAACTGTAACATGGTTAGATGAGTGGTAGGGTATTCTCTAGAGTGGAATGGCAGGTACACTGAAACATGGTTAGATGAGTGGTAGGGTATTCTCTAGAGCGGAATGGCAGGGCATATATAAACTGTAGCATGGTTAGATGAATGGTAGGGTATTCTCTAGAGTGGAATGGCAGGTAAACTGTAACATGGTTAGATGAGTGGTAGGGTATTCTCTAGAGTGGAATGGCAGGTAAACTGTAACATGGTTAGATGAGTGGTAGGGTATTCTCTAGAGTGGAATGGCAGGTAAACTGTAACATGGTTAGATGAGTGGTAGGGTATTCTCTAGAGTGGAATGGCAGGTAAACTGTAACATGGTTAGATGAGTGGTAGGGTATCTCTATAGTGGAATGGCAGGGCATATATAAACTGTAACATGGTTAGATGAGTGGTAGGGTATTCTCTAGAGTGGAATGGCAGGTAAACTGTAACATGGTTAGATGAGTGTTAGGGTATCTCTAGAGTGGAATGGCAGGGCATATATAAACTATAACATGGTTAGATGAGTGGTAGGGTATTCTCTAGAGCGGAATGGCAGGGCATATATAAACTGTAACATGGTTAGATGAGCCGTAGGGTATTCTCTGGAGGGGAATGGCAGGGCATATATAACTTATAACTCATCTGCCCTTTTCACCAATATGTACTACCTCGTTGATCAATCACCATAATATTATTTAGCAAACTTTTCTAGGGACTAAACCCACACTGCCCCCCTCACGCGCTTCATCGCAGCTCAAAATGCACCCAGCCTCTTTTCTGACCCACCCTGCCATTTCTCTGACCCACCCTGCCCTTTTTTCCACTCTAGAGTAAACCCTTAAATGGGCTACTTTGATTAATTGAGACGTATTTAAATAAGAAATGAATACCCTACCGCTGCTACTGCTGTCCCTCTGTTTCAGACATATTTTTATACCCCCTACTACAGTCAACCCTGTCTTAAGCAGCCAGCCACGGGAATCCAAGAAAGTGGCTGCTTAACACAAGTGGCTGCTTAATAGAGGTCAAATGTATAATAAAACAGTATATTGGGAATCTGAAGTGACTGCTTAATACAGGTTGGCTGTTTAATGGAGGTGATCACTAGCACATGTTTGGCTGTACGTACGAAGTATGCCTATGACATATAGGATTTTACACTCGTGGTGATCTCTAGGATCATACACTCGTGGTGATCTCTAGGATCTTACACTCGTGGTGATCTCTAGGATCTTACACTCGTGGTGATCTCTAGGATCATACACTCGTGGTGATCTCTAGGATCTTACACTCGTGGTGATCTCTAGGATCATACACTCGTGGTGATCTCTAGGATCATACACTCGTGGTGATCTCTAGGATCATACACTCGTGGTGATCTCTAGGATCATACACTCGTGGTGATCTCTAGGATCTTACACTCGTGGTGATCTCTAGGATCTTACACTCGTGGTGATCTCTAGGATCTTACACTCGTGGTGATCTCTAGGATCATACACTCGTGGTGATCTCTAGGATCATACACTCGTGGTGATCTCTAGGATCTTACACTCGTGGTGATCTCTAGGATCATACACTCGTGGTGATCTCTAGGATCTTACACTCGTGGTGATCTCTAGGATCATACACTCGTGGTGATCTCTAGGATCATACACTCGTGGTGATCTCTAGGATCATACACTCGTGGTGATCTCTAGGATCATACACTCGTGGTGATCTCTAGGATCTTACACTTGTGGTGATCTCTAGGATCATACACTCGTGGTGATCTCTAGGATCATACACTCGTGGTGATCTCTAGGATCTTACACTCGTGGTGATCTCTAGGATCATACACTCGTGGTGATCTCTAGGATCATACACTCGTGGTGATCTCTAGGATCTTACACTCGTGGTGATCTCTAGGATCATACACTCGTGGTGATCTCTAGGATCATACACTCGTGGTGATCTCTAGGATCTTACACTCGTGGTGATCTCTAGGATCATACACTCGTGGTGATCTCATACCATTTTCTATGAAACTCATTTTGCTATTAAGCGCTATGGTAATGTTATCAAAAGGATCAAAAGGCTTGCTTAATAGTAAAATTCCAAAACTCGTTTCATAAAATATGGTATGAAATCATCACGAGTGTAAGATCCCTTTTATCACATTACCATGGCGCTCTCGTTTTAATAAATTACTTTCAATTTTGTGCCATGCATCAGCGCAAATTGTCAAGAAATATGCATAATTTACAGTTTAATGTACAAATTATCCATATTATTCTTTCGACCAATCAGAATCCTTCCAGGTGTTAGTTATTACACGTGTGTACATATAAGAACTTATGAGATCACTGTATTACACTGAATTACAAGCAAAGTTATATGATAAATTAGCCTTTCTGCCTATGACATATAGGATCTTACACTCTTACTCTCATTTCTGCCTGATCTTCTGTACTTCCGTTTTGTTTGTCCTTACATTTCTACTTAGGGGGGTGATGGGGGGGGGGGCTATTGTGGGGAATATGTCTCATATATGTCCTGTCATCAAACATTAGGTCACCCAAATAGATTAGATTAGCTTAAAAGCAACTTTTAATCTTGTCATATATAATCTGTACCCTGGCACTAAACCGTGTTAAAAGTTGTCTGGTGATCCATTCATCGTCTCCAGGCCCTCTTGTTAACTGTTTCATATAATCGTCTCCAGGCCCTCTTTAACTCTCATATAATTGTCTCCAGGCCCTCTTATTAACTCTCATATAATCGTCTCCAGGCCCTCTTGTTAACTCTCATATAATCGTCTCCAGGCCCTCTTGTTAACTCTCATATAATCGTCTCCAGGCCCTCTTGTTAACTCTCATATAATCGTCTCCAGGCCCTCTTGTTAACTCTCATATAATCGTCTCCAGGCCCTCTTGTTAACTCTCATATAATCGTCTCCAGGCCCTCTTGTTAACTCTCATATAATCGTCTCCAGGCCCTCTTGTTAACTCTCATATAATCGTCTCCAGGCCCTCTTGTTAACTCTCATATAATCGTCTCCAGGCCCTCTTGTTAACTCTCATATAATTGTCTCCAGGCCCTCTTGTTAACTCTTTCATATAATCTGTCGACAGTATGTAGATGTTCAAGAGGAGATGAAGTTCAAGAAGGACCAGGAAGATGCTAGGAAAAAGAGGTAAGTGGCAAGAGCGAAACGTAAAATAAGTTCACGCATTCCATAATGTAACAGTAGCTAGTAATCACTCGATGTTTGTCCGGCCCATAACATGGTTGTACGTGGTTGCATTTCGAAGTAATCACTCGATGTTTGTCCGGCCCATAACATGGTTGTACGTGGTTGCATTTCGAAGTAATCACTCGATGTTTGTCCGGCCCATAACATGGTTGTACGTGGTTGCATTTCGAAGTAATCACTCGATGTTTGTCCGGCCCATAACATGGTTGTACGTGGTTGCATTTCGAAGTAATCACTCGATGTTTGTCCGGCCCATAACATGGTTGTACGTGGTTGCATTTCGAAGTAATCACTCGATGTTTGTCCGGCCCATAACATGGTTGTACGTGGTTGCATTTCGAAGTAATCACTCGATGTTTGTCCGGCCCATAACATGGTTGTACGTGGTTGCATTTCGAAGTAATCACTCGATGTTTGTCCGGCCCATAACATGGTTGTACGTGGTTGCATTTTGAAGTAATCACTCGATGTTTGTCCGGCCCATAACATGGTTGTACGTGGTTGCATTTCGAAGTAATCACTCGATGTTTGTCCGGTCCACAGGGATTCAGCACGTTTGGGGATACTAGTATATATATTTAAGTACAGGGATTCTACTCTGTGGGATGTCGGATTTCGCATCGATCCGTAAAATGGCCCTATCTGAAACAATTTTGAACAAATCTGTCCAAATATAGCGCCTATCCCGAGTCTTTATATTGTTCTTCAAATAAAACACAACTTTAAGCTGCATACATGTATACTTTACAAACAATTGCCACAGACATTGGCCATAGCAGGTCACATTTCCATACTAGGACACGGGTTCTGTCAGCAACAACAAAAAATCTTCGACTGGAGAGTTTTAACAGTGAATAACATTATCATTAAAATGTGTTTCCACTAACGTGTAGGTTTATTCAGCAAAAATGTACGTCAAAAAGAGATTTCGTAGAATTTTTCAATTTGTTTTGAAAATTTCTCAAGCGGCGCAGTTCGCGTTGAAACGAGCGTTCTGATTGGATTATTAGAATGTAACTAGATGTTGTTTTTTTTTATGAAGAATATCATAATTTTATTTTACCCATTCATAGTCATCTCTTGTATATAAATACTAAGGAAACCATTCAGTCACCGGAGATTACTTTTTTAGTAAAAGTCATTATACCTTATTAGCACATTCTGAAACATGTATGTTCACTGTTTGTCTATACAACATTTTATACTGCAGACTGAGAGACTTAAACAGACAGTTGGAGGCCCTGGAGAAAGAGTTAGAAACCACAGATGATTCTGAAGATATCCAGGTATGTACTACAGAACTTGGAAGATATCCAGGTATGTACTACAGAACTTGAAAGATATGCAGGTATGTACTACAGAACTTGTAAGATATCCAGGTATGTACTACAGAACTTGGAAGATATCCAGGTATGTACTACAGAACTTGTAAGATATCCAGGTATGTACTACAGAACTTGGAAGATATCCAGGTATGTACTACAGAACTTGTAAGATATCCAGGTATGTACTACAGAACTTGTAAGATATCCAGGTATGTACTACAGAACTTGGAAGATATCCAGGTATGTACTACAGAACTTGTAAGATATCCAGGTATGTACTACAGAACTTGGAAGATATCCAGGTATGTACTACAGAACTTGTAAGATATCCAGGTATGTACTACAGAACTTGGAAGATATCCAGGTATGTACTACAGAACTTGGAAGATAGCCAGGTATGTACTACAGAACTTGTAAGATATCCAGGTATGTACTACAGAACTTGGAAGATATCCAGGTATGTACTACAGAACTTGTAAGATATCCAGGTATGTACTACAGAACTTGGAAGATATCCAGGTATGTACTACTGAACTTGGAAGATATCCAGGTATGTACTACAGAACTTGGAAGATATCCAGGTATGTACTACAGAACTTGTAAGATATCCAGGTATGTACTACAGAGTTTGTAGGATATGCAGGTATGTACTACTGAACTTGGAAGATATCCAGGTATGTACTACAGAACTTGGAAGATATCCAGGTATGTACTACAGAACTTGGAAGAACTTGGAAGATATCCAGGTATGTACTACAGAACTTGGAAGATATCCAGGTATGTACTACAGAACTTGGAAGATATCCAGGTATGTACTACAGAACTTGGAAGATATCCAGGTATGTACAGAACTTGGAAGATATCCAGGTATGTACTACAGAACGTGTAAGATATCCAGGTATGTACTACAGAACTTGTAAGATATCCAGGTGATACTACAGAACTTGGAAGATATCTAGGTATGTACTACAGAACTTGTAAGATATCCAGGTATGTACTACAGAACTTGTAAGATATCCAGGTATGTACTACAGAACTTGGAAGATATCCAGGTATGTACTACAGAACTTGGAAGATATCCAGGTATGTACTACAGAATGTGTAAGATATCCAGGTATGTACTCTAGAACTTGTAAGATATCCAGGTATGTACTACAGAACTTGGAAGATATCCAGGTATGTACTACAGAACTTGGAAGATATCCAGGTATGTACTACAGAACTTGGAAGATATCCTGGTATGTACTACAGAACTTGGAAGATATCCAGGTATGTACTACAGAACTTGTAAGATATCCAGGTATGTACTACAGAACTTGGAAGATATCCAGGTATGTACTACAGAACTTGGAAGATATCCAGGTATGTACTACAGAACTTGGAAGATATCCTGGTATGTACTACTGAACTTGGAAGATATCCTGGTATGTACTACAGAACTTGTAAGATATCCAGGTATGTACTACAGAACTTGTAAGATATCCAGGTATGTACTACATAACTTGGAAGATATCCAGGTATGTACTACAGAACTTGGAAGATATCCAGGTATGTACTACAGAACTTGGAAGATATCCAGGTATGTACTACAGAACTTGGAAGATATCCAGGTATGTACTACAGAACTTGGAAGATATCCAGGTATGTACTACAGAACTTGTAAGATGTCCAGGTATGTACTACAGAACTTGTAAGATATCCAGGTATGTACTATAGAACTTGTAAAATATCCAGGTATGTACTACAGAACTTGTAAGATATCCAGGTATGTACTACAGAACTTGTAAGATATCCAGGTATGTACTACAGAACTTGTAAGATATCCAGGTATGTACTACAGAACTTGGAAGATATCCAGTTATGTACTACAGAACTTGTAAGATATCCAGGTATGTACTACAGAACTTGGAAGATGTCCAGGTATGTACTACAGAACTTGGAAGATATCCAGGTATGTACTACAGAACTTGGAAGATATCCAGGTATGTACTACAGAACTTGGAAGATATCCAGGTATGTACTACAGAACTTGGAAGATATCCAGGTATGTACTACATAACTTGGAAGATATCCAGGTATGTACTACAGGACTTGGAAGATATCCAGGTATGTACTACAGAACTTGGAAGATATCCAGGTATGTACTACAGAACTTGTAAGATATCCAGGTATGTACTATAGAACTTGTAAGATGTCCAGGTATGTACTACAGAACTTAGAAGATATCCAGGTATGTACTACAGAACTTGGAAGATATCCAGTTATGTACTACAGAACTTGTAAGATATCCAGGTATGTACTACAGAACTTGGAAGATATCCAGGTATGTACTACAGAACTTGGAAGATATCCAAGTATGTACTACAGAACTTGGAAGATATCCAGGTATGTACTACAGAACTTGGAAGATATCCAGGTATGTACTACAGAACTTGGAAGATATCCAGTTATGTACTACAGAACTTGGAAGATATCCAGGTATGTACTATAGAACTTGGAAGATATCCAGTTATGTACTACAGAACTTGGAAGATATCCAGGTATGTACTACAGAACTTGGAAGATATCCAGGTATGTACTACAGAACTTGGAAGATATCCAGTTATGTACTACAGAACTTGGAAGATATCCAGGTATGTACTACAGAACTTGGAAGATATCCAGTTATGTACTACAGAACTTGGAAGATATCCAGGTATGTACTACAGAACTTGGAAGATATCCAGGTATGTACTACAGAACTTGGAAGATATCCAGGTATGTACTACAGAACTTGGAAGATATCCAGGTATGTACTACAGAACTTGGAAGATATCCAGGTATGTACTACAGAACTTGGAAGATATCCAGGTATGTACTACAGAACTTGGAAGATATCCAGGTATGTACTACAGAACTTGGAAGATATCCAGTTATGTACTACAGAACTTGTAAGATATCCAGGTATGTACTACAGAACTTGGAAGATATCCAGGTATGTACTACAGAACTTGGAAGATATCCAGGTATGTACTACAGAACTTGGAAGATATCCAGGTATGTACTACAGAACTTGTAAGATATCCAGTTATGTACTACAGAACTTGGAAGATATCCAGGTATGTACTACAGAACTTGGAAGATATCCAGGTATGTACTACAGAACTTGGAAGATATCCAGGTATGTACTATAGAACTCGGATGATACTCAGTAGCCCATTGGTTGAATTTTGTGAACTTAAATTAAATACGTATCACCATAGTGTGGTGGTGCACATACACATTGCGTGTGGATCGACCCAGTGACACCCAAGTTATTGCCCTTTAATGAGTTTATACAAATTCATCTTAGCTCAATTGCGAAACAAGTTCTTACAATATTAATCTCTCGAGACCTCATTCTTGATGGAATCCATCGCCACGAGGGAGGGAGAGCTAAGAGGCATGTGAAGTTTACATGCCTTGCCTAAGGGTACAATCGTAATGGCTCAAGCAGGGCTCGAACTCCGGGCCTTTCGCACCTGAAGTGAACACCACTGCGCTATCACAACTTCCTTCTCACAATTGTCCGTCCCGCTCCAGATCTGTCAGGGATATCCATTAATCGAATTTGCTTGTTGATAATGCAAGATGATGTTAATTTCTAGTGCCTGCTGAGTAAATAAAATCACATTTGCAAACAACGTAGACCCAGATCTGCCACATCTGATCAGGATCTATGTTGTTTGCTATTCAGTCAGATGTTTTAGCTCCATTATCCTAATAGCAAACAGCATAGAGCCTGATCAGGCGGCACAGTCTGTGCCATCTGATCTGGCTCTATTCTGCTTGCAAAAGTGATTTTTATCTGCCGCTAGCGTGCAAATGGTTAATGTTGTAGGTAGTGAACATTCTTTAAATGTTTGTCTCGTGTCTGACATGTGTAGCGGGTAAAATGAATCCTAACACATTAATATATCTGTTGTTTCAGCCACTGTTAGAGAAAGTCAACAGAAATATGCATGACACAACACAGAAACTGGGCCATATCAATATGGAAGGAGAAAATGTGCGAGGCAAGGTAGACGGCCACAGGAGAACTATTAATGGTATGATAACTAACTTATTGAATGGATACTAAAAATGTCTATTAATTTTCCGTTGTGTGCAACCCATTTCGGAAACCTAGATATGTGTTCCTGGACAAGCTCTGCTGAATTACGTCATTAACCAGTACTAAGCAAAATGCTGAAGTGAATTGCTCAATACACTACGTAAATACCATGAGAGGCTGTCCAATTAGCGCGGTTCTCACCAATCCAACCCGGGTTCGATCCTCGGACCGGGCAGTATGTGAGATGGTAAGGTGGTCGCCAGATCGGACAGGTGGGTTTTCTCCGGGTACTCCGGTTTCCTCCCACACGAATGACCACATATACGCGTTCATCCGCGCCAACGATAGTGATTAATATAAGTTGTTAAAAGGTGCTTCGCAATCGTTGTAAAATAAATAAAGTTTAAAAAATTAGCGCGATTGTAAGCACTCTCGCTTCTGATCAATGCAACCTGGGTTGGATCCTCGTATCGTGAAATATGCGAGATGGTACAGTTGTCGCAAGATCGGACAGTTGTGTTTTCTTGGAGTACTCTGCTCTCCTCCCACACGAATATATGGTTTCATCCGCGCCAACGAGAGTGCATTACTTGTAATATAAGTTGTTCAAGCTTGTTTCAAAGAAATAGTAAAATAAATAATGTTTATAGTTTAAGTGACGTGACCATGCGTTGTACATGGAACCTCGCAATTGAAAATTCTGTCAGAATCGGCCATTTTATAACATCCAATGTATTGTTTACAAAGTACGCTTCCCAAGTGTTTCGTCCCAAATTGCATGGTTTCTTTATTTTTTGTATTTCCGCATATGAATTTACATACAGCCATACAATACAATATATAAAACACATACATTTATGCATACATATTACGTGTAATATCCGTGAATTGCATGATTTCTGTTGGTGGCTTCAGGTATGCAGAAAGATTTGCAAGCGTTACGTAATATAGAGAACCAGAGGCTGCAGACACTACGTGCCAAACACAAGGACACGTACGATGCTGTCATGTGGCTGAGAGAAAATAAGGACAAGTTTCAGGGAAACATTCACGAGCCTATCATGCTATGTGTGAGTGTCGTCATGGTTATTTACTAGGGTTTCCAAGAAACACTAGAGTTATTATGGCTGCCACGGTATATCGGTATATTGCATTACGTTGCCAAACTATTTTGTACCCCGTTTTGAAATTAACGTACTCGTTTTCATATTTTCCATTTTCGTGTAGCTATCCGTTTTATTATTGTTTGGTCGAATTTGATTTCTTGAATTAAAAGAATTTAGCTCCAGGGTTCATTCTAGTGGGCGAAATAGTCTCCCTAGGGACCCTGACTTCACCCCCTTCTCCTTTTTTTTTTTTTTTTTTACAATTTTAAGATTTTGTTCAGTAAGATACTACACTGGCTCATTATAAATCACTCCTTTCGTTCAACTGTTGTATTTAATATCACACTTTACATTTTAACGCTATTCTGCATAAATTTATTACAGAATCGAATAAATCATCAGGATCACACATGCTTCATATTAGTAATATTTCTAGTTATGTTACTATAACTGTTTTATTTTGCCTTATATTTATGCCATGTTTCGCATGTTCAATAAAAGTGTTCACACAAGAAAAAATATCTGCAGCAATATATCATGGTACGCATTGCAATATGTTGAGAAAGGTTTGCAATATATCATGGTATGTATTGCAATATGGTGAGAAAGGTTTGCAATATATCATGGTAAGCATTGCAATATGGTGAGAAAGGTTTGCAATATATCGTGGTACGCATTGCAATATGGTGAGAAAGGTTTGCAATATATCGTGGTGCGCATTGCAATATGGTGAGAACGGTTTGCAATATATCATGGTATGTATTGCAATATGGTGAGAAAGGTTTGCAATATATCGTGGTACGCATTGCAATATGGTGAGAAAGGTTTGCAATATATCAACAAAAAACAAAACAACCACAAAAAAACAAAACAACCACAAAAAACAAAACACCACAAAAAACAACTGGTATGTATTGCAATATGGTGAGAAAGGTTTGCAATATATCATGGTACGCATTGCAATATGGTGAGATAGGTTTGCAATATATCATGGTATGTATTGCAATATGTTGAGAAAGGTTTGCAATATATCATGGTATGTATTGCAATATGTTGAGAAAGGTTTGCAATATATCATGGTATGTATTGCAATATGGTGAGAAAGGTTTGCAATATATCGTGGTATGTATTGCAATATGGTGAGAAAGGTTTGCAATATATCATGGTATGTATTGCAATATGGTGAGAAAGGTTTGCAATATATCGTGGTATGTATTGCAATATGGTGAGATAGGTTTGCAATATATCATGGTATGTATTGCAATATGTTGAGAAAGGTTTGCAATATATCATGGTATGTATTGCAATATGTTGAGAAAGGTTTGCAATATATCATGGTACGTATTGCAATATCTTGAAAAAGGTTTGCAATATATTTGGTACATATTGCAATATGTTAAAATGTTGCAATATATCATGGTACATATTGCAAAATGTTGCAATATATAGATGTTTCAGGTAAGTTTTGTGGACAGTCACATTAATATTGAGATGTGGAAGTCGTGATACCGGTATAACACGTATAGGCATTCATTGAGATGTGGAAGTCGTGATACCGGTATAACACGTATAGGCATTCATTGAGATGTGGAAGTCGTGATACCGGTATAACACTTATAGGCATTCATTGAGATGTGGAAGTCGTGATACACTTACCGGTATAACACGTATAGGCATTCATTGAGATGTGGAAGTCATGATACCGGTATAACACGTATAGGCATTCATTGAGATGTGGAAGTCATGATACCGGTATAACACGTATAGGCATTCATTGAGATGTGGAAGTCGTGATACACTTACCGGTATAACACTTATAGGCATTCATTGAGATGTGGAAGTCGTGATACCGGTATAACACGTATAGGCATTCATTGAGATGTGGAAGTCGTGATACCGGTATAACACGTATAGGCATTCATTGAGATGTGGAAGTCGTGATACACTTACCGGTATAACACTTATAGGCATTTATTCCTCGCCACTGTGGGCTCGAACCCTACTGACGGTCGGATTCTTTCAAGTGAAGAAAGCTGCCCATGAGCTGCAACAATGTTCGGATCCGGGCCCTGGGGTCTTCCTCCACCACTGTAAGCTTGGAAGTGACTGTTCGGAGGGGTCATCCTCCACCACTGTAAGCTTGGAAGTGACTGTTCGGAGGGGTCATCCTCCACCACTGTAAGCTTCGAAGTGACCAGAAGACTAGGTGTTGGTGCGATGCTAAATCCAGATACTAATAAACGTGTGTTTGGGCTGTTTTACAGGTGAATATGAAGGACCCTAATAAGGCGAGATATTTAGAGAACCATATCTCATTCAACGACATGCGAGCGTTTGTGTGTGACACGAGCGAGGACATGAACTTATTCATGGATCTTATGAGAGAAGAACAGAAGTTACGAGTGAATGCTGTAAAAACTCCGCCCAATGTCTCCCTGGATACGTTTAAACCAAAATATCCTTTACAGCGATACAGGTCTGAATATTTTAGCATCTTTATATACAATACAATACAATAAGTTTATTGCATAAAACAGTATACATGTTTGTAGCAATTAAGTAAAAACAGGCAGTGACATGGAACTTCACAAAAGAGCACAATCACAAGTTCAAATATATGTGTAAAATATGCGTTAAGTTTCGTTGCTTATTTGCAAAATATATAAATTTGGAAAGACCAATGGTGATATATTTTATTTGCATGACAAAAGATTAATTAATTTCTGTACAGTCGGCCAAGTATGGTAGTATCTTTTAATGTATTTCGATGTTATGTTTGAGTAATGTAGAGAAATTCTGTATATTTTATCTTTAATATAATCAAGATAAGGTTCAAAGATAAATTCATTTTTAAATTAACTGTATGTCTCTTTAAACGTTTTATTGATAGCAGTATACCAACTTTGATAATATATGTGTTTTTACGTTTATTTATCGTCACTACCGGTTGCCCATATGAGCGACGCCTCCTGAAGAGATTAGTCATTTTAGATTTTGGAGAATAGTGCAATGATACAGACAGAGACCCATTCCAGAATCTCCTCTGGTTCTTTTACGTGCACGGTGTAAAGCACCGACACAAGACCTCGGTTTAACGTCCCATCTGAAAGACTGTTATTTTTATTAGGGTCAGACGGTGGATCGAACCTGCGATCCCTGGATTACCAGTCCAGCGTGTTACCACTGGACTACATATCCATCTGATAATATATGTCTAGTATGCATGTTTTTATAGTATTGTAATTTTTGAATGGTTTTGCCACAAATAACTCGGCCTGCATCGATAATATTTTTTAGTTGATAACCCCAGTTCATTTTGTTATATGTAACTGGCCGAGTGGTTATGTTATTTTTACTTCAATTCACTTGCCTCTCACCACTTGCCTCTCACCACTTGCCTCTCACCACTTGCCTCTTGCCTCTCACCACTTGCCTCTCACCGCTTGCCTCTCACCGCTTGCCTCTCACCGCTTGCCTCTCACCGCTTGCCTCTCACCGCTTTCCTCTCACCACTTGCCTCTCACCACTTGCCTCTCACCACTTGCCTCTCACCACTTGCCTCTCACCACTTGCCTCTCACCACTTGCCTCTCACCACTTGCCTCTCACCACTTGCCTCTCACCGCTTGCCTCTCACCGCTTGCCTCTCACCGCTTGCCTCTCACCCCCCCACCCCCCACCCCCCCACCACTTGCCTCTCACCACTTGCCTCTCACCGCTTGCCTCTCACCACTTGCCTCTCACCACTTGCCTCTCACCACTTGCCTCTCACCACTTGCCTCTCACCACTTGCCTCTCACCACTTGCCTCTCACCACTTGCCTCTCACCACTTGCCTCTCACCACTTGCCTCTCACCACTTGCCTCTCACCACTTGCCTCTCACCACTTGCCTCTCACCACTTGCCTCTCACCACTTGCCTCTCACCACTTGCCTCTCACCACTTGCCTCTCACCACTTGCCTCTCACCAACCACTTTCCTCTCACCACTTGCCTCTCACCACTTGCCTCTCACCACCTGCCTCTCACCACTCACCACTTGCCTCTCACCACTTGCCTCTCACCACTCACCACTTGCCTCTCACCACTTGCCTCTCACCACTCACCACTTGCCTCTCACCACTCACCACTTGCCTCTCACCACTCACCACTTGCCTCTCACCACTTGCCTCTCACCACTCACCACTTGCCTCTCACCACTCACCACTTGCCTCTCCCACTCACCACTTGCCTCTCACCACTTGCCTCTCACCACTTGCCTCTCACCACTTGCCTCTACCACTTGCCTCTCACCACTCACCACTTGCCTCTCACCACTTGCCTCTCACCACTCACCACTTGCCTCTCACCACTCATCACTTGCCTCTCACCACTCACCACTTGCCTCTCACCACTCACCACTTGCCTCTCACCACTTGCCTCTCACCACTCACCACTTGCCTCTCACCACTCACCACTTGCCTCTCACCACTCACCACTTGCCTCTCACCACTTGCCTCTCACCACTTGCCTCTCACCACTTGCCTCTCACCACTTGCCTCTCACCTCTCTATGTTTGAATCCCACTAGGGGTGTAGAATTCTTTCATGTGAGAAAGCTATCCAGCTGGTTTGTGGAAGGTCGGTTGGTGGTTCTACCTGGGTGCCAGGCTGTGCCTGAAATATTGGTCAGAGGGGCACCCAGGGTCTTACCTTAATAGCTGAAGAGTCACCATATAACCTAAGCTGTTGGTGCGACTTTTAACACATTTTTTATAAATTGTTTATTTTAAGACTTGTAAGACTGGAAGCAACTTTGAGGCCATACTTAGGTGGTAAAACACTTGTCTTAGAGGAGAATATGGATGGTAAAGTAAACATGTTTCTAGACTGTGATGTACTGTAACTAATCAAATGCCAAAGTAAAAGACATACAGAAATACCCACAACATTATACAGTAGAACTCCTCTAATCTGAACCCCCCCTCTTTAATCCAGAATCCCCTACAAACCAAACATTCTCTGGATCCCGAATTTTTCCCATTTATTTTCATTGTAATAAAAAAAAAAATTCCGGAAACTGAATGAAATATCGTAATATTTTCTGTATAATCAACACAAAATGACCCCTAAAATCATTATACAGTAGAACCCCTCTAATCTGGACTCCCTTTAATCCAGAATCCCCTACAAACCAAACATTCTCTAGATCCCGAATTTTCCCCCATTTATTTTCATTGTAATAAAAAAAAAACCTCTAATCTGATAACCGGATGAAATTTCGTACTATTTTCTGTATATTCAACACAATATCACTTCTCAGAACCAGACGTGCCAATTGACCTTTCGGCCGATTTTGATTGACAGCTGGCGTTAGCCAATCGCATCGCACCATTCGCGCACACTCCCGGCAACGGCTTATCGCCGCCATCTTGTTAGACAAACAATGCATATTAGACAAACTAGTAACAAATTTGAAAAGGCTTGAATTTGATCGAAAATACGGGTTTAAAATTGTTTTAATGATGTTGAAAATGTGTAGCTTTGGTGTGTGGGTTAGTTATAGTACAAAATTAGTCGATATCCTGGTGATCGACGTTAAATTCAACCCATTTCAAAATCCTTGGACAAATCTAAAAGTGTGTATATGAAGTTATGAACCACAAAATACCAGACAGCTGCTTTAAAAACAATGCATCTATAAATACACCGACTGACCCCATATAGTCATTCTTTTCTAGCAAACACAGCAATCAAATTTAAGCGTGTCACACTGTTTATTGGGAGTAATCAACAACTTACCGGTACATCACAGAGACCGCCGACTTTATAATATCCCGATAGAGGCCTACTGCTATTATCAAGATCAAAGTAATGCACAACGGAATTTAGCACTGATTGTGCTAATTGGTCAATTATAAAATGTGTGCACACAATTATAGCATTGAGTACTACACCGAGTCATTGTTTTATCATTCTGTCAGACAAACGAGTTATTTAGTAAAGTTTTAATCAAATCTGATGAGTGATCGTGATCTGAAATTATGTTTTGAAAAATAATTACAAATTAATTAATGCTGTCTGTCATTGACAATGGTGAAAAGATGTAGTTACGGTCAGTGTGACAGTGATAGTAGTTATCCAGATCGATTGATAGGTGACGTTAAATTCGTGCCATTTCCAAAACCTAAGACAAATCTTGAAAAATGTCTAAGGTGAATTAAGTTGTGTCGACGACCAGCTGAATACATCCAAAATTAATGCAAACATATATTTGCACAAAAGTAAGTTGAAATTAATTTATTTATGCATAATAAAATATTTCGAAAAAATATATTCTGCATTTATAGATTTACTGTTCACAAGAGATATGTGAGTATAATGGTGATGGATGGTGGTGGACTATGGATCAGATAGTAGTAATAGTACCCATGCAGTTTTTGGGCCTAATGTTCGAGTCTTCTAGGAGGCATAGGGTCGAGTCTCAATACGGTGGCATATTTCATTTCTTTTGATGTCAAAGTTGACACAATATGGTTGTTCACTCTTCCGTTGACTGCGAAAGCATTTTCCACGAACACTTAACACGCCCTCATCCATTAAATATATCTGTACTTTAGAGAAATAACGTTCACTGAAAAACTTAAACCATTGCTGTCTTGCTTTCAACGAGATATTCTTATCTGGGTGAAATAAAACCGAGAAATTCGACGGAATTTTATCTAGATTAACTCGATGCAGGACTGCGTTAGAGGCCATTTTGTTAGATAGCTTGTCTCGCGTGGTTACAGCGAGCACCGGTAACTATGGGGGACGTGCCTAAGTAGCGTTTGCAGAAAGGTCAATTATGAAAGGAAGCTAGTCAAGGGATAATCCTGTACTGTCATAAAACTGACAACATTCCATTGTTTGTCAATTGTCCACACCTGTGTTTTTCACAAGTTGTGAAAAATGTTTGTACTGCATATAATCTGTGGGTAGCAAACATTAATAGCATGAATGTCTTAGATACAGAAGGGTCTGTAGCCCAGTGGTAACACGCTGGACTGGTAATCCAGGGATCGCAGGTTCGATCTACCATCTGACCCTAATAAAATTAACAGTCTTTCAGATGGGACGTTAAACCGAGGTCTCGTGTCGATGCTGTACACACAGATGTCATCCCTTTGATCTGTTGTATGTAAACTGTAAAATGGTGATAACATTGTTTGGCATCATCAATCTCGGACAAAGGGGATTATGTCCTAGGCTGCATTTCCACAGGGGGAGGGGGATTATGGGTGGATTATGTCCTACACTCTGTACGTGTACATGTATTAATATTAAACATAAAAAACCCTCTAATCCGGAACCCCCTCCTTTTGTCTTGTCCTGAAGAAGTCCAGATTAGAGGAGTTTTACTGTATAATACAATAAAATGGATATAAAAAACAAATGCGTTTTTTTTATTAATATTATCCAAATCTGGTTTTGAACAAATATGTTTTGTGTATTTTCAGCAAATATGGTTTCCATAGTTACCTTGTTGATTTGTTCACGTGTCCTGAGGCCGTTATGAAGTTCTTGTGTACACAGTACCGTGTACAGAATATTCCCATTGGTGACCACAGAACTAAAGATCTTGTTGATAAGATTGTCAGAGAACAGCCAGATCTTAGCTGCTTTTACACCGCTGAAAATCAGGTGAGTCAAAAACTAGTTGGGAACTTGGCTTGTTGTACCAGGTAAAATGCTGCACTGAAAGACGTCTTGTTCAGTGCCTAAGTGACATTTGCATTATCTTTAACCTGTCAATCACAGCTAACGTGGCAGTCATGATAGCGCGGTGGATGCGCATTCGCTTCAGGTGTGAAAGGTCCGGAGTTGGAGCCCCGATTGTGCCCTTAATTCCACTTTGCTTCTTCTCTCTCCCTCGTGGCGATGGATTCCATCAAGAATGAGGCCTGACAACTCTGATCAGGCTCTATGCTGTTTGTTATTCGAATAGTGGAGCTAAAACACTTGGCTGAATAGCATACAACATAGATCCTGATCAGACTTGGCGCGGCTGATCTGGATCTATGTTGTTTGCACATTCCAATTTATTCGGCAATTTAAAAGTTGAGAGACTTAATGTTTTGTCACAAAAACACTTAATTGTAAATACAGTCAAACCTGGTTTAGTGGTCACCTCCATTAAGCAACCAACCTGTATTAAGCAGCCAGTTTCCCAATATCTTACTTTATTATATATTTGACATCTGTTAAGCAGCCACCTGTGCTAAGCAGCCACTTTCTGTGATTCCCTTGGCTGGCTGCTTTAGACAGGTTTGACTGTATAAAGAGTGCATCCTATTTTATACAAATGAGGTTAATGGATATTTAACAAGCAGAAAGCTTTCTATGGATGAAGTGACCTTACAGTGAATAATAATAATTTAAAAAATATTACTTGCAATTATTAATTCATGTCTATCAAACATAAGTCACATGTTTGCTGGTGACAATACGTTACAGACGGATCTGTAGTCCAGTGGTAACAGGCTGGACTGGTAATCCAGGGATCGCAGGTTCGATCCGACCATAATAAAATTAACAGTCTTTCAGGTGGGACTTTAAACCGAGGTCTCGCGTGGGTGCTTTACATTGTGCATGTAAAAGAACCAGAAGAGACGCTGGAATGGGTCTGTCTGTATCATTGCACTGTCCTCCTAAAATGCCTAATCTCTTCAGGAGGCGTCGCTCATATGGGCAACCGGTAGCGCCGATAAATAAACGTAAAACACAGACAATACATTGTTTTGTTTGCTAGAAACAAGTGGATAATGTTATATCTATGCTTATGTACTGTCAGTTGTTAGCATGTTTATTCAAATACAGGGTTCCCGCTGTCGTCGCCAATGGTGCCAATTGTGACCCAAAAAAATATATTGGAGCTAAATTTTGTGAATATGCACAACTTTGCTTCTTTTTTTTGGCTCATGTTTTGTCAAATACATGGCTTCAAATATTTATTTGTGAACTATATGGCTCTTAGTTGGCTCCAGTGTTTTTCAATTGGCGACAGAAGTGGCGCAGACAAACATTCAGACAGAGGGAACCCTGAAATATATGTCAAGAGAGTTCAATTGTCATTTTTCAAATTTCTTCCATTTTCAAGAACAGATAAAGTGATTGCATCATACTATCACATATTTAACTTCAGTATTTAATCAAGAAGAGTCGGTATGATGGTTCTACCTCCTCCAGAAGCGTTAAACTCAAGTAAGTATTCACAGAGTCAACTGGCATGCAAAACAATCGTCGGAACGGAAATGGCACAAAATATTGCATTGTAATTCTAGAACGTAAATGTTTGTAAATGTTCTCGCTGTTTATACATACCTGGGTTCCGAGTCTTATTTCTAATATACGAATATTAATATAATGTTGAAGAAATTTGTACCAGATTTTTAAAAATAATTTATGCAAGCTTGATATGTAAATATATACCTGAATTTAGATGAAATTTATCATATCGTCGGTGGTCTTCGCAAACCTCGTATGTGGGATTTGGCCACTTTTCAGAAACTGCAAAAAACTGTCTTATAAAATGTAAATAACTCGCTCTATCATCGTGAAATTTGGAGCATATGTAATTTATAGAGTACTTATTATAATGTACGTGTGAATTAAAAATAATGCTTTGTAGTTATTGAAGAAACACACATACGACCTTTGAGAACTTAAAATCAAATTCGCAAAAGTCGTATATTCATATACATCCAATGCGAACTTACTTTTTTCCAAACTTTGGTCTTATATTGAATATACGTCTTTTAAGAATTTGATTTGATGGTCTGATTAGAAGGCCACTGCGACACTTGCCGATTTTGTCCAATTAGTGCACGGATACTAATTCTCACGAGGCTGCATATAAAACTACCGTTTAAATGGTAAAACGTGCTCTTGATCGAGAGGTCCAGGGTTCGAATCCCACCAGAGACAGCAGTTGCTGATTTCCGTGAGCAAGACATTTACCCGGCATTTCTCGTCTCCATTGAGATGTATGAGTGGGTACGTGGGAGAGCGGTATCGGCACAGGTTACAGGATACATCCAGAGCTTAGATGTTGTTTGTTGAAAACCAAATGTTGTGTTATCAACATTGTATAATGTATAGTTCGTGTAAGTAAATAAAGCATATATTTTGTACCACGTGTCAGGCTCGTATACCCCGGGTGCATTTGTAAATACTTTATTTACTCGCGCGAACTATACAATACATCTGTAATAGCATGACATAACAACTGATTGCAGTTTAACATACCTATATAAACTATATTTTTCAAACTATCATGAAACAGAGCAAAGCATCTTTATAAAAGCACCACAACAGTAAAAGCGCAAAAGAACTGATTTGCGAAATAACAACCTCACAACGGGATAAGCATGCATGTAGATTAAAATCATTAATTATTTTAAAATTAATGCTGACAATAATTATTTCAAGACGTTTCTACTCCCTCTAAGAATTATTAGAATCAACTTTGTATTTTGGTGCACTGCATTTCGCGAACTTTATACATGAACACTGAACAGAGAACTAGAAACTACAATTTATCAAGAAATTCAGATTAAAACGCTTGATATGCCTCGTAATTCATACTAAGTCAATACGTACAGTACTAAATACTATAATAATCGAACACGTGGAAAGATGTTATCGTAACTATATGTGTACATTAGCAGCTTTGGATATTTGAATTAAAACGTTAACAATGAAACAGAAAAGAAAGAGTTAGACACGTAAGGCAGCATGACAATGTTACTGAACTATAAGTTTTATAATACGACACTTAGTTTTAACGAGTACAATGTCAGTCCGACCAATGCCTACAACAGCTATTACGACACTCTATATATTGACTGTATTATGCATGTCAAGAT
Organism: Archivesica marissinica; assembly: GCA_014843695.1. Taxonomy (NCBI): domain Eukaryota; kingdom Metazoa; phylum Mollusca; class Bivalvia; order Venerida; family Vesicomyidae; genus Archivesica; species Archivesica marissinica. The sequence goes on along the minus strand of CM026397.1, from coordinate 12,358,197 downwards.
AACTTTTTGTATGGTAGGGTGTCATAAAAGCTGTGGTAGTCAGAGGGAATGACTATCTTTAATTCTTGTAGATGCTTATATTTGGATCCTTTAATAGGAGAACGTGCATCGGCAGCCTGCTCTACAACGGTCGGTGGAGTGCTACGGGTGTGCCGCTTTGGCAGGTCAGAGAATTGATCCAAGAAATTGAGTTTGTACTCAATGTGACCATCTGGATAGTAGCGGAGAACACGTAGATCCGTGACAACTGCGTCCCCATGTGACCAACCGGGTCTAATAGAAGTGTACCTTTGAATTTTGCTGTAGGCCTTGAAAAAGTTATATTGCAAATACTTAACTCGATAAGGGTTATCTCTCCGGGCAATTTTCATCTGTTCTACATAGTTTGATGGGACAAATATGTCCTGCTTTCGGATGCGTCTTTCAATTGTACTATGTACATTGTCAACTGTCATCTGCGTATGGCCTTTCTCTAAATATTTCTGTGTAATTGTGACGTTGTGTCTTTGTGCTGTCAGAAGTAATGCGATGGCCAAAGTGGTGTTCCGATTCTGATATCGCAACCATCGCTGTAGATTATAATCTCAATGGCGCCTTTAGTGATAAGGGATGTCACATAATCCACAATACAGGTCGCAAACGCATCAGCAGTGAGGCCAAATTCCCCTTCGTGCCAGAAGTAGCAGCAAACATCTTTTGAAATTGTGTCAAATACAGTGAAATTATGGCATGCCAATTTGGTCTTATAATAGAGAGCGCTTGCTTTTATCTTGGGACACAACAGAACCGATTGTCCATGGTTAGGACCTTTATATCATCTTTGCCTCGGGCGTTTTGTATGTCCTGTTGCATTTCTCCTCTAGCCTCTGTCTTCCTCTTTATGTGTTCTTCATAGACTTCTTTCTCAATAGTACCGACCTTGTAGGAGCAGCACAAATCACACTGGTCTTTTCTTGGTTGATGGAGTCCAAAGTTTAAAATCTTGAATGCCCTCCTAAAGCATTTTATTCCAGCCGACTGTTCGCACTGACTGGTAAACTCGATACACATCATGTAAGGAACTGAAAACTGGTTCCAGATAGGTTTTTGAACTCGAAGCACGACAATAATGTGATGGTACAGTTGGCAATGACCGTAGAAAATCTCGTGCACTTTTCATTTTGTCTGATAAAAGATTAACCTCTCCTCTTGAGTCCACATCTGCTTCTCCATCATTATCACCACATTCGTATGGATCATTTTCATTAAGCATACATCATTTTTTCACGAATACCCAACGTTGCGAGAAATAAGTCCTTGCACACGGAAACACTGCTCCTTTGTGTTTCAGGTTATATTTGAATGTCCTTGTCTTCCTGCTACTAATTTGACTAGATGTGGGAACCGTTACATAAACTAAGCCCTTTACATGCATCCGTTTCTCCTCCCAGGACATGTCTGTCCAAAATGACTTAAAAATTTCCTTTCTTTGGTCTTCCAAAATATCAAAGCACATTCTAGATTTTTCACATCTACTACAGGTTCTGTCAGCCATGGTCCTCTCATTTCTATCCACACTGTATACCGTCTTTCCTGCATCCGATTGTCCAACAGCTTTGTATGTCTGCCCTTTCATCCTATTAATCTTATGCCTGTTCTTTTCCCATTTTCTTGGATCAGCTTCTCCTTTTTTTGCTCTCTTTTGTGTAGCATTAGGAGTCTCTACTACTATTTCTTCATGGTCTAATTCAGGTAAGACATTTTGATAGTCAAATTGCTGGTCATCAATCACATTCAGCTCCGTAGCAGTAAAATATATTGCTTTTACTTCTTCATCGTTATCTCCGATGGTCTGCTGTACTGGCCTGGTTTGTTCTCGTCCAATGGTCTGCTGTTCTGGCCTGGTTTGTTCTTGTCCAATGGTCTGCTGCTCTGGCCTGGTTTGTTCTTGTCCAATGGTCTCCTGTTCTAGTCTGGCTTGTTCTTGTCCAATGGTCTGCTGTCCTGGCCTGGTTTGTTCTTGTCCAATGGTCTGCTGCACTAGTCTGGTTTGTTCTTGTCCACATGGTCTGCTGCTCTGGCCTGGTTTGTTCTTGTCCAATGGTCTGCTGTTCTAGTCTGGCTTGTTCTTGTCCAATGGTCTGCTGTCCTGGCCTGGTTTGTTCTTGTCCAATGGTCTGCTGCTCTAGTCTGGTTTGTTCTTGTCCAATGGTCTGCTGCTCTGGTCTGGCTTGTTCGTGTCCAATGGTCTGCTGTCCTGGCCTGGTTTGTTCTTGTCCAATGGTCTGCTGCTCTAGTCTGGTTTGTTCTTGTCCAATGGTCTGCTGCTCTGGTCTGGCTTGTTCGTGTCCAATGGTCTGCTGTTCTAGTCTGGCTTGTTCTTGTCCAATGGTCTGCTGTTCTAGTCTGGCTTGTTCTTGTCCAATGGTCTGCTGTTCTGGCTTGTTCTTGTCCAATTGTATGTTGTGCTGGCCTTGTTTGTTCTTGTCCAAAGGTCAGCTGTGCTGTTTGAGTTGGTTGTTTTACTTTATGAGTCTTTGCTCTTGGTTTTTTGTTTTTCTTTTCTTTTTGGTCTTTCATTTTTCTCTTCTTGGTTCTTTTTTTACGAGCTTTTGTTTTGCTTTCTTCGTCCGTATCTGACACGGAAGTCGATTTTCGCTTTCGCTTCTTTTTGCGATCATCCTTCCAATCTGGATCATTTAAGTCGTCATCATAATCACTACTGTCAACGCCGGACGAATATATCTGCTTAAGAAGTATTTGCCCTTGTCCTTCACTACCATTAGATGCATCTTCTACATTTGCTGCCCCATTAGTTTCAGTTGATTTTGTACGGTCTGCTTTCTGTATATCATTGTCATTTTGGTCTCGTATCTTTTGTAAAGACAATTGTACCATTAACCGACCTCTTGAAACGTTCATTCTAGTAGTTGATTTGTTGTTATTTACCTGGTTCACAAACTGTACAATGTATACCGTTCTCTCTTAGCTCACTTATGCCTAATTGTTCGTAAGGAAACGAAGGATGGACACAAGAAACGTGAAAATAGCGGCCAAATATTTTTGAAATCATGTCAACTCATTTTAATAGTTCTTACGTCACATTCAGGCCCAGGCAAAGGACAACATCATAACCAACATGATGTATAATATACATGCATGACTCTAAAGATGTTTTCATATACCTTACCTGTGTTTTTTGACGATAATGCAGTATTCATGTCATCTCGTGTTTAGCCGACATACTGGAACAATATACGTCATTTGCGAAGGCCTCAAAATTTACCCAACCGGAAATACGACATAAAAGCACACGTGATATATACGCTATTTTTGGTGCTTTGGAGACCAAACCCTTCGCAAAAGACATAAAATCGGTTGAAGATTTGATATTATGGAAACCATATTTTTTGGCAAAATCCGACATACGAGGTATGCGAAGACCACCGACGATATGTCATTTAGACAAGTTTTATATGAAGGGAAATAATGCACTTTTCATTTTGAAACCAAACTTCAAAAAGTTATCTCCCTTGGCAACAGTGATTTTTTTTAACATGCAAAACGATTATTTAAAGCAGCATTACATTGTATGAAATAAAAGATATTTGAACAATTCATTTTTTACGTATGGGTAGCAATGCTGCTACACATTCTAACATTACACTTTGTATGCTTATGTTCATTTGGTAAACAGTGTTTTTTTGCGATAAAACAAACTCGAAACCGAAAGTAGGACTTTCCGAGTCGATCGGTCACGCACTTGTTTACAACCGGAACGCATTGTCCGCACTTGTTTACATTCGGAATGCATTGTCCACATTTGTCCCACGTTGTCTTTTTTAATTAAATATGTTTTCATACCTCTGTTAGCCAAGTCTTTTAGGGACATTTCGACATCCCCGCGAGGGGTTCGACATTAGAGGAAGATAGATAGTCTTTCATGTTCAAAATATATACGTTGTTTTCTACGTCCTCTGTTGTTTCACGCAGCTGTGAGTGTTGACATTTTGTGTGTTGATAAACAAATTCGCGTATACGACGGTTTAAATATATTGGAATTTTATCGTTTCTGAGCAACTATTTTGAATTTTGTAAACACACACACATTAGTATTTATATTTTACCCAAAACATCCTTTATTACGATGTAATGCTGCTTTAAATGAACCCTGTTATATGTTTGTAAATGTTCTCGCTGTTTATACATACCTGGGTTCCGAGTCTTATTTCTAATATACGAATATTAATATAATGTTGAATAAATTTGTACTAGATTTTTAAAAATAATTTATGCAAGCTTGATATGTAAATATATACCTGAATTTAGATGAAATTTATCATATGTCATTTAGACAGGTTTTATATGAAGGGAAATAATGCACTTTTCATTTTGAAACCAAACTTCCAAAAGTTATCTCCCTTGGCAACAGTGATTTTTTTTTAACATGCAAAACGATTATTTAAAGCAGCATTACATTGTATGAAATAAAAGATATTTGAACAATTCAATTTTCACATATGGGTAGCAATGCTGCTACACATTCTAACATTACACTTTGTATGCTTATGTTCATTTGGTAAACAGTGTTTTTTTGCGATAAAACAAACTCGAAACCGAAAGTAGGACTTTCCGAGTCGATCGGTCACGCACTTGTTTACAACCGGAACGCATTGTCCGCACTTGTTTACATTCGGAATGCATCGTCCACATTTGTCCCACGTTGTCTTTTTTAATTAAATATGTTGATTCATACATCTGTTAGCTAAGTCTTTTAGGGACATTTCTACATCCCCGCGAGTGGTTCGACATTAGAGGAAGATAGATAGATAGTCTTTCATGTTCAAAATATATACGTTGTTTTCTACATCCTCTGTTGTTTCACGCATGCGCGCTGTGAGTGTTGACATTTCGTGTGTTGATAAACAAATTCGCGTATACAACGATTTAAATATATTGGAATTTTATCGTTTCTGAGCGACTATTTCGATTTTTGTAAACACACACACATTAGTATTTATATTTTACCCAAAACATCCTTTATTACGATGTAAAGTCGCTTTAAGCAGAAACTGTCTCCTAATGGAAGTATTGCACAGTATATTATTGTACCATGTGCCATCATTTACTCATATCATAATCAGTTTAATGCACAGAAAGTGTGTATCGAGTTAGACGAGATATTACACTGCCCCACAAACCTTTCTCGGACGAGCCTCCATTGCTCATGCTCTCAAATTGTTGGATGTCGTCATTTTCTGTTACCTGAGATATAAATGCCATTGCAATCTTCATGGAAATAAATGCTTGCTTGACTGGATACACAAATTGGTGAAAAATTAGCGGGAACAAAGTTTGATAAAAGCTGGTGTATGCAGACTGCTCCGGTGCAACGATTGCTTGCATGCCAGTAGTCCTCACCGAGTCAACATTACAGTATTATTGGAATTTGATAAGCTAGTATTGTTAGTATTAACATGTAACTGATAGTTATCTACCTTGTAGTTTATTCAATTTTAATTTAGCTCGATTGCGAAACAAGTTCTGACAACATTAGTTATATTGCTCCCTTGACCTCATTCCTGGTGGAATCCATCTCCATGAGGGAGACGGTTGTAATCCATCACCATGAGGGAGACGGTTGTAATCCATCGCCATGAGGGAGACGGTTGTAATTCATCACCATGAGGGAGACGGTTGTAATCCATCGCCATGAGGGAGACGGTTGTAATCCATCACCATGAGGGAGACGGTTGTAATCCATCACCATGAGGGAGATGGTTGTAATCCATCGCCATGAGGGAGAGAGAAGATGCAGTGTGCAATTTAAGTGCCCTGCCTAAATTCCACATTGCCTTTTCACTCTCACTCTAGGTATATATTGTAAGCTACTGTTGTTAAAGTGTGTTGTTTACAATGCAGATGAATTTTGCCAGCTTCTCATATTTAGCTTGAGTCCGCCTCCGTGGTCGAGTGGTTACGGTCACTGACTTGTATACCACTGTAACCTATCATCACTGATGGTCACGGGTTCGAGCCCCGCTCAGACCGTGTCTCATTTATATGAAAAAGTTGGCAGTTTCTTACGGAGGTTGGTGCACCCAAGTACTGGTTAACCGCTGAAGCCTGCCCAGGAAAGTTGTTGTTAGGTAAACTGCCCGTCGGCGATATAGCCCAAAATGGTGCTGATGCAGGCGTAAAACCCGAAATATAACATAACATATTTAGCTTGACATTTCAAAGAATTATTAATAAATGTATTGCACTCGACTTGTTTGTTGCGCTGAGTTTTGTGACATCCCTTACATCATATAAGCTAAAATTCTCAAACTGCCAGGTGGAATGGAACTACGCTTGTCACATGTTCCACATTTAAAATATGATGTACATACAGAGTGCAGCAATAGCTCTCGTCCTGTCATCCGAGGTGACTGAATTTACATGTCTTGTCAAGCGAATGATTCCTAAGAATTTCCAGGAAATAGTGGAATTAATAACTATGACATTGGTCTGAAAGCACCTATTCTGCAGTACCGTAGCCAGAGGCAAATTTCAACCGAGGCACCTTCAAATTGTTGAGGTATAGAAGCGATTTCCTGCATTTTCTGATTTAATGAGTTTAGATGTATAATTATGTACTGGCCATTCAGCTTTCTAGCAGTCAACATTTTATACAGCAAAGGGATATTTTTTGCAGTTTATTTATTTAATTTTTCATTTTATTTTTTTGCTTTGGAAATTTTAGCAGAGGCTTGCAGTTGCCTCGGTGTGCCTCAGTGTGGCTACGGGCCTGTTATGAATATCGCCTTGATAAATTTAAATTGTGATGCGTTAACGTCCACCATCTTCCTTTGTTCAACGGAGGAAGTACACTAAGAATGCCAGTTGCCTCCCTTGTGTAATAATAACGTGCATGATTGTTATATTGTAGGCACCCATCCTTGCTGACCGTCTCCACAGACGAGAACCGAGAGAGAGAGCTGCTTCAGCAGTTACAGGTACCCATAGTAACACACTAGTAACACACATACGGTTATAGTGACCAAGTGAGAAGCACATTTAGTGATTTACTACTCGAGTAATTGTGACCAATTACTTGCAAGTACTCGTTTATGGGTGGCCAAGTGTTTACGGTCGTTGACTTCAAATCACATGCCTGCTCACCCCTCACTAAACTGGATCTGTAGTCCAGTTGTTAACACGTTGGACTGGTAATCCAGGGATCGCAGATTCGATCCCCCGTCTGACCATAATAAAATTAACAGTCTTAACATATGGGACTTTAAGCCGAGGTCTCGTGTCAGTGCTTTACACCGTGCACGTAAAAGAACCAGAGGAGATTCTGGAATGGGTCTCTGTCTGTATCATTGCACTATCCTCCAAAAATCTAAAATTACTAATCTCTTCAGGAGGCGTCGCTCATATGGGCAACTGGTAGCGATGATAAATAAACGTAAAACACACAATTCCCCACTATGAAAACCCTCTAAACACCTCCAAACTGCACTTTACCTCTGGTCCGGTGGCCGTTCAGCTTAGAGGAGCTTCACTGTATTAACGAAACCTGTGAATGTTTTCCAGTATGATTCTCGTATAAATTATGCTTGCAGGTGGAGAACTCGAGTGTACAACAGAAGGAGGACCAGTATAACAACTTGAAGGTACAGTCGCGACAGCTCGACAAACGTCTCAACGAACTCCGCGACGAAAAGGTGAGTACACTATTTGACCTCAATGTTGAGTATAGTCGAGCGTTCATTGCGGGCGCCCATGTTATTGTGCAAAATTGGGCTAGCATGGTGCACATTTTGAAGTTCCTTTTTAATTCGGCAATCGGAAATATATCCGTTTTTCTAAAGCTCTGTAAAACGAGATCATTCCTCAAAATGTCACGGTTGCACATAGGGTCAAAGATCAAATAATGTTTCAGCAATAGCCTACAGATAGATCTGTAGTCCAGTGGTAGCCCACAGATGGATCTGTAGTCCAGTGGTAGCCCACAGATGGATCTGTAGTCCAGTGGTAGCCCACAGATGGATCTGTAGTCCAGTGGTAGCCCACAGATGGATCTGTAGTCCAGTGGTAGCCCACAGATGGATCTGTAGTCCAGTGGTAGCCCACAGATGGATCTGTAGTCCAGCGGTAGCCCACAGATGGATCTGTAGTCCAGCGGTAGCCCACAGATGGATCTGTAGTCCAGCGGTAGCCCACAGATGGATCTGTAGTCCAGCGGTAGCCCACAGATGGATCTGTAGTCCAGCGGTAGCCCACAGATGGATCTGTAGTCCAGTGGTAGCCCACAGATGGATCTGTAGTCCAGTGGTAGCCCACAGATGGATCTGTAGTCCAGTGGTAGCCCACAGATGGATCTGTAGTCCAGTGGTAGCCCACAGATGGATCTGTAGTCCAGTGGTAGCCCACAGATGGATCTGTAGTCCAGTGGTAGCCCACAGATGGATCTGTAGTCCAGTGGTAGCCCACAGATGGATCTGTAGTCCAGTGGTAGCCCACAGATGGATCTGTAGTCCAGCGGTAGCCCACAGATGGATCTGTAGTCCAGCGGTAGCCCACAGATGGATCTGTAGTCCAGCGGTAGCCCACAGATGGATCTGTAGTCCAGCGGTAGCCCACAGATGGATCTGTAGTCCAGTGGTAGCCCACAGATGGATCTGTAGTCCAGTGGTAGCCCACAGATGGATCTGTAGTCCAGTGGTAGCCCACAGATGGATCTGTAGTTCAGTGGTAGCCCACAGATGGATCTGTAGTCCAGTGGTAGCCCACAGATGGATCTGTAGTCCAGTGGTAGCCCACAGATGGATCTGTAGTCCAGTGGTAGCCCACAGATGGATATGTAGTCCAGTGGTAGCCCACAGATGGATCTGTAGTCCAGTGGTAGCCCACAGATGGATCTGTAGTCCAGTGGTAGCACGCTGGACTGGTAATCGAGGGATCGCAGGTTCGATCCCCCGTCTGACCCTAATAAAATTAACAGTCTTTCAGATGGGACTTGAAACCGAGGTCTTGTGTCGGTGCTTTACACCGTGCACGTAAGAGAACCAGAGGAGACTCTGAAATGGGTATCTGTCTGTATCATTGCACTATCCTCCAAAAATCGAAAATTACTAATCTCTTCAGGAGGCGTTGCTCATATGGGCAACCGGTAGCGACGATAAATAAACGTAAAACACACAGCAATAGCGCTCCCAATGACTAGACAGAATTACATGAAGCTTGACACATGTTCAGCATCATATTGTGATATGTTCCTGCGACACTACATGCAATATTATCTCCAGATTTAGACTGATTGATGAATCTGCTCATTAATTCTACTGGCTTGGATAATTACTTTTATCTAGGGTTGGAAACAAAGGTGAAGAACGGTATTCGAATATTTGATTGGTTATGTATTCGAATATTCGGAACAACATGACCTCTTACATGTCGTAGCTTCGGCCCCATACAAGATTTTCCTCATCCGGTCATGTTACTGTATGTACACCTCCTCCACATGGTTCAGATTAATTGATTTTCCACATGGTTCAAATAAGTAGCATGTAATCAAAACTCGTTTCATAAGATATGGTATGATATCACGAGCATAAGATCCTATATGTATGTTACTGCACTGCCTGTTAGGGCATAGTGAAAGTATGTGTGTGACACGGAGACAGTATATATGTCTGACATGGAGATGGTATATATGTATGTTACTGTACTGCCTGTTAGGGCATGGTGAAAGTATGTGTGTGACATGGAGATGGTATATATGCATGTTACTGCACTGCCTGTTAAGGCATGGTGAAAGTATGTGTGTGACATGGAGATGGTACATATGTATGTTACTGCACTGCCTGTTAGGGCATGGTGACAGTATGTGTGTGACATGGAGATGGTATATATGTGTGACACGGAGACAGTATATATGTGTGACACGGAGACAGTATATATATGTGACATGGAGATGGTATATATGTGTGACATGGAGATGGTATATTTGTGTGACACGGAGAGAGTATATGTGTGACACGGAGACAGTATGTGTGTGACATGAAGACGGTATATGTGTGACACGAAGATGGTATATGTGTGACATGGAGACAGTATATGTGTGATACGGAGATGGTATATGTGTGACACGGAGATGGTATATGTGTGACATGGAGACGGTATATGTGTGACAGACACAGAGATGGTATATGTGTGACACGGAGACGGTATATGTGTGAAACGGAGATGGTATATATGTGACACAGAGACAATATACATGTGACACGGAGACGGTATATGTGTGACACGGAGATGGTATATGTGTCACATGGAGACGGTATATGTGTCACACGGAGACAGTATATATGTGACATGGAGAGAGTATATGTGTGACACGGAGATGGTATATGTGTGACACGGAGACGGTATATGTGTCACACGGAGATGGTATATGTGTGACATGGAGACGGTATATGTATGACTCGGAGATGGTATATGTGTCACAAAGAGACGGTATATGTGTGACACGGAGACGGTATATGTGTGACACGGAGACGGTATATGTGTCACACAGAGATGGTATATGTGTCACACGGAGACAGTATATGTGTGACATGGAGACGGTATATGTGTGACACAGAGACAATATACATGTGACACGGAGACGGTATATGTGTGACACGGAGATGGTATATGTGACACGGAGACGGTATATGTGTCACACGGAGATGGTATATGTGTGACACGGAGACGGTATATGTGTCGCACGGAGACAGTATATGTGTGACGTTGCTATCATGTTTTCCAGAAACAATTATTGATGCGGAAGGACATAAAGAAGAAGCTACAGTCGCAGATCAGTGCCAAGAATCAAACGTACGTAAGCTACATAAACTTACACCAATCATACTGCACCTTCACCTGGCTTGGGAAAGGTTGATGGTTCTACCGAGTGCCCGTATGTGGCTGAAATATTGCGCTGAGAGGGCATCTATGGTCTTCCTTCCTCCACAAATAGAATCTGGAAAGTCAACTTACGATCTAAGCTGTCTGTGCCACTCTAAGCATTTTGTGGAAGTCGTGATAGCGCAGTAGTAGCGCATTCAGGTGCGGAGTTCTAGCCCCACTGGAGCCGTTATGATTGTACACTTAGGCAAGGCATGTAAATTCCACGCTGCCTCTTCTGCCTCTTATTTCCCCCCCGCATAGCAGAACACGGATATAACAATGATTTTAACCAAGTTATTTCCCCTGCATAGCAGAACACGGATATAACAATGATTTTAACCAAGTTATTTCCCCTGCATAGCAGAACACAGATATAGCAATGATTTTAACCAAGTTATTTCCCCCGGCATAGCAGAACACGGATATAGCAATGATTTTAACCAAGTTATTTCCCCCTGCATAGCAGAACACGGATATAGCAATGATTTTAACCAAGTTATTTCCTCCCGCATAGCAGAACACGGATATAGCAATGATTTTAACCAAGTTATTTCCCCTGCATAGCAGAACACGGATATAGCAATGATTTCGAAGCCTAAATTGCCTACTTGCAGACAAACCGTTACTAACCAAACAACAGCAACAATGTAGTTAGTTACACATGTGTGCACAGAATTCAATTATGTATTGCAAATATCCGCAGAATCAAGACAGTTGAAACAGAAGCTGTCAATCTGGAGGCAGAGGAGGAGAAAGTGAAGAAGCGGGTGAAAGAAATCAACACAAAGAAGCAGAGGCATTTAAAACATTATTTAGAAAATACACAAGTGAGATTATTTTCCATTCCAACTTGTTGTTGGGGAGGAGGTTTTTAAAGTCACTCTATGCAAGGTCATTCTTTTGGCTGTCCAATTAGCGCAGTGGTTAGCGCGCTCGCTTCTCACCAATGGACCCGGGTTCGATCCTCATACTTTGGAAGTATGTGAGATGGTACCGGTGGTCGCCAGATCGGACAGGTGGGTTTCCTCCAGGTACTCTGGTTTCCTCTCACATGAATGACCACATATACGCATGCATCCGCGCCAACGAGAGGGATTACTATAAGTTGTTAAAACTCACTTCGCAATCGTTGTAAAATAAATAAAGCTTAAATAAAAGGTCATTCTTAAAATGTGAAAATATAACTATCCGTAATTATCCTAGTGTTAAACTTTATAGAGCACCATTTACAATGTCATGGGTGATATTGAAAGTCAATGTCCACGAAATAACTTCGCTCAGTACTAAGCAATGTGGTAAAGTTTCTTACTGTGACCGGGTTCGAACTCGCTTCTAATTACAAGTGAAGCACTCAGAGAGGCTAAGCAGTGACCTTTCTGGCGGCATCGGAACCGTTAACAATTCAATACATGTATTTGCATATAACTAAAAATACATTACTGTACTGTTGAAGAAGTCCCCACCTACCACTGACCTTGAATTTGAAATTGACAATTCCTTGGAAAGCATATAAGACATTTTATATTTCGCTGAGCCAGCACTCGTATAGTCAATCGACCGTGGAGAGACACCCTTGGGTCAGTGACCTTGTTTATATTTGGTGCCGAGCTGATAAGTTTGATCGGGATGAGTCAGAATATACATGGATTCTACCCAAAGCAATTTTCATGGTACATCAAAGATGAATTGATATTTGTTTGTTTGCAGTATCGGGTAACTGGTTAAATCCCATAATTTGCTATGCACACACCATTCCGCCATTGTTCAACCTTTAGCAGGCTGTAGGCAAAGTGAGGAGAGAACAAAATTTAATGTGTAATATGTTACCTAGAAAGTAGGGTTTGACATTTCATTCAAATTGTCCCTGTCGCTCATTTCGCCTACAGCGTGATACAGGTTAATTATAGAGTAAAACTACATCATATATATACAGTCAAACCTGTGTTAGTGGTCACTGTTAGTGACCTCTATTAAACAGCCACCTGTGTTCAGCAGCCACTTTCTGTGACTCCCTTGGCTGGCTGCTTAAGACAGGTTTGACTGTATATATATGACGACAATATCGCACGTAGCATCATCCCCGCAAATAGAACTGCCGTTTCCGCAATTTCCGTGGTACGTCATTTCGACACGCAGAAATTGTTGTTGATCTTGGCTTCTCGGCGCTGTGAGTCTGTTATGTCATTTTAGCAACAAAATGTAGGAGCAATAACAGGAGCTGAATCTGCAGTAATCGCTTTACAGGCTTGATTGTTAATCAGTTAATCACTAGAATCTAATAATAACATATTTCCACTAATGCGCTAATTTTGAAAATTGGAATGGCAGTTGGAGCACTGTGTGCATTGTGTATGTTGCAGAGATGTGTGAGAGCAAGCACGGAGAAAGTACGGATGAGTCTGCAGCACGCTGAATCTATCCGCGAGTACAGTCGACTAGAGGTTGAGATACGAGAACAGTCGCAGTCGCTACAACAAGCGGAGGTAAGTGTATTAGACTACGACACGCTGAATCTATCCGCGAGTACAGTCGACTAGAGGTCGTCGAGATACGAGAACAATCACAGACGCTACAACAAGCGGAGGTAAGTGTATTAGACTACGACACGCTGAATCTATCCGCGAGTACAGTCGACTAGAGGTCGAGATACGAGAACAATCACAGACGCTACAACAAGCGGAGGTAAGTGTATTAGACTACGACACGCTGAATCTATCCGCGAGTACAGTCGACTAGAGGTCGTCGAGATACGAGAACAATCACAGTCGCTACAACAAGCGGAGGTAAGTGTATTAGACTACGACACGCTGAATCTATCCGCGAGTACAGTCGACTAGAGGTCGTCGAGATACGAGAACAGTCACAGTCGCTACAACAAGCGGAGGTAAGTGTATTAAACTACGACACGCTGAATCTATCCGCGAGTACAGACACTCGATCAAAGCTTTGAACAATCACAGACACTACAATACAGACACTCGATCAATGCCTTGAACAATCACAGATACTACAGTACACTCAACTCGATCATGGCCTTGAACAATTGCAGACACTACAGTACAGACACTCGATCAAGGCCTTGAACAATCACAGAAACTACAGTACAGACACTCGATCAATGCCTTGAACAATCACAGACACAATAGTATAGTTACTCGATCAAGGCCTTGAACAATCACAGACACTACAGTACACTCAACTCGATCAAGGCCTTGAACAATCCCAGACACTACAGTACACTCAACTCGATCAAGGCCTTGAACAATCACAAACACTACAGTACAGTTGCTCGATCAAGGCCTTGAACAATAGCAGACACTATAGTACAGTTACCCGATCAAGGCCTTGAGCAATCACAGACACTATAGTACAGTTACCCGATCAAGGCCTTGAGCAATCAGAGACACTATAGTACAGTTACTTGATCAAGGTCTTGAACAATCACAGACACTATAGTACAGTTGCTCGATCAAGGCCTTGAACAATCACAGACACTATAGTACAGTTACTTGATCAAGGCCTTGAACAATCACAGACACTATAGTACAGTTGCTCGATCCAGGCCTTGAACAATCACAGACACTATAGTACAGTTACTCGATCAAGGCCTTGAACAATCACAGACACTATAGTACAGTTACTCGATCAAGGCCTTGAACAATCACAGACACTATAGTACAGTTACTCGATCAAGGCCTTGAACAATCACAGACACTATAGTACAGTTACTCGATCAAGGCCTTGAACAATCACAGACACTATAGTACAGTTACTCGATCAAGGCCTTGAACAATCACAGACACTATAGTACAGTTACTCGATCAAGGCATTGAACAATCACAGACACTATAGTACAGTTACTCGATCAAGGCCTTGAACAATCACAGACACTATAGTACAGTTACTCGATCAAGGCCTTGAACAATCACAGACACTATAGTACAGTTACTCGATCAAGGCCTTGAACAATCGCAGACACTACAGTGCAGTTGCTCGATCAAGGCCTTGAACAATCACAGACACTATAGTACAGTTACTCGATCAAGGCCTTGAACAATTGCAGACACTATAGTACAGTTACTCGATCAAGGCCTTGAACAATCACAGACACTATAGTACAGTTACTCGATCAAGGCCTTGAACAATCACAGACACTATAGTACAGTTACTCGATCAAGGCATTGAACAATCACAGACACTATAGTACAGTTACTCGATCAAGGCCTTGAACAATCACAGACACTATAGTACAGTTACTCGCTCAAGGCCTTGAACAATCACAGACACTATAGTACAGTTACTCGATCAAGGCCTTGAACAATCACAGACACTATAGTACAGTTACTCGATCAAGGCCTTGAACAATCACAGACACTATAGTAGTTACTCGATCAAGGCCTTGAACAATCGCAGACACTATAGTACACTCAACTCGTTCATGGCCTATACCTTGGTTATGCCGTGTATGCCCTGGATCCCAAAATTAAAATGGGAGGAGTTATTTATAATTCCTCTTCCATTTCAACGGTGTCAAGGTGTGTATTGGTGACACATCTTGGATTCTTTAGCATCTCGATATATTAGGGTCCCGATAAAGGGGAGGGAGTCAATTTCAATGAAAGTGACCTTTGGTTATGATACGATATATACATCCAGTTGTGTGTCCCATTTGTTTAACTTGGGGAATCAGTTACACCCACTGAACAGATTAGTGCTACATAGAAACTTGGGGAATCTGTTACACCCACTGAACAGATTAGTGTTACATAGAAACTTGGGGAATCAGTTACACCCACTGAACAGATTAGTGCTACATAGAAACTTGGGGAATCAGTTACACCCACTGAACAGATTAGTGCTACATAGAAACTTGGGGAATCAGTTATGCCCACTGAACAGATTAGTGCTACATAGAAACTTGGGGAATCTGTTACGCCCACTGAACAGATTAGTGTTACATAGAAACTTGGGGAATAAGTTTATGCCCACTGAACAGATTAGTGCTACATAGAAACTTGGGGAATCAGTTACGCCCACTGAACAGATTAGTGTTACATAGAAACTTGGGGAATCAGTTACGCCCACTGAACAGATTAGTGCTACGTAGAATATTGGGGAATCAGTTACGCCTACTGAACAGATTTGTGTTACATAGAAACTTGGGGAATCAGTTATGCCCACTGAACAGATTAGTGCTACATAGAATATTGGGGAATCAGTTACGCCCACTAAACAGATTAGTGCTACTTAGAAACTTGGGGAATCAGTTAGGCCCACTGAACAGATTAATGCCACTTAGAAACTTGGGGAATCAGTTCCACCCACTGTATAAGCATGTAGATGTGCTGCCGATGCGGCCTCATTGTGTCTTTGTCTGTGTGTTTTCAGACAGAGTTTGATAGAGCTAAGGAGAAACTACATGAATGTAAAAATGTAGCAAAGAGACTTCTTGATGTGGCAAAGAAAGCGAGTGGAACGGGGCCAAATGAAGAACTAGCAGACCATCTAAAATCTGTAAGTTTCTGTGTTCTGTACAGTGATTCGTAAAGCTGTAAGTTCCTGTGTTCTGTACAGTGATTCGTAAAGCTGTAAGTTCGCTGTGTTCTGTACAGTGATTCTTAAAGCTGTAAGTTCCCTGTGTTCTGTACAGTGATTCTTAAAGCTGTAAGTTCCTGTGTTCTATACAGTGATTCGTAAAGCTGTAAGTTCCTTGTGTTCTGTACAGTGATTCATAAAGCTGTAAGTTCCCTGTGTTCTGTACAGTGATTCATAAAGCTGTAAGTTCCTGTGTTCTGTACAGTGATTCTTAAAGCTGCAAGTTCCCTGTGTTCTGTACAGTGATTCTTAAAGCTGTAAGTTCCTGTGTACTGTACAGTGATTTGTAAAGCTGTAAGTTCCCTGTGTTCTGTACATTGATTCTTAAAGCTGTAAGTTCCCTGTGTTCTGTACAGTGATTCTTAAAGCTATAAATTCCTGTGTTCTGTACAGTGATTCTTAAAGCTGTAAGTTCCTGTGTTCTGTACAGTGAATAGTAAAGCTGTAAGTTCCCTGTGTTCTGTACAGTGATTCTTAAAGCTGTAAGTTCCCTGTGTTCTGTACAGTGATTCTTAAAGCTGTAAGTTTCTGTGTTCTGTACAGTGATTCGTAAAGCTGTAAGTTTCTGTATTCTGTACAGTGATTCGTAAAGCTGTAAGTTCCTGTGTTCTGTACAGTGAATCGTAAAGCTGTAAGTTCCTGTGTTCTGTACAGTGATTCATAAAGGTGTAAGTTCCTGTGTTCTGTACAGTGATTCGTAAAGCTGTAAGTTTCCTGTGTTCTGTACAGTGATTCGTAAAGCTGTAAGTTTCCTGTGTTCTGTACAGTGATTCGTAAAGCTGTAAGTTTCCTGTGTTCTATACAGAGATTCGTAAAGCTGTAAGTTTCCCGTGTACTGTACAGTGATTCGTAAAGCTGTAAGTTTCCTGTGTTCTGTACAGTGATTCGTAAAGCTGTAAGTTTCCTGTGTACTGTACAGTGATTCTTAAAGCTGTAAGTTCCTGTGTTCTGTACAGTGATTCTTAAAGCTGTAAGTTCCCTGTGTTCTGTACAGTGATTCTTAAAGCTGTAAGTTCCTGTGTACTGTACAGTGATTTGTAAAGCTGTAAGTTCCCTGTGTTCTGTACAGTGATTCTTAAAGCTGTAAGTTCCCTGTGTTCTGTACAGTGATTGTTAAAGCTGTAAGTTCCTGTGTTCTGTACAGTGATTCTTAAAGCTGTAAGTTCCCTGTGTTCTGTACAGTGATTCTTAATGCTGTAAGTTCCTGTGTTCTATACAGTGATTCGTAAAGCTGTAAGTTCCCTGTGTTCTGTACAGTGATTCATAAAGCTGTAAGTTCCATGTGCTCTGTACAGTGATTCTTAAAGCTGTAAGTTCCCTGTGTTCTGTACAGTGATTCTTAAAGCTGTAAGTTCCTGTGTACTGTACAGTGATTCGTAAAGCTGTAAATTCCCTGTGTTCTGTACAGTGATTCTTAAAGCTGTAAGTTCCCTGTGTTCTGTACAGTGATTCTTAAAGCTGTATGTTCCTGTGTTCTGTACAGTGATTCTTAAAGCTGTAAGTTCCTGTGTTCTGTACAGTGAATAGTAAAGCTGTAAGTTCCCTGTGTTCTGTACAGTGATTCTTAAAGCTGTAAGTTCCCTGTGTTCTGTACAGTGATTCTTAAAGCTGTAAGTTCCCTGTGTTCTGTACAGTGATTCATAAAGCTGTAAGTTCCATGTGTTCTGTACAGTGATTCTTAAAGCTGTAAGTTCCCTGTGTTCTGTACAGTGATTCTTAAAGCTGTATGTTCCTGTGTTCTGTACAGTGATTCTTAAAGCTGTAAGTTCCTGTGTTCTGTACAGTGAATAGTAAAGCTGTAAGTTCCCTGTGTTCTGTACAGTGATTCTTAAAGCTGTAAGTTCCCTGTGTTCTGTACAGTGATTCTTAAAGCTGTAAGTTCCCTGTGTTCTGTACAGTGATTCATAAAGCTGTAAGTTCCATGTGTTCTGTACAGTGATTCTTAAAGCTGTAAGTTCCCTGTGTTCTGTACAGTGATTCTTAAAGCTGTATGTTCCTGTGTTCTGTACAGTGATTCACAATTAAAGCTGTAAGTTCCTGTGTTCTGTACAGTGATTCGTAAAGCTGTAAGTTCCTGTGTTCTGTACAGTGATTCGTAAAGCTGTAAGTTCCTGTTCTGTACAGTGATTCTAAAGCTGTAAGTTCCTGTGTTCTGTGTTCTTAAAGCTGTAAGTTCTGTGTTCTTACAGTGATTCGTGTAAACAGTGATCGTAAAGCTGTAAGTTTGTGTTCTGTACAGTGATTCATAAAGCTGTAAGTTCCTGTGTCTGTACAGTGATTCTAAAGCTGTAAGTTCCCGTGTACTGTACAGTGATTCTTAAAGCTGTAAGTTAAAGCTGTAAATCCCTGTGTTCTGTAGTGATTCTTAAAGCTGTAAGTTCCCTGTGTTCTGTACAGTGATCTTAAAGCTGTATGTTCCTGTGTTCTGTACAGTGATTCTTAAGCTGTAAGTTCCTGTGTTCTGTACAGTGAATCTGTAAGTTCCCTGTGTTCTGTACAGTGATTCTTAAAGCTGTAAGTTCCCTGTGTTCTGTACAGTGATTCTTAAAGCTGTAAGTTCCCTGTGTTCTGTACAGTGATTAAAGCTGTAAGTTCCTGTTTCTGTACAGTGATTCTTAAAGCTGTAAGTTCCCTGTTTCTGTACAGTGATTCTTAACCTGTGTTCTGTACAGTGATTCTTAAAGCTGTATGTTCCTGTGTTCTGTACAGTGATTCTTAAAGCTGTAAGTTCCTGTGTTCTGTACAGTGATTCTTAAAGCTGTAAGTTCCATGTGTTCTGTACAGTGATTCTTAAAGCTGTAAGTTTCTGTGTTTCTGTACAGTGATTCGTAAAGCTGTAAGTTCCTGTATTCTGTACAGTGATTCGTAAAGCTGTAAGTTCCTGTGTTCTGTACAGTGAATCGTAAAGCTGTAAGTTCCTGTGTTCTGTACAGTGATTCATCTGTAAGTACAAGCTGTAAGTTTCCTGTAAGTTCCACAACAAACAAACACACAAACAACCCCTGTACAGATCGTAAAGCTGTGGTTCCTGCTTACAGTGATCTTAAAGCTGTAAGCTCTACAGGCATGTAATTTTTAATCTGCAATATGTTTGCTTAATGTTATGGCAGCTCACAATCAATGCTACAATTATTAAAGCTGTAGCCCCACAGACAATATAACCTGTACTCACAGTTATCAAATCTGCAACATGACACTAACCACAACAAACAACCCACAACAAACAACCACACAATCGAAAAGATGCAAATGTGTAAGTTTTCCTCTACAACAAACTTACAATCTAATGATCCTGCATGATTATGATAGTTATATATGATATAAGTGTTATATGTTAATATATAGTGGCACCCTATGAAAGGGCCAGCAATTTATGACTTATGAGACACCTCTTCAGTACTTCCCGAATCCTATCCTTGAAGCCCTGGCTGATATCACCAACCGGCCATATCAGAATGAACCCTTGACAAGGGTCGAACCTTCGACCTCCCGCTCCGTAGGCTAGGCCACTAGGCCACAGAGACGTAGATATATGATAGTTTGTTGGGTTAAACATATTTATGTTTTGAATCAGCACATGATAATTGACAATGTACAATGATTGGATTGGACAGAAAGCTAATTAGCTTATGATCGTTATATAGTTATATAGATCGTTATGTATGATAGTTATACATTTATTCCAGACATTTTCCTCGTTACCATCATCGTTAGAAGACATTGATGCCAAGATACACGAGCATCAGGTGCGGGCCGACTGTACCGTACAGACAGATGAGAGGGTAGGTAACTCTAGCTTCCTTATCATTGTACAACTACTGAGGGTAGGTAACTCTAGCTTCCTTATCATTGTACAGCTACAGAGGGTATGTAACTCTAGCTTCCTTATTATTCTACAGCTACTGAGGTTAGGTAACTCTAGCTTCCTTATCATTGTACAACTACTGAGGGTAGGTAACTCTAGCTTCCTTATCATTGTACAACTACTGAGGGTAGGTAACTCTAGCTTCCTTATCGTTGTACAACTACTGAGGGTAGGTAACTCTAGCTTCCTTATCATTGTACAACTACTGAGGGTAGGTAACTCTAGCTTCCTTATCATTGTACAGCTACAGAGGGTATGTAACTCTAGCTTCCTTATTATTCTACAGCTACTGAGGTTAGGTAACTCTAGCTTCCTTATCGTTGTACAACTACTGAGGGTAGGTAACTCTAGCTTCCTTATCATTGTACAACTACTGAGGGTAGGTAACTCTAGCTTCCTTATCGTTGTACAACTACTGAGGGTAGGTAACTCTAGCTTCCTTATCATTGTACAACTACTGAGGGTAGGTAACTCTAGCTTCCTTATCATTGTACAGCTACAGATGGTAGGTAACTCTAGCTTCCTTATCATTGTACAACTACTGAGGATCAGTAACTCTAGCTTCCTTATCATTGTACAACTACTGAGGGTAGGTAACTCTAGCTTCCTTATCATTGTACAGCTACAGAGGGTAGGTAACTCTAGCTTCCTTATCATTGTACAGCTACAGAGGGTATGTAACTCTAGCTTCCTTATCATTCTACAGCTACTGAGGTTAGGTAACTCTAGCTTCCTTATCATTGTACAACTACTGAGGATCAGTAACTCTAGCTTCCTTATCATTGTACAACTACTGAGTGTAGGTAACTCTAGCTTCCTTATCATTATACAGATACAGAGGGTATGTAACTCTAGCTTCCTTATCATTGTACAGATACAGAGGGTATGTAACTCTAGCTTCCTTATCATTGTACAGCTACAGAGGGTAGGTAACTCTAGCTTCCTTATCATTGTACAACTACTGAGTGTAGGTAACTCTAGCTTCCTTATCATTGTACAGATACAGAGGGTATGTAACTCTAGCTTCCTTACAGTTGTACAACTACTGAGGGTAGGTAACTCTAGCTTCCTTATCATTGTACAACTACAGAGGGTAGGTAACTCTAGCTTCCTTATCATTGTACAACTACTGAGGGTAGGTAACTCTAGTTTCCTTATCATTGTACAGATACAGAGGGTAGGTAACTCTAGCTTCCTTATCATTGTACAACTACTGAGGGTAGGTAACTCTAGCTTCCTTATCATTGTACAGCTACTGAGGGTAGGTAACTCTAGCTTCCTTATTGTACAGCTACTGAGGGTAGGTAACTCTAGCTTCCTTATCATTGTACAACTACTGAGGGTAGGTAACTCTAGCTTCCTTATCATTGTACAGCTACTGAGGGTAGGTAACTCTAGCTTCCTTATCATTGTACAGCTACTGAGGGTAGGTAACTCTAGCTTCCTTATTGTACAGCTACTGAGGGTAGGTAACTCTAGCTTCCTTATCATTGTACAACTACTGAGGGTAGGTAACTCTAGCTTCCTTATCATTGTACAACTACTGAGGGTAGGTAACTCTAGCTTCCTTATCAGTGTACAACTACTGAGGGTAGGTAACTCTAGCTTCTTTATCATTGTACAGCTACTGAGGGTAGGTAACTCTAGCTTCCTTATTGTACAGCTACAGAGGGTAGGTAACTCTAGCTTCCTTATTGTTCAGCTACTGATGGTAGGTAACTCTAGCTTCCTTATCATTGTACAACTACTGAGGGTAGGTAACTCTAGCTTCCTTATCGTTGTACAACTACTGAGGGTAGGTAACTCTAGCTTCCTTATCATTGTACAACTACTGAGGGTAGGTAACTCTAGCTTCCTTATCATTGTACAGCTACAGAGGGTATGTAACTCTAGCTTCCTTATTATTCTACAGCTACTGAGGTTAGGTAACTCTAGCTTCCTTATCGTTGTACAACTACTGAGGGTAGGTAACTCTAGCTTCCTTATCATTGTACAACTACTGAGGGTAGGTAACTCTAGCTTCCTTATCGTTGTACAACTACTGAGGGTAGGTAACTCTAGCTTCCTTATCATTGTACAACTACTGAGGGTAGGTAACTCTAGCTTCCTTATCATTGTACAGCTACAGAGGGTATGTAACTCTAGCTTCCTTATTATTCTACAGCTACTAAGGTTAGGTAACTCTAGCTTCCTTGTCATTGTACAGCTACAGATAGTAGGTAACTCTAGCTTCCTTATCATTGTACAACTACTGAGGATCAGTAACTCTAGCTTCCTTATCATTGTACAACTACTGAGGGTAGGTAACTCTAGCTTCCTTATCATTGTACAGCTACAGAGGGTAGGTAACTCTAGCTTCCTTATCATTGTACAACTACTGAGTGTTGGTAACTCTAGCTTCCTTATCATTGTACAGCTACTGAGAATAGGTAACTCTAGCTTCCTTATCATTGTACAGCTACAGATGGTAGGTAACTCTAGCTTCCTTATCATTGTACAACTACTGAGGGTAGGTAACTCTAGCTTCCTTATCATTATACAGATACAGAGGGTATGTAACTCTAGCTTCCTTATCATTGTACAGATACAGAGGGTATGTAACTCTAGCTTCCTTATCATTGTACAGCTACAGAGGGTAGGTAACTCTAGCTTCCTTATCATTGTACAACTACTGAGTGTAGGTAACTCTAGCTTCCTTATCATTGTACAGATACAGAGGGTATATAACTCTAGCTTCCTTATAGTTGTACAACTACTGAGGGTAGGTAACTCTAGCTTCCTTATCATTGTACAACTACTGAGGGTAGGTAACTCTAGCTTCCTTATCAGTGTACAACTACTGAGGGTAGGTAACTCTAGCTTCCTTATCAGTGTACAACTACTGAGGGTAGGTAACTCTAGCTTCTTTATCATTGTACAGCTACTGAGGGTAGGTAACTCTAGCTTCCTTATTGTACAGCTACAGAGGGTAGGTAACTCTAGCTTCCTTATTGTTCAGCTACTGAGGGTAGGTAACTCTAGCTTCCTTATCATTGTACAACTACTGAGGGTAGGTAACTCTAGCTTCCTTATCGTTGTACAACTACTGAGGGTAGGTAACTCTAGCTTCCTTATCATTGTACAACTACTGAGGGTAGGTAACTCTAGCTTCCTTATCATTGTACAGCTACAGAGGGTATGTAACTCTAGCTTCCTTATTATTCTACAGCTACTGAGGTTAGGTAACTCTAGCTTCCTTATCGTTGTACAACTACTGAGGGTAGGTAACTCTAGCTTCCTTATCATTGTACAACTACTGAGGGTAGGTAACTCTAGCTTCCTTATCGTTGTACAACTACTGAGGGTAGGTAACTCTAGCTTCCTTATCATTGTACAACTACTGAGGGTAGGTAACTCTAGCTTCCTTATCATTGTACAGCTACAGAGGGTATGTAACTCTAGCTTCCTTATTATTCTACAGCTACTGAGGTTAGGTAACTCTAGCTTCCTTATCGTTGTACAACTACTGAGGGTAGGTAACTCTAGCTTCCTTATCATTGTACAACTACTGAGGGTAGGTAACTCTAGCTTCCTTATCATTGTACAGCTACAGAGGGTAGGTAACTCTAGCTTCCTTATCATTGTACAACTACTGAGTGTAGGTAACTCTAGCTTCCTTATCATTGTACAGCTACTGAGAATAGGTAACTCTAGCTTCCTTATCATTGTACAGCTACAGATGGTAGGTAACTCTAGCTTCCTTATCATTGTACAACTACTGAGGGTAGGTAACTCTAGCTTCATTATCATTGTACAACTACTGAGGATCAGTAACTCTAGCTTCCTTATCATTGTACAACTACTGAGTGTAGGTAACTCTAGCTTCCTTATCATTGTACAACTACTGAGGGTAGGTAACTCTAGCTTCCTTATCATTGTACAACTACTGAGGGTAGGTAACTCTAGCTTCCTTATTGTACAGCTACTGAGGGTAGGTAACTCTAGCTTCCTTATTGTTCAGCTACTGAGGGTAGGTAACTCTAGCTTCCTTATTGTTCAGCTACTGAGGGTAGGTAACTCTAGCTTCCTTATTGTTCAGCTACTGAGGGTAGGTAACTCTAGCTTCCTTATTGTTCAGCTACTGAGGGTAGGTAACTCTAGCTTCCTTATTGTTCAGCTACTGAGGGTAGGTAACTCTAGCTTCCTTATTGTTCAGCTACTGAGGGTAGGTAACTCTAGCTTCCTTATTGTTCAGCTACTGAGGGTAGGTAACTCTAGCTTCCTTATCGTTGTACAACTACTGAGGGTAGGTAACTCTAGCTTCCTTATCATTGTACAACTACTGAGGGTAGGTAACTCTAGCTTCCTTATTGTTCAGCTACTGAGGGTAGGTAACTCTAGCTTCCTTATCGTTGTACAACTACTGAGGGTAGGTAACTCTAGCTTCCTTATCATTGTACAACTACTGAGGGTAGGTAACTCTAGCTTCTTTATCATTGTACAGCTACTGAGGGTAGGTAACTCTAGCTTCCTTATCATTGTACAACTACTGAGGGTAGGTAACTCTAGCTTCCTTATCATTGTACAACTACTGAGGGTAGGTAACTCTAGCTTCCTTGTCATTGTACAACTACTGAGGGTAGGTAACTCTAGCTTCCTTATCGTTGTACAACTACTGAGGGTAGGTAACTCTAGCTTCCTTATCATTGTACAACTACTGAGGGTAGGTAACTCTAGTGACTCTAGCTTCCTTATCATTGTACAACTACTGAGGGTAGGTAACTCTAGCTTCCTTGTCATTGTACAACTACTGAGGGTAGGTAACTCTAGCTTCCTTATCATTGTACAGCTACTGAGGGTAGGTAACTCTAGCTTCCTTATCATTGTACAACTACAGAGGGTATGTAACTCTAGCTTCCTTATCGTTGTACAACTACTGAGGGTAGGTAACTCTAGCTTCCTTATCATTGTACAACTACTGAGGTAGGTAACTCTAGCTTCCTTATCATTGTACAACTACTGAGGGTAGGTAACTCTAGCTTCCTTATCATTGTACAACTACTGAGGGTAGGTAACTCTAGCTTCCTTATTGTTCAGCTACTGAGGGTAGGTAACTCTAGCTTCCTTATTGTACAGCTACTGAGGGTAGGTAACTCTAGCTTCCTTATTGTTCAGCTACTGAGGGTAGGTAACTCTAGCTTCCTTATTGTACAACTACTGAGGGTAGGTAACTCTAGCTTCCTTATCGTTGTACAACTACTGAGGGTAGGTAACTCTAGCTTCCTTATCATTGTACAACTACTGAGGGTAGGTAACTCTAGCTTCCTTATTGTTCAGCTATTGAGGGTAGGTAACTCTAGCTTCCTTATTGTTCAGCTACTGAGGGTAGGTAACTCTAGCTTCCTTATCGTTGTACAACTACTGAGGGTAGGTAACTCTAGCTTCCTTATCATTGTACAACTACTGAGGGTAGGTAACTCTAGCTTCTTTATCATTGTACAGCTACTGAGGGTAGGTAACTCTAGCTTCCTTATCATTGTACAACTACTGAGGGTAGGTAACTCTAGCTTCCTTATCATTGTACAACTACTGAGGGTAGGTAACTCTAGCTTCCTTGTCATTGTACAACTACTGAGGGTAGGTAACTCTAGCTTCTTTATCATTGTACAGCTACTGAGGGTAGGTAACTCTAGCTTCCTTATCATTGTACAACTACAGAGGGTATGTAACTCTAGCTTCCTTATCGTTGTACAACTACTGTGGGTAGGTAACTCTAGCTTCCTTATCAGTGTACAGCTACTGAGGGTAGGTAACTCTAGCTTCCTTATCATTGTACAACTACTGAGGGTAGGTAACTCTAGCTTCCTTGTCATTGTACAACTACTGAGGGTAGGTAACTCTAGCTTCCTTATCATTGTACAACTACTGAGGGTAGGTAACTCTAGCTTCCTTATCATTGTACAACTACTGAGGGTAGGTAACTCTAGCTTCCTTGTCATTGTACAACTACTGAGTGTAGGTAACTCTAGCTTCCTTGTCATTGTACAACTACTGAGGGTAGGTAACTCTAGCTTCTTTATCATTGTACAGCTACTGAGGGTAGGTAACTCTAGCTTCCTTATCATTGTACAACTACAGAGGGTATGTAACTCTAGCTTCCTTATCGTTGTACAACTACTGTGGGTAGGTAACTCTAGCTTCCTTATCAGTGTACAGCTACTGAGGGTAGGTAACTCTAGCTTCCTTATCATTGTACAACTACTGAGGGTAGGTAACTCTAGCTTCCTTGTCATTGTACAACTACTGAGGGTAGGTAACTCTAGCTTCCTTATCGTTGTACAACTACTGAGGGTAGGTAACTCTAGCTTCCTTATCATTGTACAGCTACAGATGATAGGTAACTAATTAAGACAAATATTTTCAAAACTTGAGCGTTTTACGTCATGACATTGTGATGAGTTATGGTTTTTAAAGCGTGACCAATGTTATGTGTGTATTCAGGTCGTCCAGGAATACAAGAAACGTCAGGACACGATCATACGCATGGAGGAACAGCTGGTAAACAAGAAACAAGAACTGGACAACCACCAGGTACTCTACATATCTCACTTCTACAGTACACTATCTACATATCTCACTTCTACAGTACACTATCTACATATCTCACTTCTACAGTACACTCTCTACATATCTCACTTCTACAGTACACTCTCTACATATCTCACTTCTACAGTACACTCTCTACATATCTCACTTCTACAGTACACTATCTACATATCTCACTTCTACAGTACACTCTACATATCTCACTTCTACAGTACACTATCTACATATCTCACTTCTACAGTACACTATCTACATATCTCACTTCTACAGTACACTATCTACATATCTCACTTCTACAGTACACTCTCTACATATCTCACTTCTACAGTACACTATCTACATATCTCACTTCTACAGTACACTATCTACATATCTCACTTCTACAGTACACTCTCTACATATCTCACTTCTACAGTACACTCTCTACATATCTCACTTCTACAGTACACTCTACATATCTCACTTCTACAGTACACTCTCTACATATCTCACTTCTACAGTACACTCTACATATCTCACTTCTACAGTACACTCTACATATCTCACTTCTACAGTACACTCTACATATCTCACTTCTACAGTACACTATACATATCTCACTTCTACAGTACACTCTACATATCTCACTTCTACAGTACACTATCTACATATCTCACTTCTACAGTACACTATCTGCACATCTCAAGTCTACAGTACTTGTATTGCATTGGAAAATGTATGTATTTGTCTGATATTTAAACAATATCAAAATCAGTTATATAATATTCACAATTGTAGTTGCCCCATGTCGCATGCTTCAACTTGGTATGAGATTTAGCACATTCACATTTATACAATACCAAAGTTTGGACTACAATCTGCTACTGAACTATAAATTACAATACCAAAGTTTGGACTACAATCTGCTACTGAACTATAAATTACAATACCAAAGTTTGGACTACAATCTGCTACTGAACTATAAATTACAATACCAAAGTTTGGACTACAATCTGCTACTGAACTATAAATTACAATACCAAAGTTTGGACTACAATCTGCTACTGAACTATAAATTACAATACCAAAGTTTGGACTACAATCTGCTACTGAACTATAAATTACAATACCAAAGTTTGGACTACAATCTTCTACTGAACTATAAATTACAATACCAAAGTTTGGACTACAATCTGCTACTGAACTATAAATTACAATACCAAAGTTTGGACTACAATCTGCTACTGAACTATAAACTTGATGATTTTTATGTGTAGGCCACAATAGAGGAAGCAAAGTCTCATTGGTTGGACCCGTTGCAAGAACTTATTACAAAAATCAACGATAGCTTCAGTTACTTCTTCAAGCGTCTCAAATGTGTCGGTGAAGTTGAACTCCACATTCCAGATAATCCGGTAAGAACAATATTTCATTTTATCGTACCTTCATGATTCATAAACAATCCGGTAAGAACAATATTTCATTTTATCATACCTTCATAAACAGCATGCCAAATAAACTTTGCTTTATTAGTCAGTGCCTAATAAACCTTTCATGATGTCATAATGCCGCATGTATGACGTCATATGTTCACAGATAGCATAAGCTTCAGGTCATGAATATTCGGTGATTTTTCCTCTCTAAAAATCTTTCTTAATAAGAACAGAACAACATTTTATTATCAAACTTGTACCGTAATTGCTATGTATAACGCGCTATCATGTATAACGTGCACCCACCTTTTGGCACGAAAATCGGGGGGGAAACGTAATTCTGGTGTATACCACGCACCTTAAAATATCATTTTCACAAGCCAAAATTTCTCAAGATACTATATATTTCAATAAAAAGATGAAATTGTGTGGCCTTGCGTGCAGAAGTGCATTGTTCTGAAATATAATCATACTCTATGATTTTTGTATTCCCGTACAAAAAGAAAAAACTGTGCGGCCTACGTCCGTAAGTGCATGGTTTTGATAAATCCCCGACGCTGTACTGTGTTCGTGCCTTCCGATTGCCAGGAGCCTCTGTATACTTGATAATGGAGATCTTCTCTCTAGCAGTGTAGGGATTTCTGAATTTTAAGTACTGTGACAATAACTGAGATTTGACAATTCTGAGTGGTATTCTGACATTGTACAGTGGAACCTCTCTAAACCGGACATCTTCGGGACTGGATAAAAAGTCCGGTTTACAGGTTTCCGGTTTTCAGAGGTTTTTTATTGATGTGTTTTCAAAACTGCATATAACCTTTATAAAGTACATATGCCTTTATAGTTTATACTGTATTATTGATAAGAATTGATAAAATTCCGATTGCCTAATTAGGTTAATTTTATCCTCAAGGGACAGCTCAATTCTTCTACGTTTAGACGGTTGTGACATGATTGAAACAAATATAAAGTGATGAAATATATTTGAAAAACAGTTCTTTAAATATTATTTTGTAAAACAAATGGTCAAAAGTTGCGAAAATCATAATTATCTTGTGTGACTGGATTATATTGTGCTTTCACAAGTGATCAAACGGTTGCATCAAACAATAAATTACGAGATTCACAAAATCCTTTATTCGTTATCAAACAAGTTTTATAATTGCCTATAGGATAGTAATCTACACGTGATTATAACATAATCCCCCAGTTAGCCGACAAGTTAACTGTACATGAGTGCTAATTGCAGTAGTCATCAATCAGCCTGACATCTTATAATCTTGCGCGATTATCACATGTTCATAGATCAAACGCACACCGTTAAAAACGAGATTGGAAAGTGTCAGCAGCGTGTCAATTTATGACGGAATACACAAACAAATTCAACACGTTTTAGTTTATTGATGAAGACCTATGTCGCCTAAAAGTTGTTCCGGTTTTGGGAGGTGAAATTACATTAAACTGTACCCAAATTACGCAAATTTTTCGTCCTGTTTCCGGAGTTGAGAGGTTCCGGTTTTCAGAGTGATTTATGTAGGAAGTAAGGAAGAAACATTTCGGGACTTTCAAAAACATCCGGTTTTGGGAGGTTCCACTGTATTAAATAAGCATTGAGCAATAATTAATTTCTCAAAATTGTCAACACCTCGAAGTTTTCAACACCTTCTTAAATTTATCAACACCTAAAATCTGTCAATGCATCTTCAAGCTTCTAAACACTTATACCATCTGAAAGACTGTTAATTTTATTAGGGTCAGACAGGGGATCGAACCTGCGAACGCTGGACTGGTAATCCAGGGATCGCAGGTTCGATCCCCCGGCTGTCCCTAATAAGATTAACAGTCTTTCAGATGGGACGTTAAACCGAGGTCTCGTGTCAGTGCTTTACACCGTGCACGTAAAAGAACCAGAGGAGACTCTGTAATGGGTCTCTTTCTGTATCATTGCACTATCCTCCAAAATCTAAAGTGACTAATCTCTTCAGGAGGCGTCGCTCATATGGGTAACTGATAGCGACGATAAATAAACGTAAAACACACAATTATACCTAATTAACAGGGGCCTATTGTAACGGTTTACCAAAGAGTACATGTCTACATCCACGCGAGGGGTTCGATATTAGAGGAAGATAGATACTACTACAAACAATTTGTCAACACATTATTTTTATTTATTTTTAATAATTGCAATATTCCTCATAAAAGAAACAAATAAAATATAGGTTAAAAAATAGGATACATTATATCAATATCTCAGATAAACTATAATTTCAATTTTTCTGTTATCTTGCCTACCTACATGTAGACGTCAGTCATTGCAGTATGACTTTATACGATATAGTACGGGAAATAGACAGTCACTAAATATCTGCCATTTTTGCCAAAGTTTTGGATGAAATTGTCCAAATTTAGAACAAATAAATTATATTTATCGTTACATTTGGTTTTAATCAATGCCATTACCGGTATATATATATACTATTGATAGATTGTTTTAACAGTTATTTTATAATGTTTGCCAAACGTATTAACGGATAGGTGCAAATAGGGTCGAAATATTTGAACATTTTGTCTGAATTTGTCATGACAGCTGTACCCGTGTATAATGCGCACTAGACAAATTCTACATCGTGTTTAGTAATAAATGTGCGCGGTACACATAGCAAATGTACATGTGTATAATGCGCACTAGACAAATTCTACATCGTGTTTAGTAATAAATGTGCGCGGTACACATAGCAAATGTACCCGTGTATACTGCGCACTAGACAAATTCTACATCGTGTTTAGTAATAAATGTGCGCGGTACACATAGCAAATGTACACGTGTATAATGCGCACTAGACAAATTCTACATCGTGTTTAGTAATAAATGTGCGTGGTATACATAGCAAATGTACCCATGTATACTGCGCACTAGACAAATTCTACACCGTGTTTAGTAATAAATGTGCGTGGTATACATAGCAAATGTACCTGTGTATACTGCGCACTAGACAAATTCTACATCGTGTTTAGTAATAAATGTGCGCGGTACACATAGCAAATGTACCTGTGTATAATGCGCACTAGACAAATTCTACATCGTGTTTAGTAATAAATGTGCGCGGTACACATAGCAAATGTACATGTGTATAATGCGCACTAGACAAATTCTACACCGTGTTTAGTAATAAATGTGCGCGGTACACATAGCAAATGTACCTGTGTATACTGTGCACTAGACAAATTCTACATCGTGTTTAGTAATAAATGTGCGCGGTACACATAGCAAATGTACCTGTGTATAATGCGCACTAGACAAATTCTACGCCGTGTTTAGTAATAAATGTGCGCGGTACACATAGCAAATGACGGTACATAGTACATAATCATGGAAGATAGGACACTTAAATAAATTGGGCTATCCAATTAGCGCAGTGGTTAGCGCGCTCGCTTCTCACCAATGCAACCTGGGTTCGATCCTCTGACCGGGAGGTATGTGAGATGGTACGGTGGTCGTCAGATCAGACAGGTGGGTTTTCTCCGGTTTCTTCCCACACAAATGACCACATATTCGCTTTCATCCATGCCAACGAGAGTGATTAATATAAGTTGTTAAAACTTGCTTCGCAATCATTGTTAAATAAATAAAGTTTAAATTTTTATAAATAAATTTTCACAAATTAGGCTCATCTCCGAACAATACAAGGCTTGGCAGCATCGCCATATATATTTTCTCCAACTCGCCTAATAAATGTAAATTTATAAGACAGTAACCTAATATTCTCTATGTATACGAGATAAAATCTGTAATTTAGCATATAGATAGAAACTTTCTTAATATTGGTAGATACATATAGATCACTAGGAATGTACACCAGGTTACTGATGGATCACTAGGAATGTGCACCAGGTTACTGATGGATCACTAGGAATGTACACCAGGTTACTGATGGATCACTAGGAATGTGCACCAGGTTACTGATGGATCACTAGGAATGTGCACCAGGTTACTGATGGATCACTAGGAATGTACACCAGGTTACTGATGGATCACTAGGAATGTGCACCAGGTTACTGATGGATCACTAGGAATGTACACCAGGTTACTGATGGATCACTAGGAATGTGCACCAGGTTACTGATGGATCACTAGGAATGTACACCAGGTTACTGATGGATCACTAGGAATGTGCACCAGGTTACTGATGGATCACTAGGAATGTGCACCAGGTTACTGATGGATCACTAGGAATGTACACCAGGTTACTGATGGATCACTAGGAATGTACACCAGGTTACTGATGGATCACTAGGAATGTGCACCAGGTTACTGATGGATCACTAGGAATGTACACCAGGTTACTAATGGATCACTAGGAATGTGCACCAGGTTACTGATGGATCACTAGGAATGTGCACCAGGTTACTGATGGATCACTAGGAATGTACACCAGGTTACTGATGGATCACTAGGAATGTACACCAGGTTACTGATGGATCACTAGGAATGTGCACCAGGTTACTGATGGATCACTAGGAATGTGCACCAGGTTACTGATGGATCACTAGGAATGTACACCAGGTTACTGATGGATCACTAGGAATGTGCACCAGGTTACTGATGGATCACTAGGAATGTACACCAGGTTACTGATGGATCACTAGGAATGTACACCAGGTTACTGATGGATCACTAGGAATGTGCACCAGGTTACTGATGGATCACTAGGAATGTGCACCAGGTTACTGATGGATCACTAGGAATGTGCACCAGGTTACTGATGGATCACTAGGAATGTACACCAGGTTACTGATGGATCACTTGGAACGTACACCAGGTTACTGATGGATCATGTGCACCAGGTTACTGATGGATCACTAGGAATGTGCACCAGGTTACTGATGGACCACTAGGAATGTACACCAGGTTACTGATGGATCACTAGGAATGTGCACCAGGTTACTGATGGATCACTAGGAATGTACACCAGGTTACTGATGGATCACTAGGAATGTACACCAGGTTACTGATGGATCACTAGGAATGTACACCAGGTTACTGATGGATCACTAGGAATGTACACCAGGTTACTGATGGATCACTAGGAATGTACACCAGGTTACTGATGGATCACTAGGGACGTACACCAGGTTACTGATGGATCACTAGGAACGTAATATTTTGTAGGAGAATAGTTCTTGGGAGAACATGTCAATAGTTTATACAGGGCTAGCGCTGTGCTTCGCCATTTGAGCCAAAGGCTCAAAAAATGAAAATGTGGCTCAAGAAAATTCATATTTGGCTCAAAGCCTAAAAAGTATCACTTTACGAAAATCTGCAACTTTAATTTCCGTCATGGCTAAATTTAGAACACTGCATGTAAATTGCTAAAACAATCCAGACTGGTTTAAAATGTTGCTTACTAATTTGCTTCACATGGGGGGAAAAAATCGATAATCTGTAACAGTCCAGTAAACTGGCATCTTGGTCATTGACCTTAGGGCAATTTCTGTCTTTGTTGTGTTAGTGGTGTTGATAATTTACAACTGATTGATTTATTATCAAAACAGGCAGACAATGCATGGTTAATCCTAATGTTTATGACACATGCTCTCATTAATGGATTCTGCTACTTCTTTGGCGAAATTGAAACAGATCAAAGGACAGTTTTAGCACATCACTGCTAAGTGTTTTAGATAATTTGTTTATGAACATGGTAATTAAGCTGATTAAAAGGATATAAATGAGTAACTCTTTCGTAGATATATATATATATGTATACAGAAATGCAATTGGTATTAATTTCTGCTTTATTAATTATGGCTGAGAAACGTAAAAGTAGAATCTGAATCTGGCAGTTCGCCAGTATCCAAAAAAGCTAAAAATACTGAAAATAGATCTCTTAAACCACAAGAAAAATTGGCAACACTTGGTTGATTATTGACTGTGAATCTAAATCACTCTTGTGCAGTTTGTGTATTAAACATAAAAAAGGGAATTTGTTCACTGGAACTGGATGTACTGTGCTTAAAAAGGATTCAATCTCAAAACACAAACGAAGCAAAGTTAATTAGTGGGGAACGGACAATATCCCACCCGGACAATATCCCCCCCGTATATTTTGACCCAGGCTGACAATATCCCCCCCATCAAAAAGACAGGGCGGACAATATCCCCCCCGTAGAAAATCACAGGGCGGACAATATCCCCCCATCAAAAAGACAAGGCGGACAATATCCCCCCCGTAGAAAATCACAGGGCGGACAATATCCCCCCCGGACATTATCCCCCCTTATAAACTTATAAATTAACGCAAATTAACAAGCTTTATTTTATTTCTGTATAAGTAAACGTCGACATCAAGGGGTGTTTCCATCATCTCACCCAGAGTACCTGGAGACGAGTACAAGCGGAAGGCCTCGCCACTGAGTACCGAGAAAACGACGAGCTGAAGCAATTTGTCGGAATTATTGACGGCCTGGCGTTCCTGCCGGTTGACGAGGTTGTCGAAGGAATGACGGCACTGAAGGACCTTGCGCCAGACTCTTTGATGCCAGTGATAGACTATTTCGACAACACATATGTCAGCGGCAGCTACAACTCGGTTAGGGGACCCAATGGAATCATCAGAATGCGCCGTACACCACCGCGCTTTCCACAACCCACATGGAATGTACATGAAACTACACTCAATGGAGGCGACAGAACTAATAACAATTGCGAAAGTTGGAATAACTCATTTAGACATTTAGTTGGACATAGTAATCCCAGTCTGTGGACAGTACTCTCCTGTCTGCAGAAAGACCAGACAGCCGTGAACACCGAGATGGAACGTCAGCGGACTGGACAACCATCGGCCAAACGCGCTAAGAAGACGAGCGTTTCTCTCCAGAAGAGACTTAACAAATTATGCCGCCAGTACCGGGATGGAGCGAAAACGACAGTCAGTTTCCTGTTCGCGATTGGCGAGTATATAAGACTGTGAACAATTCTTAGGTTTCGCCACTATGTGCTAAATGACAAGTCTCAATTAGCACTTTCGTGAATAAGACTATAATAAACACCAAAATTCACACAAAATATCGCACTGTCCTACATCATTATTTATCATGCTTATGTGCTTGTATACGGAAATGAAGGTTGTTAACCCATTCTTGTTAGTTACTCTTTCTCCGTCCTATGATTTTCTACGGGGGGGATATTGTCCGCCCTAGGATTTTCCACGGGGGGATATTGTCCGCCCTAGGATTATCCACGGGGGGGATATTGTCCGCCTTGTATTTTTGATGGGGGGGATATTGTCCGCCTGGGTCAAAATATACGGGGGGGATATTGTCCGGGGGGGATATTGTCCTACACTCTAATTAGTTCATGAATTATTTTATGCATCAAAAATGGATTCTCTTTCGAGTCTAGGAAAATCGAAAACTGGAATGAGTACTAAAGTGTAATGAGCTAAAAGAATATAAATGTTATTGAAAAGCATAGTCCCGTAGAATCCTTAATTAATTTCTGGCTACACTGCATGTACAACAGTTTTTTTCATAGTACATGTATTTATTTTTAGATTTTATTAGCACCTTTGTGTTATTGGTATTCCTGAATAAAAAATATTCTAAATATTCTAGTAAAATAAATAGTATGACTGGATTACATTGTTTTTATTTTATTTACTGGTAGATTGTGGCTGAAAATTTGTTTTTAGGAAAAGCTAGGTCTGTACCTTATATAATAGACCATTTCTGAATAATAAAACTAAGAGTAGAGTTCAGTTACGATTGTGCCCCTAGGCAAGGCATTTAAATTCCACGTTTCCTCTTCTCTCTCCCTCGTGGCGATGGATTCCATCAGGAATGAGGTATCGAGAGTGATTTATATAAGTTGAAATAACTTGTTTCGCAATCGAGCTAAAATAAATTTGTAAAAACTAAGAGTAGAGTGGTTACGCGCGCGCACAATAATGTGAGCACGCAAGTCAGAATTATGCCATAAAACATTTGGCTCAAGAAAATTCT